>OY987212.1:12850410-13450410 GCA_963920805.1 Primula vulgaris
CCTATCTTTTCCTTTTTCAGGACATAATAATTCATGTGAACCTTTCATTTGTCAATTAAAAAGTGCTTGTTTCCGAGTATAATATTAGTCAGGTACTTGCTACACTATGATATTCTTTCATTTTTACTTACTTTATCATGTGATAAAACAAAAGGGTAACTGGGGTACAAGCTAATTTGAAGAAGTATTACATGGAGAAAATTGGAAAATATCGTAAGACTATGTCCCTTTTTAATAATTTCTCTAAATTCGTTATTTTTTCAATATTCGTTTAAAAGAGTTACTACAATATAATCTATATACGGTCATAAATTCGGGATCATGAACAAATATTATTATATAAATGTTATTCTTAAATTGAGCTTTATATATAAAATATATTTTTTATTTAAATATATATTTTGTATAATACAATATAAATGTATACATTGTTTCACTAACTAGCACAAATATTTAGGAGACGAGTACATAATTTTACTTTAACTAGGTAAACACACGATAACATAAATTTAATGAGGTGAAAAATGATGATATAATAAACTCATAAATTTTTAAAAAATTAAATAAGTACAAAATTATTTAGAAAACTGAGTATATGTATCTAGAAAAATGAAAATTTATTTAATACTTTATTTATATGTACAAACACTATCTATAATTTAGCATATAAACTCATCTTGAAATTTACATATATAAATTTTATAATTTTATGTTATTTATCACTATATAGAAGTACATTTTCTATATGCGGGACCTTAAAAAATTATGAATTATTATAATGTGGGTGCTATTTCTATTTATAACTGGTCCGAGTTGGACCGATAATATTTATCGTTTAAACTAGCATGACTTTGCGCATACAGCCCAAGCATGGACAAAATGGTCATACATTAACTAAATGAAGTTGTTTTTAGTTGCGTATATATATGTGAGCATATCTACGTACCATTGGTAATTTCACTTTGTATAAGCAATAGTTTTCATACCATAAATATCTCCACAATTCAATTGTTTGTCGTTTTGTTTATTTTATGAATTTACTCTTAAGAAAAAAATAAAAGAAATGTATGGGATGTGGTCACGGGCAGATCCTTGTAGGTGGAAGGTCATTTGCCCCCAATTCCTTCGCTATAAGAATAAAAAAAAATGTTTAGTTCAATATGTCTTAATAAATGGAAAAAATACGTTTAATGTATTATACTATCAGTGTACGTTTAATGTATTATACTATCAGTGTTTAACGATTTAACTACTGTAATATCAATTTTAACAATTAAGAACCCACCATTAAACAAAATTATGAAATTGCACTCGCGTTCCATTGCCTATCACATTGTAAATGCAGTTATTTCAACATACGCCAAAAATAAATCCTCAAATGTGAGATATAACGATATTGTAATTTTGTCGATTTATGTTGTTAGTTCCTTAATTGGACGAAATTTCATAGTTTGGTATCTCGATTGTTAAAAATGGTAATTCAATATTTAAATCGTTAACAACTGTTAGTACAATACACTAAACGTATTTATTCCCGTTAATAATTATAGAGTGGTTAAATAGTTTTATAGGTAATCATACCTGCATGTGAAACGACAATGAGTGGTATCTGACAGCTCCAATACTTTAAAGGTCTTGAGTTAGAATATTTAACATTAACAACATATTATATTGAATGGTTATATCGTGCTGATAACGTGTTATGTGATATATTATATCGGTATATGTATATATGAGATGTCTATAGATGTAGAGAGAGAAATATGAATATATACATTTATTAATGAATACAAATGGATCATAAGCTTATTTATATACTAGAAGTTAGACATATACAGGTTATAAAGTCAACTTAGGCTCACCATGACTAAGACCGTATAATAATATTCTATAGCAAAAATAAGTTTTTTTTTTATCTAATATCATTTACAAAAATGATTTTTTTTTGTAATAATATAAAAGGTTTTAAAACTCCATTTTTTATTATTTGTTACTTTGCCCCCCTTGGTTAACGTCGAGGATCCGCCCCTCCACGTAGTCATACTAAACAAAAACATAAATTAGCATATGTATTTTTAATATACTCCATTAATGCCATAACAATAGTGACTGGTCCGATTTGTTTTTTGAACCCGTTTCAAACTATCAGTCAAATTTGTATTTTAAAAAATTAGTTCACCATATACCCCAATTTAACTAGTATAGTTATTTGTAAATTTTGATTATCATTTCTATTTTGAGTTTATATTTTACATTCATACACAAATTTATCACTCTAATTAAATATAACCAACCATTTATTAATATATTACTGAAAAACTAACATAGGAGTATAAATTGAAGATTATTATGGGACAATAACGGAGCATACGATACAAAGTTACAAACGGACATGTCTGAGTGAGGACTATATTTACACAATTTAGATTTTACATTGATTAATATCAATATAAATTAGGAGAGTATATAAACCGAATCAAAACGATCAAAAACCGAACTAAACCGATTATGATATAACATAAAAATCAGAACCGAATATACCTATGCGGGTATGAGTCGACCATGCATTATTAACGGGTATTCAACGCAGTTATAATAGGACCCGGGGTATAATGGTCTTCTCCCTACTTAAATATGAGATCCAAACACAATTAGTAAATGACCAACAGTTAAAAAGCCATGAGTTGACAAATGAGATTGACACTTGTCAACATTCCATGACGCACGGACGGCTATAAATAGTCAAGTACCAGTACTGGAAAAATGACCTGAGATCTGAGCAAAAAATAATAAATACAAAGACTTTTCAGAACTTATCTCACTAGAAATTACGCGAATAAAAACCAAGTCAAAAACCGAGCATCTAGGCTAAGTTAAGGACCAATATTAAGATTAAATTAATAGACCGATCATAAGTATAATAAGAACTGTAATCACAATCAAGAAGATTCATCGATCAATAAATAAAGAATACTAACTCGTCTAATATTTACTATCATCAATTTATATCATCATTGTTGAGAAACTTAACTTAACCGACAAGAGTTAATGATTTATTTAGCTTAATTTACCCGATCAAAGTTAATGTTTTATCACATTAGTAATTGGTTTGGTTCGATTTTAAATTTGATAAACCGATTTAATTGGGTCGGTTTGCAGTTTTAATGTTTTAAACCGAACCGAATTCAAATGAGTTTGCCCAATTTAGCCAAATTTTTTTAAAAATACCACTACATTTTTATATTAATTACAATAATACCATACTCCAATAAAAAAATAAAAATATAAAAAATAAAAACTAATAAAACTATTTACCCCTCTTTAACAACCAAATATTCTTTTAAATCTTAAAATATATATATTTTAAGATTATCCACCTATTTATATCATAATTATACATATTTTATATATTTTTATTGCATTACGCGCCGCACACGCAACGAGTGCGACACAATTAGTAGTACTTCAATAAGTAAATACACGATGTTTTACTTTTTATTTTGTAATTATCAATAATATATTTTGTTAAATCATTTATAAATTTAATTGTTATTCGACTTTTCATTTAAAGTTCGAAACGAAATATAAGCAAAATTTTTACAAAACTAATATAATTTTGAATATTGTTTTTTGGGAAATGTTATATGAACATCATGAAAAACACCCAAGTAGACACTTTTTTTCAAAAACGCTCCAAATCAAGATTTGGCTAATGCAAATCTCCACGGTTTCATGACGGGAACACAAATATGCGTCTTGTTTTTTTTTCCGAGATGTATAATGACATGTTTTGAATTTTTAAATTTTACCATAATTTCAAAAACATGTCATTATACATCTCGGAAAAAAAAAAAGACACATATTTGTGTTACCGTCGTGAAACCGGAGAGATTTGCATTAATCAAATCTTGATTTGGAGCGTTTTTAAAATAAAGTGTCCACCTGTTTTTCATGATGTTCATAAATCGTTGCCTTGTTTTTTTTTATTAGTTTAAGTCAGCAACCTATTATAATCCATATTTTTATTGGTTTGGTACTTAGGTATTCGAAAAGCGAGCCTAGTCGCGAACACCGATATAAATATCTGGAAACTTATTTACCGGGAAATAATCCCCACTGGTCAACCTACAACAACCCTGGAGAAGAAGAAGAAATAAAGAAAAAGGGTAGAGAGAGAGAGAGAGAGAGAATGTCGAGCGCAGTAGCGAATGGATTGGCGGGAGCTGGGGGTGGAATTATTGCTCAAATTATCACTTATCCCCTTCAAACTGTTTCTCTTCATCTCTACTCTACTTTTTTTTTTTTTTTTTGTGTATTTATATATATCTATAATTCTCCCCTAAGATTGTATTTTATGTGTCATGTGTGGATTAATATTGATAGATATTTAGTTGTAGTTTACTATAATATTACTAAACTACTCGTTTATACTATATACTCCATCTGTTTCCCGATTAATTGTCCACTGCGAAACCACGTGCAATTTTGACTGACCAATAAATTATATCAAAATTGTTGGAATTTCGTAGAGTACAATTAATTGGGAACGGAGGGAGTATAAACTCTACAAACTGTATCTCTTCATCTCGACTCTACTTTATAGTCTGCGTATATATATTCATTTATATCTACAACTCTCCCTAGGATTGTATTGATGTGTAGATTAATATTATTGAGGGAAAATGATGACATACTCTTGATACTCAATTAAAGAAAACTCCCGCTCTAAAACAGTTACATATGCTACTTCTTTTTACTATTTGTTTTCAACTTTAGTAATGCTACATTGATATGTACTAAATCTTAAATAAGACTTGGGAATGCGGGTTTTTGGAAATTAAGTATGTTTTTATGTACCAATCAATGATTCTCCCTAATATTGATAGGTAGTAGCAGTAGTTTGATGTAATTACTAGACCACTCGTTTGTAAACAATTTACCATCAAATGTCTCGATACTATATTATAGGAGTCGGTTAAAAGGGGCTGCAACACCACGCATATTGAAAATAGTAAGGGGAAGTTAATGTTTAAGACTGTAGTACATAAGTTCGGACTAAATTAACACTGATGGAACTCTTGAAAATTGCAGAACTACCACTTGGAACCATACAAATTCATACTAGGCACTATTTTGCGGATTAAACTCATAATTTAGGTATAAACTAAGGTATATGATCTAACCATATGAAAGATTGTATAGTTTCTGACTTTGTGTACGTATATTTTTGTCTGTATGCACACATAGGTTAGATAATATGTACGATTGCATGATATGAAATTACACTGAGCAATAATAGAAAGTAAAAACATCACAGTTACTTAAATAATAATAAGACTTTAATAGATAACTAAGAACATTTGTAATTCTAAAATGTCATTCATTTCTTGAAAGAGATTTGTTATACTGTAGAAAAGTGTATAGAAAACTAATTGAATCCAGGAAAATATTTTGTTTTGATGCAAGCATATGAAAGATATATTTAGATGGTATTGTTAAATTTCTTTAATTTCTATATTTCCATTATTTTGATTTTGTGTCCGAGTACCTTTGGAAATAGAAAGTTTTTGGCTGTTTAGGTAGGAGATTAATTCGTAGATGGGATCACTTCTTTGTGACCTTGCATATCCTTCTACACTGTTATATTTAAGGGTTGCTATGCGTGTTGTAGGATCCATTGTGGCTGATTGCAAATAAAAAAGTAATGGCATCTCATCTGATCAAATTTGTATACTGACAAGTGATGAAAGAGTAAACTACTCGCGTAAAGCCTGGAATTCACGTGTTTATATCCTTTAACGGAACAGTTGACACAGTTTTAAAGCTGTTGTTTTATGTAGGATGACGCGGTATTTTCCTTTTCAGTAAACGATCTTATGTTTTTATTTGTAGGTAAATACTCGCCAACAGACAGAGAGGATTGCTAAGAAGGTTGGGGAATCGCCTGTCTCCCGGCGTTCTCCTGGTGGCACGCTTGCTCAAATCCTTCAGGTTAAATCTTTTCCCAAATTTTCCTGTTTTATCTAATGGGTTTACAAGAATTTTTTATGTGCTTATGTTTCCATAGGGAAATAAAATTAAGTTTTCAAACCATGTCCACTAGACAGAATGACAAACGCCAGATTTAATAAATTGAAGATGCATATACATGGTGTTTTCGAAGAACTCCTTCAAGTACTAGAATACATTATGCAAAATAAATTACATTTCCCCCTCGCTTGATAATCTTCGAAAGTGTTTTGTTCCAATTACTTGCCCGAACTGTTTATCTTTGGCTGTGCCTACCTTCTTCGGTGGCTTTTGTAGTTTGCATCAATTTTGATAATGACTCCTGAAAATTTACTTTTCAATTCTGTTCTAAAGTTGGTGAAGATAGAAGGATGGGGAGGATTGTACAGTGGTTTGAAACCCTCTCTGATTGGAACAGCTGCTTCACAGGTGCACTTTGTATTTTCATATTCTTTTCTTTTGGCTCTTCAACAGTTACAGGACGGGTGAAGAGAATTCTCATCAGTGTGTTGTATAAATATAAGCTTAAAGAGCTGTATAAGCCCTTGTTAATATAATGGTAAAAGTTGCACATCAGTTTTATATAACTAAAAAATAAAATAGATTAAAATAACATTTTTCTTTCTATTTTCTTTTTCTTTTTTACTCCTTTGATTATCTTCCCCCGCTTCCCTGAGATAGTATCAAGTTATACTACCATCCCAGCCAATTTCCATAGCCATTTTCGACTGTGATAAACATCAATTGATGTCAAACTAGACAAATCAAAGTTTTGCTTGTGTTTTTAAAAAACAGAGAATTATATGGCAGATTGTGGTTGTTTTTGCAATAATTTGGGGGAAAATCAATTAAGTGTGGATAAGATCATAGGATCGTAGGTGGGTGATTGTGGACTATGGTAGTGATGAATGGTGATGAGAAAGTAAATGGAGAAACGATATTGGGAGAGGAACTAAAGATAATTTGAGAGAAGACTTAAAAGAGAGAAAGGAAGAACGCACAAATGAGAAAAAATATGAGCAGGAAATGGTTTTGAGTGGTGGAACCCATATAAAAATTGATGTAAAATAGTAGCCCATTTGTCTTTACACGTAAAGAGGTTTGGTAAAATATTATAGGACTTATATAATTTTGATGCTTAAAGAGGTACTGTTGGGTAATGTATTTTCTGTTTTTGTATAAAGTTATACATGTAGTGGGTGCTGTTGAGAATGCTCTAAAGAAACAAGATAACATATTGGATAAGCAAGTGTGGGTGAACTTAATTTTTCTTTACGGAGAATATTTACATTAGTAGAATTTTGATTCATTTACCTCAGGATACTACTTTTTGCACATATTATGTTTTTTTTTATCTACTTAATTGAAGTTGTAACACCAAAGTCCCCCTAACACTTTTGAGTAAAAATATGCAAGTTTTTACACCGCGCTTGCACCATTTTAAAAGCAATTCAATTAGCATACTAGGGAGGGTAATCAAACTATTTTTTACTTGCTTTAACTTTCAAGGGTATGCATTTATTGGTATCTACTTGCTTTTACTTTGAAGGGTATACATTTATTGGTAAACATTTCTACTTTGATGTTGCCAGGGTATTTATTACTATTTTTATCAAGTGTTCAAAAACAAGGCCGAAGCAATTGCTATTACCCGTAAAAGAAGAGGGCGTGGCGATGGTACAGTTGGCATGTTTTCTTGGCTTGTAGTTGCAGCTATTGCTGGGTATGTAGTCATTTAGAACATCTCAGAAGAAAATGTCTTCACCTATTAAAATCCTTCACTCGTTTTTTTTGGATGGCAGTTAACTACAATTTCCTTATTTTTTGCAGTTCCTTTAATGTGTTGCTGACAATCCCAATATGGGTCCTTGTTACACGTATGCAGGTGAGTTTCTATGGGCAGATTTATTGTAACAAACTACACACACACACACACACACATATATATACATATATGTATATATATATATCCATCCTTATTAGTAGTTCTAGATCATTTTCATGAAAATTGTTTCTTTTTTGTGCACGGATGCATAAATGAGTCTTTGCCAATCCCTGCAAATGAGGAAAAGTATGGTAGCAAACTCGACTTTCTAAATGACCTGTGCTTTATTTCCCAAAGGTTTACAAGCCTCCCACTCCCCTTTTAAATATAAAAGCATATCCACATTTTTCTGCTCTTCAAGATGCATTAAGGTTTTAGTAATTGAACTCTAATTGTTTGAACTTGAATTTTAGACCCATACGCAAGCAGAGATGAAAATAATGGAGGAAAAGAAGAAAAAACTACAGACCCGAGATCTTGAAAGTGAACCATTAGATTCTACAGAAGTTCGTCCATATGGAACAATACATGCGGTTAGTTTGTTACTTTTTCCTCTTTGTATTGCTAATTACCTTATTTGTGGGAAAATTTCTGTGGATTTGAAGATTTCTTTGCTGACAATACAACAAGTATCTACAAAGTAATGAGTGAAAATCTTGCAATGACATGATTAAGAAATAAACTGCTTGAACCCAGAATTGCATAGGAACAGAATATACTTTCTTGAGAAAACAAGTTCTCATGTTTGGTATTGATAAAAAACATAAGATAAGATAAATGTCGATAAACTTATCAGGAACTAGAAATATACTTTATTTTCCTTATCTTAGGAATTAATGTTCGGGGGAAGTTTTGTTGAATAAAAGTGTACCATTCAACTGGGAAGAATAAGAAACTTCTACTTGGTGGGGAAAAGTGACCTTAAGATTTTCGTAAATATCCAGTCAATTTTTGTTCCCTTTTCTTCGTAAGATCCTGATTTCTAACAGGCCAAAAGCATATATCAGTCCTTAATTTGCAGTATATTTCGTATAAATGTTCAGGCTCGTGAGGTTTACAAAGAAGCAGGAATTTTTGGGTTTTGGAAAGGAATTGTACCCACCTTAATAATGGTTAGTTTCTTTCTCTTGAAAATTTTGTTTGACATTCACGCTGTTCCTGATGCAACCCTGATTATAATATAACAGGTGTGCAATCCGTCAATCCAATTTATGATCTACGAAAGCTCCTTAAAACATCTCCGAGCTAAAAGAGCAGCTAAAGAGAGGAAGAGTAAAAATGTGACTGCACTAGAGGTAAGTCCTTTCGAGATAGGCGTATCATGAAATATGCTGAAAAATGGTAATTGAAATGCACATACACATGGAATTCTTCATTTCCTTTACTTTATTATGTACTAGTAAATAAAGGTATGCATTGCATGCCCCAATGGATAGTTTTTTTTTTCAAAATAAAATGAGCAGTTTTCCGGTAGCTCTTTTTTAAAATTAAAATTTTATTTTATTTTTAAAATTTTATTTTTGAAATTTTAGAAAAAAGATGAAGGTATTTTTGGAAAAAATGTTGTAAAATTTGGCAGCCTCGAAGGTAACCTTTTCTTGGCTTAGCTTATTATAATTTATAATAGAATGATATTGCATAGAATTCAAGGTTCTTAAGCTTTTGGTGAGTAATTATTTGCATAAATCTATTTAACAAAAATGAGGTGTCAGAACTGCATCGCATGGTGAAGAGGCAAGGGGCCCACTACTTTCTTTCTATCGAATATATTGTGCTTTATTAGTTCCGTATGCCTACTGTTTTTCTTATTTGTTGGGCTTTCTTTTTTAGTTTAAGTATCCGATATCAAGGATTAGTCTTGGTGGGTTTTGTTGGCGCCACAACTTAGTTACTAGCAGGTTTACAGAAAAGATAATTTATTTTGGATATCTACTTTTCGCTGTTAGATAGAAGACTAGGAAAGCTATTATGGATATATGTAAAACACGAGTTCAACAATATTAATCAATGGAAAAAACTAAAAACTGGTTGGAATGTGGAGACCAACTAAAATCCAAACCTCCCAAAATAACCAAATGATTATTGCGAAAGAAAATGGAAAAGAAATATAAATCCCGAACGTAAAATCTGGCTGAAATTCCAGATCTACTATTTATCCAGATAATTATGCCACATGTTATACGCAAAACCAATTGGTTGTACCAACATTTTAATGTAGCATCATTGTTTACTGTTTTTAATAGGTTTTCTTGTTGGGAGCATTGGCAAAACTTGGAGCAACTGTTTCAACATACCCCCTCCTAGTTGTTAAGGTGGAGTAACTGATATAATTTAATAAGGTTTCAGTTCACTGCATCTGTAGCAAAGATGAAGTTGCATTTGTTGTCAACTTTCTATTTTTAGAGTTGGCAATTGTTGTTTAGATTGAATTTTGTCCTCATTTTGATATGCACACACTGCTGGTATAGATTTTTTTATAAAGGTCTATGGCATTGCGCTTTCACATGCATTTTGTTCCATGCAATCTAAATATTAAAACCTAATGCAAACCTAATGCTTGAAGTTTTTAATATTTTCTCTATGTGATGCAGTCAAGGCTTCAGGCAAAGCAAGAAATTGGTGGAAATATCTCACTACGATATTCAGGTCTGTTTTTGACATACATGTTTAACACAATTCTCACATCCATTTACCATTGTCTGCTGGTGTCCACATCATTATATATGCAGTCATTTTTTATGCCTTAACTATTGTTATAAGTTTATCATAACCCATTACAGATATTTCATAGTTTTAGTTAATCTTTGAAATTGAACTGCAGTCTAAGTCAAACACCTTCAGATTTGACTGGTACAAAATTTCAAATTTGGTTGCTCTTAAAGGCTGAGATATATTATACTTCTAACTGCAATGCTTGTGTGCAGCGCTAGAACCAGGAGGGGCTGAACTTAAAATGTTTTTTTCCTTATTAAGGGGGGGAGGTTTTAAACAACATATCTTTGGTAAAATGCATGGTAAAAAAATGCTCTCTTTTCAGTATGAGAGAGGCCGTAGCCCCCTTTAGCTTACTCCTAGTTTTCCTCCGGCATCAAGGCCTTGTCTGTTGTGGTTCTGGGTATGACTTATGAGCTTAAGTTTAGTATTCAGCATTGGTCTCAACTCAGAAAAAGTTTTTGGGTCTAAATATTTTGATTTTAGGAACTTGCATTACACAGATTTAACCTTTGTGGCTATGAAAAGATAAACTTGACCTATGACAAAACCAGATTGTTATTATCCAGAATAATAACTGTTCAGAAAAAGAGTTCCTATCTTAGAGACTTGTCCAAAAAAAGTATCATATGTCAAATTGAAACAACAAAAATCTTGAATCAAATTTTATTATGGTCTAGGTACCTTTGACGCAATTACGAAGATGGTCCGATATGAAGGGTTATCAAGCTTCTACAAGGGAATGAGCACAAAGATATTCCAAAGTGTCCTTGCAGCATCAATTCTTTTCATGATAAAAGAAGAGCTTGTTAAAGCATTTGTAACATTTGCAGATAAGTATCATAAATTTTCTTTGAAAGTAACAAAATGAATCCCCAGTCTTGTGTAAAAGCTAAATCTAGCAAGTTATTCTTATAGTTACTCTTTGCTCGTATAAACTAATGACACACTTCTGTAATGTTGTTGCTTATAAGGCTTAAAGAATGTGCCAAAGAAACTTATTAGTTTCTAATCCTCTGTCATCTGTCTTGCCAAACATAATAAATCTAATAGGATTGAATCGAAGAACTTCATTTCTACAATTTAGTGTCAGAGTAAGGCTGTAATGTTAAAATCCAAAAATGATGATCCCCTTAAAGGCATTAAGACTAATGAAAGACCTCATAAAAGTAAATGAAAAAGGAAAAGAGTCGACATACAACATTGGGCCAGAACATTTTTGACTTCTCCCTCTGTAAACCTGTCTTTGCTTTGGAATGTGACAGGTGCGTTTTTCTCCACTTCAGTTATAATGGAGATAAATCAATGAGGATCGCATGCCTGGAATTTACTGAATCTTTTGGACTTATCTGGGGTTAAAAAAGGGCTCTGAAATCTTCTCACCTAAACTAATCCACAAGGCAAAATAGATTTGATAAAAAGAATGAAATGAGACAAACGAAATTCTTTGTATTCAAACAAAACAAAACACTTAAAGAAGCACATTTTTCTCAATTAAAATTTTCTATCAACCAGACAACTATATGTGGTTACATGAGTTATATCATACGAATGTCATGTGTTCATTTGGTTTGTTTGTGAATGTTGTAGTTGATGCTTCTTCATGTTGTTGCTGAGATGTATTATGAATCTTATTTATTGTGATTTCATATGTGCTCTATGGAGTCTGTCGTGAACATAGTACATCTTGACAACCCCCAAAGTAGTTCCACCGACTGCAGATTGAAAACATTTTGTTGTTAGTTTCGCTAATCTTATTGCATCATATATAGATGAAGAGTGAAGTAGGGCTTGTTGGTTGTGTAGCTTCTATAATTGGCTGGTTTCTTTTGGGATTGAGAAGAAAACTGGGTTTATCAAACTTAATTTTTTAATCATTTCAGGATTCCAGTACAGAAAAGCTTAGCTTTCAAGATGGTCAACCAAATATAGTTTTGCTTTCAAGTGAAAAAAGGAAGCTTAAAAATTGCAACCAAATATTGCTTTCTACTGTCTTCCCGTTAACTAATATATCGGTGTGTAAATGTTAACAAAGAATGTTGCTCGTGAGTCTCTCACAGGCCACCTCTTTAAGTGCTCGGCTTAAGAGTTTAATATAAGGGATTCTTTTGCAAGGCAAAGACATTGGAAAGCCAGCTCAGCTGCTTGTTTATATCTAACAATGGTCTTGTCTGATTGCTGATATAATACTTCTATCTTTTAGCTTAAAAGCTTCACTGTATTTAGATGACCTGCTTGAAAGCTGAGCTTTTTTGGTACTTTGGCCTCAAAAAGAGAGAAAGTCTTAGCTGGAGGAATCCAATTTTTTCCGTAACTCAAGTAATCTAGCTTATTTGCTTAAAAGTTTTTCAACTCAAGTAATAGAAACTTACTGGCTCATTGCTCGGTTTGGGAAATCGCTCTTTTCAACATATTGTAAAAAACCTTTTCGAAATTTTCGGTTTTTCTTTCCGTTGCCCCGTCTTTCTTCATCTGCTCTGTCAAAAATTATATCTCTACTATATGGTTCAACACTAGCATCGCTTTGCCCAATAGAGGATACTGATAAACACCTGTAAGTTGGCTCATTTAAACTTTTTTCCCTTGCGAATGTTTCTCTTACAGAACTGATAGATACATCGAACCCGTCTTTCTGTATCAGAGGTCCAGGTGCGTTATTTCTCAGATATGTACCTGTTTCTTTTTTTCCCGTTTCATATATGTTTTCGCTGTGCCATTGTGATCTTTCTTTAAATGTTTTCTCCCTTTGATTGTTTGATGGTGAATAATCTCTAGGAATGGTTTGGTGTTTTATATCTTCAAAGCTCATGTTGTTAAAATCTCCAGCTAGATTTTTTATTTTTTGTTGTTTCTCGAAACTTTTATATGATTGACTTTTAACTAAAACTGTATTATTCTCTATTATTCCAGTTTCAACTGGTTCTACGCTCATGTTTAGTGTGACATCGCAACCGATGATCTTTTGAAGAACCCTTCTTATGGTTATTTCGGACATTTGAGCTGCCATCTTGTCTTCGGGCCTCTTGAACATCAAATGTACTATGATGCTGCCTGTTTAATGTTTTAAGTATACATAAACAATAGAAACAACCAAGAATATTGCATTTTCAATGAAATTATAGGATTTAGTGGTTTTGTTTGGTAATGCTTCTCGATAAGTTTTCTTCTTTCCCTTGGCTTTAAAGATGAAAACAATGTCGGGGATTGAGTGTGTATGCATTTAAACTTACCACTGATGTATTGATTTTTCAATTTGAGTGGTCCAAGTACGTCAACTTGATCGTACAATTAGTACATAACTAGTGATTTTGAGTTGAATTAATTCTTAAGTGCCTAGATGTATGATTTTGTGTAGATTGATGTCCGAGGTGTAAGATTTAACAATATGGTGTACTAACCGACATCTACCCTTAAAACGATGATTAAGTGCTAACAGCTGAATGATTGGTGTAGTTTAAAGAAGCTAGAGAAACATTGTAGTTGTGTAAAGGTCAAAAAGCTTTCTCGGGTATGTAAAACCTAAATTAAGCTGTTTTCAATACCTTTATCTTTTATTTTGAAAAGCCCCATCGAAACAAGAATATTAAATGGAATTCTGAGAAAATAAAAAACACATTATATTTCTTTGGTTTTGATGCTTAAGTAGAGGAGAATGAATATTCAATTCCTGGTTGCTAAATTTGTCATGCTATACTTTATTTGATATGCAAATAGGGGTGGAAGTAAATCTGGATTACCACTTGATACAGTCAAGGATGCAAGTTTGGCTTGGAGTAAGAACTCTTTTACGTGTCCATTTTGTAGTCCTATGAGTGTTTTTCGCCATATGTTTTCCATGTCATTCATGTTTGGTAAGATGGTCTTTTCATCTTCTGGGATATTAGAACTTTGGTTTTCTCCAGTATTATCAGTTGACATGAATAATTCATTTGCGTATGTATCTAACTGCTCAGAGATACTACTGATGGAGTGGGAACGTGAATTGCTCCTTCCGAGGAATATGCTTTCGTTTTGTAGATGTTCTGAGGTTTCAGATGATTTGTAGCCTGCAAGACCAAATCAATAGGTATCTGAGTTGCTAAAAGCCTAAATCTATTCAGCTTGAATTCAATGCCAAAAAATTAAATTAAATTTCCTTTCTTGGCTCACCAACTTCCACTAGGAATATCACAAGCAACATATTGTTAACATGAATAATACTAGAATAATGTAATTGTGGCTTGTGGTACTTCTGAGGCACTTTATTGTGCGGCGATTTGGGTGACATTTTAACAAGCACTTTTCTGCTGAAACTTTGTAATCTTGTTTTGTGCATCCTAGACGGGGACTTTTTTTATTTGTTCTTCTTTCCCATGAATGAAAGAGTGTGCCACCTCATTTTTCTAGTGTCTGTTTGCTTGCAGCTTTTGAAGCAAATAAGCCGATCCTTTTAAGGTTGAGAAAAAACAATCTTTGTTCAGGCTTGAAACTACTTGCTTTTTCAGGCCAAAAAACCACAAACCTCGGCTTTTAAACGAATCAACCAAATGTAGTCCAGCCTATTTAGCAGAAAAAGTTGTAGCTTACGCTGCAACCGGCCTATATGGAAATTTATACTCGACTATCAACAAAGATTCCAATTTTACCAAGGCTTTCTTTCTTTGGCCACACATTGCCTGTTGATGTTCTATTGGAGAAACTGTTAGAAGTTATATCTAGGAGAGAGGCCATTAATATGGTGTTCTGGTTGGTCGAGGATCTGAGTTGCTTTTCTGCTTCGACTAGTACCTTAAGAATATTGCAAAACCTCTCCGATTCAGAGTTATCTGCAAAAATCTTAAGCTTATACTAATTATAGTAAATGAAAATGAGACTCACACTACATAAGCCACTTCATAGGCCAATACACATTCAGACCGAGTACGTTAGTGTTTTTACGCTGTGATCATCTTACTCACACATGTAGTTGGCTATGTAGTCGCCGATGTAGTGAAAATACAAAATTCTAAATGAAAACCAGTACCATTTTTTCACCTACAATGGGCTTGTTTGGTTAGTAAGAAAAAGTATACTTTTGGTTGCATTGTTCTTTACGTTTTGTAGCAACCAAAATTGAATTAATTTATACATTAAAGGCAAAAAAGTAAAATTCTGTAGAAGTATACTAAACCATTTTTTGTTAGAAAAGTAAGTATACTTTTCACCTATTTTATGCTAGATACTTTCAGTACAAAAAGTAGATTATAACGCTTTTCACCAAACTCGCAAGAAAAGTTATCAATATATCTCAAAAATATACTTTTACGCAACGAACAAAAGAGGTACATTTTTGTACTTAGAAGATCAATCAAACGAGTTTGACTTGAAGTATATTACCTAGTTGTTGGATTCTTCCAAAAAGCATGTTGTATTTTGTTGATCTCGTTGATGATGATGATGCAGATACAGTATCATCTGAAAGAACATCGATAACAAGTTCTGCCAGTTGAGATACAAGGAGATGTGGTTCGACACCCGTCGTAATCAATTCCTTTGTATACCTCATAGTCTTCATAGCATCCCCTGAAATTGCTGTTTCGAGCAAATCAAGAAGTTTATTTTGCGGTAAGAGTCCCACCTGCAAATAACTCAGCCATGAGAAAAGTCTGATTCCTTCTATAGGTTAAACTTTGACACCTGATTCAAAAAATTGGAAAATGTTATGCAGATATTAACTTTTATGTACATAAGAACGTGGCTTTTTATGAGCAATTAGTGCTTGCAAAGTAGGTACGAACTAGATTATGTATATACAAGATAAGGAATGTCTAGAATTCTCATTTATTTACATTGTTGTGACCACTTCTTATCAGTGCATCTGGTTAGTTCATTTGTTCTTGTAATATGGATTGCACATGAGGGGAGTGTCGGAGACCTTAATTTTCATCGTTGAACCATTCTATTTACTTCTCTTCCATGATGAGGGGAAGTCGAAAGCATGACCTCTTCTTGAGATCACGAGTTCTTGCCCACTAGGATAACCCTACTGGGCTATCTAGGTCGTAAAAAATATTAGGGAGCTAACAAAACAGTATTTAGACACTACATGAAAATGCAGAGAAGAGTCCTTGGACCTAGTTTACTCTATTATTTTTACGGAGAGGGAAGATTTGACATCCTCTGATCCAATCGATCTAGAACCACTTCTTTATAGCATATAATAATAGGGATCTAACCTGGATTAAACGAGTCAGTATTTAGACACCAAATGGTAAGTGGAAAGGAAATTATAGATTAAAACTCATGACTGGTTGGACTTTGTTTATCGTGCCGAACTGTCTTTTAACAAAGAGTAGAATCGAACCCACATCTAGGTGGCTTATGTCCAATACTACTACTAGCTTTTGAAATTTACATGCTGACTTGAACTGTTTTACGAGGTAAGATAGCGGAGGTAGAACCTAGATCAAACGAGACTGTATTTAGACACCACATGATAAGACATTTGTGAAGAAAAAGACTAAAAGTAGCTGGACCTTAATTTACATGGTTGAACCTTCTCCTTTTATGGGGAGGGCCAGCGGGGGGATCACCCTTAAGAGAAGTTAAGTTTTGGCCAATAACCACTAGTTAGTTGAATATATGCTGTTGCATCACTTCTTTATAGAGTATTATAGTACGAGCCTTCAAGCTGCTGCGCAAACAAGTCTTCAACTCACAAAAATTGTGTCGTGTGTTGGTTTATGAGTTTTTATGACATTGCAATTGGTTATAAATTGAGTTTTTAACTATTTATACAGCGATGTACACTTAGTAACCCTTGATCTTAGATTTTGGCGGTCTGAGTATGCATATGTATAAACAGTTTTTCTCATTGGATACGGAATTGTAATGCAGTTTTCTCACATTGGGTGTATCACGGTTTATGTAGTGAGTTATGAAGTTTTGTAGTAATGACTAGCGTTGTAAGGCCAAGCATGTTTGCTATGGTCCTAGTTTCATTCGAAACTCATGTACTTTACACGTATTGAGGGTCGTGGCCTTGTTAGTTATATATATGCGTATTCACCCAAGAAAACAAGTATATTATAGTAGGCATCTCATTTATAAACCAAACGAAATAGTATTTAGACTTCAGCTGATAAGAAAGTACAGAACACTTACGAGTCTTTGGACCATAGAACTGGTTATTGTCGAACCGAGTAATGCCAACTGATCTAGTAAGTTCTCAGCCTCTCTTAAGGACCCTTCTGCTTTAGCTGCTATCATTTTCAACGGCTCCTTTTCAATTCTTATGCCCTCATTTGCTGCTACTTTTGTAAGTTTCAACATCATCTCCGTGGTTGTCAGCCTAGGAAAGCTAAATTTTTGGCATCTTGACAATATATTTAATGGAATCGTATTTGTAGATGCAGTGACAATGACAAAAATAACTCCAAACTCGTATGCCCTTTCAACCATTCCTAAAAGCTCATCCCAGTCTTTTTGGTTAAACATATGGCATTGTTTGATTATAAGAACTTTGAATCCCGGTATTGCTCTAGCAAATGACGTGTTCTCGAGGAGTGTTTTTAATTTTTCAAAACCATCTGCTTTGTTTCCGGAGCATAAATCCATAATAAAGAGGCTCCTTGAGCAGCCTCTACAGTTCCAACACGGTTTTGGAGTCGTAGATTCGCAATTTAATGCCATGGCGAAAATCTTGGCCGTCGATGTCTTCCCAGTGCCCGTGGGCCCGTAAAAGAGGTACAAACTCGCGATTTTCATCTTCTCGACAGCTTTAGATATGGCCAAGACCGTAATTTCATGCCCTGCTATGTCGGAGAAAACCTTAGGTTGATACTTTCGTGTAAGGCTTGCATTATATATATGTTTATTGTTTACGGGGATTATATCCTCATCCCTCGTGGCCTCTGATGATAGCCCCTTGCCTTTCTTTTCAAATTTGTTACTTCCTACACGTATAAGTTTTCGTATTCTAACTCCTTCGCTCCTTTTCGATTTCTGTCGTGTGACTCGTGGGCTCATTGGATTCGGGGTCCATTGACTAAAAGCTATCGGAAAGTTCAATAGTAAGCGATCAGTTATGTTTTCGATAGCATGTCTCATAGAGGTTGATGATGAGACTGAGGAACATTTGTTCAGCATCTGAGCTGGTAATATCGGAAATTGGCTATGGTTTGATCCACCGGATTGACTATATGATCTCTCGTAGTTAACTTCTTTTGGTTCGTAAACAGGGTAATCGATTTGACTTGAATCACGGATTTGAGTCGACATGGTTTAAGTGAGTAAGATGATGATTAATTGATTAATGCTATCGCTGAACAAATTTGTTGAGTTTATAGTGTTTGTGTGAGTTTTTTTTTTTTTTTTAAATGCATAGCCGGCTTACCTGATCAAACTTTTTGGTGTTTTTAGGTGCCATAAAAGAATCTTTTTGTGGTGGTTTCTTTATGCCGGCTTTGATAGTGTTTAATTTAACTAGGGAGTGTGTGGTGTGGACTTTGGGACAACAGAAAATGAAAGGGAAAAAAAATAAGTGAATGGTGATGGGAAATTAAAAATTCTTCTTCTAAATATTTGCAAACAAATGTTCTGAAGTCTGCGTTAGTTATGTGACCAAAATGCTGAACCACTTATTTTTCAATCACTATTGCAGGATTGATGCCCTATGTTTGTCTGACAGATCTTGTAAAAATAGTTTGTATCAAGTTTCATAAGATAATAGCAGGGAAACTTCAGGTATGTAACATCTGTTGTTTATGTTGGAATTAAAGATATAGTAAGAGAAATTAAGAAGAAGATTTATCTCCAATAAGATCTATTGAGTGCAATTGAATTTCCTGTTCCTTAAAAGTTAAATCTCAAGGCTTGTAGTTTGATTGGCACCTTATGCTTCTAATTAAACAGTAACGTTATAGAGCCAGACTGAATACCAGACAGTTCTTTATGTAATTTTTAGAATTTTTTTAACACCCAACCAAAACAAAAATAAAACCTCAAATATAATATTTATGGAACCCTAGTTGAGACTACCCTAAATTTAAATATTAATTAAAAATATTTAAAATTTTAATGATTTTAATATATTTTATTTGACTATTTAACAAAATAAAACCCAAAATATAATATTTATGGAACCCTAGTTGAGACAACCATAAACTTAAATATTAATTAAAAATATTTAAAATTTTAATAATTTTAATATATTTTATTTGACGATTCAACAAAATAAAAACCTAAATATAATATTATAGAACCCTATTTGAGACTACCCTAAACTTAAATATTAATTTAAAATATTAAATATATGGCCGAATAGCATACTCTTAAATTTCGGGATGAAAATGAAATTCTAAATTTACATTAAGGACTGGTGTGTTGATAGTCTGATTGAGTCTATCTGGCTGATTAGCATTATTCCTAATTAAAACCTTAAAACTATAAACCAAGTCCGAAGTACGTACCAAGTATATGACATTAATTGTGGTATAGTCACCATCTTAAGAAACCTATAGAATATATCTCATTTAGCGACGACCAAGATCCGTTACCGAGTTGTCACAAATATGAACATTCATCGTAAGTCCGTCATGCACTGACTAAACAAACCGTTACAGATCGTTACAGAATTCCTAGTAACATAGCGTCAAAAGGCATCTTTTTATATTGAGAAACTCGAGTGGTCTAGAAGGGACGCAGATCTAATTTTTGGTTGAAGGTTATAAATTAGAAAATTTCTCTAAATATTATTCGATATCCCTTTTACACTAGTACATGTACCTCATGTATTAATTACGTCCAGACACATTTATATAATTTCATTTTATGTTTTATTGTGGGTTTCTTTCTGATCTCCTCATATAATTGACGTAATGAAATTTGTGTTGTATACAGAAACTGTGAAATTGACGTCAATCTCAAAGGTATAGATATATAATATCAAATATCAATATCATAGTATAGTCTTAGTTAGTACCAAAGTGATGGTATCACTAACTATTAACTAAAAAATTGAGGTGACATTATATCTAACGCTCTTGACACTAATCTTCTTTGATACATACGCGAAACACGGCGTTGAATGGAAATTATATACTAAAATGAGATGTTAGCAACATGGTAATCCCATCAAAAGTTATATAAAGATTTTTTTCAATTAGTTTATGTTAGAGAAATGGTCTTCAACCCTTGCTATAGCTTGCTTTTTTGTCAATTTTTTTGTTTTACTTTGCTTGTGTTGTTTCATACTTTTGTCTTTTCTTTATGTGCCTATACAAAATACAGAAAGCGGCTTTTGTTTTTATAAATTGAATTCCTTACTTTATAACTACGGGGCAGTCGACAGGATCACAGGACTAGTTTCCGGTTTCCGATTTTACGTTTAGCTTATAGTAACAGTTAAGAGGTTGTAAAACAAACATGCATGGGATGGGTTAATTTGTGCAACATAATTGTATTTTAAAATCAGGAAATGTACATAGAACTATAGAAGTAGATAGATCCTGATATGTACTAAACATCTTTCGAGACACTAAGTATATATATTAATTTAGCTTTCATTTCACTTCACTTGATTTGGTTAGGAGGCATATCAAATGAGTTGTTATTACACTTTGCTGAGAGTGGTATTTTTTTCACAATTGCTAACTAGGTCACTGCTTTTCTGCGTCTACATTTTCATGTTGTAATACTGCATTATTTATCAATTTGTTTCGATTAGTGAAAGTCTAAGGAGTTCAAATATTGACCACTTTAATCGCATACCCAAAGTAACTGCTACAAAAGTTTACAGGTAAGCTTTTTATATTAGAAGTTCATAAAATTTATTTCTGCATGGCTGTCAATATATACTGTGACCGGTGTTTGTACTATATAACAGCCGGTCGACCAGTTTTGTGCAAACCGATAAGCACTTTTTACCTGCTCAAACTTAGTCTAATGCTCCCATATAAAGAAGAGCACAAATGTCTTCCTTGTCGAACACTAGAATAGGTTAATGCTACCGTCGTACGTATTGAATATTTCAAAGTAGTAGATATAATCTTTCATATCTAATCTCCTAACTTATTCGTTACGATGAATTATTATCTGATATTTACCTGTGTTTATAAAAAAAAAATCCATGTACCACGAATGATCATGACTTTGTGAGAAAAGAAATACCTATTTTTAATTTTTTTATTCTTATCCTTTTTTAAGTGAGAATATACAATGTTATGCAGGCTGTTATGTATACTATAAGCGTGAGTGGTTATTGGTGGAGTACTTTTGTTAACTATTGCTCTAAATAAAACGGCCACTCGGCCAGTCTCTAAAGCCCAGAATCCGCATAATACTTTTGTCTTTCAAGACTTCAACAACGGGTTAGCGATAACACTTTTTATTGACCCGTTTACATTTTATATGTATTTTTTTAATTATCCACTTTTATTTGTCTAGAGACAATTATACATTTGGCCAAATACTTGATTATTGGCCAATTTATTTTTAACATTTGCTCTAAAGACAATAAATATCCATTTGCACAGGCATTAGCTTATCATTCTTAGATCGAACTAGGAAAAAATCGTCCGAACAGCAACATTCCTCTCGATTATAATCATTCCGGGGGTTAGTTGAGACACCATTTAGTTTTTCTGTTTTTTAAAAGTTTTTTAACGAGATACAAATGTTCCTTAGACACGCATGTTTCCAGGCTACCATATTTCAATATGAACCATCACAAATTAAATCCAATATGTTCGCTTTTTTTTAGGCTCAGGTGATCACGTACTTAATGTTACAACCATTACACTTGGCGGTTTACACGATCATACTACCCCGTTTAAAGTAGTTTACATCCGGGAACAGATGTCAGACTAGTTTCGTTCTTTTCAGTACATAGTAAACAAAAGGTCGATCGCCTTCTCTGAAATATGAAAAAAAACGTAGCAGTGCAGGTGGGCATTTGTTTGTAGAACATTACTGCCCAATTAGAGGGGTATAAATTTTCAGGGACATTCAATTTCCAAAGATCCTTCGAGGACTCTTTTTTACTTGCAAGTCTAAAACCAAAGAACACATCTCCTGGATCAATCTGTAACAAGATTGTAACTTAATTCTTTTGGAACTCGTCTAAATTTACCACACCTCTCTGTGCTAACATAATTATTAAATTTGACCGATCGTATCGTCATCAAACAAGTCCCTCCGTTTATGGGATTTATCATCAATGAGGTAGTTCACTAGTGAATAACCGTTTTTCTCATTCGACTTGGCCTTTAGTATAAAACCAACCCATGCTCAGAACCCACAGATCATTCCATATACTATTGATGTCCTTCCCATTTCCTATACCCCAGAATATACCTCTTGGAACGGTTAGTAAATTTGCATAAATCCACATCATAACTAGAAAAACTATTTGCTTCGAGCACTCTCAACAGTCTTGCTTCGAGCCTCAAGTTGTCCAGTTTTAGCATAAAGGTATCAAACGAGTGACCCGTCGGTTTATGCAGAGGTATTTCCAAGCCTAAAAGTGTGGATGTAAACACTCAATACATGTCCATATGCATGTGCATACAATACGTCGACATATACTCGATGGGTTTATTTAATTTTACTGATAAACAAAATCCCTTCCTTTTTCTTTCTTTTTTAACTTCATTTACCATCTGCTTTCTCTCTTGTCTACACCCCCTAATAAGGAGAAAAGAAAAAGGAAAGTATTTTGGTAAAGGAAGTGAAAAAAGAAATAGCATATATATTATTTCATATGGATGTAATATCGATGAAGCGTCTGGTTTATAAATATTTACTCATCGTTACCATTACGATGCATTTTAATGGTAATATATATGGACTCTAATGTGGTATCAGAGTAGACCATCGATGGTGGGCCTCACCTCCACCCATTCATTATATCCGCTCGTTGAATCCTTGAAATTTCGAACCACGAGCGAAGAAGAGTGTTAGAGTTTCACACATCGATGTAATATTATAAACTCTTAACATCCAGCATATTATTTTGCAGGATATATAGACAATAGAAATAGCGTTTGTGCCTGGCATCAGTAATCCTTTATAAAGTTACGGTCAAAGTTTATGATTTTCCAATTTAGCTAAACCATTTTAAAATCATGGAATCCGATTATTTGCAACCTTTTTAGGATTGATAATCTAATAACCCTTTTTAAAACAACATCAGAACGGTGACGCAATTAGATCAGACTAGTTACAGTTTCTTTCGTGTGTGTTTACCGCCCTGCCTCATACCTTCATTACTCATCAGGTAGCATATTTTCACTTGATTATCAACAAATTGAATTAATTAGTTGGAACTAGAATCAATTGCAACCCAAGTTTGACAGAATCAATTGCAAACGTACCGGATCTTAAACTAATTCAAAGTGGAACGTGGCTAGCAAAGATATGGTATATGGAGTAAGAAAGACAGTATTGTATGCCAAGCAACCAAAGAAGCAAACAGAGAGTCAAAATCCAAACTTACACGAGTCGGGAATGACATAGTAATAACACCTATTAAAGTCAAATTACCAAATTGCTCTGAATACCGTAACCGAGTTAAGAAATGTTCAGGGAAACACAACCTTGCTTCAGAAAGGGATTCACACTTGCATATGAATGTCGCTAAATAGCCCTGAGTCCCCTGATACCCTTTTAGTTGGCATTTATGCTATTGTCTCATTTATATTACAAACGAAGATAATGAAATAAACACAAGCGATGTAACTTGGCTACCTACTTGCTGACCTGAATGAAATTAACTCAAACCAAAATACTCCAGCCGACTCAAGTGAATTCTAGCCACCTTCTTACTAGCCAAATTTGGTCTAACTCATCCTAGACGTGTTTTCTTCGCAACCCTTTGTGTCATCCTTTTCTCATTCACTTTATATTCGGCAATAAATGCCTTCACAACGCTGACATGAACTGCTATACAAGAGCCGCCGTCGTTATGAGTAACAACACCAAATATATCCCCATTATCCCTATATAGTATATATAGGACCCCCAAAACAGCCGGTTGCGACCTGAATATCAGTGCAGTGTACAACAGGAACCATCGGGCTGAGTCTTCGATTAAATTCAGTATCTTCAACTTTCCCTTCCGAAAAGGCAGGCATATTCAAATAATCTCCCATTCTTAGTACGCTTCCCCACACATGACAGTCCGAATCCCTGTAATCCTTACACGCGAGAGAAGAGTCTAAGAAAGTTGAAGGGTCGACCTTATCACATGGATACGAGACATAACCGACAAAATAAGACCCAGGTAATCCTCGAGGGTGTCCAAAATGAGAGACTTTAGATAAAAGATTCAATATCTCATCATCCGATATTTTCCCACATACAAACTCACCAACTTGTTCATTCTTACATTTCAACATCCTTAGACCCCAATCTTCTCGTACATGAGCGGTTTCAAGTTCGTGGATAAACCCCTTTTCGTGCAACCTTCGCCCCAATACCTTACACTCGCCTGTAATCGCCTTAGCACAAGTAAGTATACAGTTTTTATCAATAGAAACCCCTGCGAGATAAGTAATGACATAAAAAGGACCAGAGCTACGACCTTTTCGTTTTGATACTTGAATAACCCAAATAGTTTTTTTCACTTGGTCGAAATCCGTTGTGAGGGAGCTAGAAGGTTGCTCTGGAGGGGCTAAAGTAAGAGGGGTTAAGAGTGAGTCTAGCACGCCACAACCTAGACTTTTAGTTTCATCCAAAAAAGCCTTTATAGCGCTCGCATGAACACACATACAAAACCGCTTGTAACCATGAGATACAATCCCAACAATCTCACCCCGTCTTTCTTAAACAACGCACCCCCAAAAGAGCCTACTTCAAAAAGACCATAAGCATTTTGAACAACAGGAATGTTAGAACATTGCACAACAGGTAAATTCGGATGTAGTTTCCCATTCATTTCATTAACAAAAGTATACCCATTTGAAAACGCGTAATCGTTAACAAAATCCCCCATTGTCCTACACTCCTTAACCAAGTTTTCATACACATTTTCCTCCGTCACCCTAACATCGTTACAAACACGAGAATCATTAAAAGTAGAAGGATCTACCTTCACACAAGGATAAGAAACGTGACCCGTTAGATACAACCCGTCCCCACTAATGTGGACAACTTCATCGCCGTCATTCAATATTTCATAATCAGAAATCTTTGCGAACGGAAAATCACCCAAAGGCTGAATCTTGCATTTGAGCAGCCTTTGCCCCAAACTGGGCCGAAAATGGACGGTTTCGAGCTCGTGAAGGAAATCATTCTCATGCAACCTTCGACCAAAGACAGTACACTTATCGGTTATGTTGTTAGAAAGAGTTAGTATTTTGTTGGTGTCAATAGATACAGCTGTGGAATAAGTGATATTAGGACCCCAACAAGCATATCCATCTGGGTCTGTTACTTTTATTACCCATATTGTTTCCTTTATTTCCTCATAATTCATTCTCTCATATATTATATATAGGTATATATATACACATATATATATATATATATATATATATATATATAGAGAGAGAGAGAGAGAGAGAGAGAGTGTACGTACGCTGATCGACTGAAACTGACATAATGATAGTTTTTTTGGATACATTTTTTAACCCTAGTTTTTCTTAATTACACTGTACAAAATAATACAATCAAATTGTCAATAAAAACTGTGAAAAAAATATAATTAAAAAAAGTTTACACGATTATATATTTGATACTTTTTTTTGGTAAAATTCATAAATTTGATTTTTATTTTTTACGTAACGTACTTGAAATGCATACAATGTTTTTTCGGTATAATTGATAAATTTGATTTTGATTTTTTTATTCATACCGTGCACTATAATTTAGGATGCGACAACCAATATAGTATTTTAATTTTAATTTTAAATTAATTTTAGTATTATAGTTATTTTAGGTTTATTAATAGGTGTTGTGTTTTTAGTAGGTGTCACACGTTTATCGGGTTTACTGTAGTATTACTCTAAAATAATGTACCGTAATCGCATCGTTTTTTTTTAATTACCCATGTTAACGAAAAGTGTATGTATTAATACTACATTGTAATATTTACGTAATTTTTGTTGAACTTTTAATGGAATTATTTTTGATCCAGTAATACAAAAAAAAAAAAACTAGGATAATCTATCTTATAAAAAGTATATGACAGGAAAAATGGATCCGTTTTGTTTAGCAATAGAGCCTGTTTGGCAAACAGTTGTCATTTGTAAAGTTTTGTTTTTGTTTTTTGCTTTAAAAAAATCAGAGGTGCCACAAATTGCTGAAATCCAATATTATGATGTTAGCGTAATGGAGGAAAGTATGTATGAAAGCTTAGGTCTTTCGTGTAGGACGATGGGGGATTTTGTGAACGATTACATGTTTTCAAAAGGGTATACTTTAGTTAATGAAATGAATGGGAAGCTCCGTCCGAATTTAGCTGTTGTGCAGTGTTTTGGTATTCCCGTTGTTCAAAGTGATGGTGGTCTTATTCGAGTAGGCTCTTTTGGGGGTGCGATTTTTAGGAAAGACGGAAGAGAGATTGTTGGGATTGTATCTCATGGTTACGAGCGGTTTTGTATGTGTGTTCATTTGAGTGCTGTAAAGGCTTTTTTGGATGAAGCTAAAAGTCTAGGCTGTGGCGAGCTAGATGCTTGCTTACCCCCTCTTACCTTAGCCCCTCCACACCAACTTTCTAGCCCCCTCATTGCGGATTTCGACCAAGTGAAAAAAACTATTTGGGTTATTCAAGTATTAGGACGAAAAGGTTGTAGCTCTGGTCCTTTTTGTGTCATTACTTATCTCGCAGGGGTCTCTATTGATCAAAACTGTATACTTACTTGTGCTAAGGGGATTACAGACAAGTGTAAGGTATTGGGTCGAAGGTTGCATGAGAAGGGTTTTATCCATGAACTTGAAACCAGTCATGTACGAGAAGATTGGGATCTAAGGATGTTGAAATGTAAGAATGAGCCAGTTGGTGAGTTTGAATGTGGGAAAATATCGGATGATGAGATGTTGAAAGTATTATCTGAAGTCTCTCATTTTGGACACCCTCTAGGATTACCTGGGTCATATTTTGTTGGTTCTGTCTCGTATCCATGTGTTAAGGTCGACCCGTCGACTTTTTTGGATTCTTCTCTGGTTTGTAAGGATTACAGGGCGTCGGACTGTCATATGTGGGGAAGCATACTTAAAATGGGAGATTTTGTGAACATGCGTGCCTTTTCGGAAGGGGATGCTGAAGATACTGAATTTAATCGAAGACTTAACCCGATGGTTCCTGTCATACAATGCAATCGTATTCCTGCTGTAACTGGCTGTTTTGGGGGTCCTATATATAGGGATAATGGGGAGATATTCGGTGTTGTTACTCATAACTTCGGCGGCTTTTGTACGGCGGTTCATGTCAGCACTGTGAAGGCATTTGTTGCTGAATATAAAATGAATGAGAAAAAGGATTATGCAAAGTGTTTCGGAGAAAGCACGTCTAGCCTGAGTTAGATCAAATTTTGCTAGTAAGCAGGTAGGTAAGTTATTCTCTTTCAGGTCAGCAAGTAGGTAGCTATGTTACATCGCTAGTGTTTATTTGAACATCTTCCTTTGTAAATCTAAACGAGACAATAGCATGAATGCCAACTAATAGGGCCTCGGGGCAATTTAGTGACATTCATATGCAAGCATGAATCACTTTTTGAAGCAAGGTTGTGTATCCCTGAACATCTCTTAACTAGGTTTATGGTATTCAGATATGACTCTTTATTGGGTGTTATTTGTTCAATTATTAAGAGCAAATTGCCCTGCTCCTAGTTTTTTTTCTGGAAACAATCAGAAGAAAAAAAAACTGCAACTTAGTACTAATTAAGCATGAAAAAACTGCATTTTTACAGGCAAGATGTGAGTATCTTAATCCTACACATATCCTCCTTAAAAAGGTCGAATGAATTCATGATAATAAATACTATAGAAGAACCCACACAGAATCCCCCTCCGCCTCAACCCAATAGAAACAAACACACGAACACGTGTACCCACATACCCACAATTAGGGAAGCCTTTATGATGTCAGACACATCGCCGAACATCTTAGCTCATTGTTCTTTTTGGTAGCAATTTACAAGTAATCATAAACTATACTAGGTCATCCCCGATTTGTGTAAGTTTGGATCGATTCTCTGTTTGCTTCTTTGGCATGTACAATACTTTCTTACCCCAGATACCATAGGTCCATATCTTTACTACCCACGTTCCACTTTAAACTAGTTTAAGATCCGGTAGGTATGTACTTAAAATTTCAAAACGACCCACTTTAAACTAGTTTAAGATCCGAGAATATGCTTCTTGAAGTTTTAGTGTGGTAATGAAGGTATGAGGCGGAGACACGGAAAAGAAACTCACTAAACTAATCTAATCAAACGACATCATTTTGACGTTGACTAAAGAAGAATGATAGATCATCAATACTACAAAGATTGCAAAGAATCTGAATCCATGATATGCAGGCTCAATATTGTACAAAATTTAAGATGGCTGGCTAAACTGGAAAAACATAAACTTTGACCCTAACTTTATAAAGGATTGCTGACTGCTAGGCACAAATGTTATTTCCAGGCCAACTCGAATCCTTTTTCAGTGTCACTCAACTTTCAATCTGATTTTGTTCTTTAAAGAATGATAGTAATCTATTACAGCAGGAACATCAATGAACACTCAATACTTCATCCGGCAGTCGATGGCTCATGCATTAAAATGGTCTTAAGTCAGAAACAAGTCTTAATGATTTTCATTTATACAAGTTGCAAATTGTTTTATCAGGCAAAGGCACTTTCGTAAACTGTAGCGCAAGCGGACAAACCCATTAAATCTAAGAATTCACCCGCCTTCAGAATACAATAAAGACTATCAGCCATTATATATACAGACTGAAACAGGACTGTAAAGGTTTTTTTTTCCTTTTAAGGTACAATGGATGAATCCAACGCCATAATACACTCTTGGAGACTTTTCCTATACAAATTTCTCTATGTGAAGTTTGAACCTTTTTGTATTTCAAAAATATTACAGAATGGAGGGGAAAAGGATAATTCTTATGTATCATTGGGCTGCGATTGCTAAACTTTCTCAGCCTAAGTATTTGTTTTGACATTTTTCTCGGCCTTACAGTGGATTAGTTTTGGTTTTCATTTAGATTATTATTCTTTTGTAACCCATCTGCGGCCACGAATTTGATACCCACCATAGCTCTGGTCACTGCTACTCTCCCCACCACTTTCTGCACTGGTATATCCCGATTTTTTCTGGTGTTTCTTTCCCTTAGACATAACACTACTATCACTAAAGCTCCCATTTAGTAAAGGGTCATCTATTCCACGGATAACTCGTCTGGTTGGCGGTGACGAGGCAATGAAGCTGTCGTCCTTGGTCCTCCTCCCCTTGTCATGCCGTTTAATATTCTGGGATATTTTATGTAATTTTTGGTTGAACTTTGTGATACCTTTTTCTACTGGTACCACTGCTTGTGTTACTGTTGACTTCAGATCATTAACAATCTGCAAAAGATTAGTGTGAATGATAAAACAATTAGACAAAAGTAATATAACTAATAGATGACCACCATTATCTCATAATAAGAAAACAACTTCATTCATAGGAAAAACTTCACATCAACTTTTTCAAAAACGTAATTACATTACACAATACAACTGATTGATGAGATTAATGGCCCGATATATAAGAAGATATTTTCTACAAAGTAGACATCCAAGTATAATACAACTAAATTTTGTGGATATCTGAGCCCAGAAATCAACCGGTGGAAGCAGCGTAGGTGACTTTGAGTCAGGGTGACTCAGAGTCCACAACCATTGGATATTGCTACAGTACATTTCATATTTTAACTGTAGCAATATTCAATGGCTGTGGACTCTGAGTCACCTTGACTCAGAGTCAGGTACTCTGCTTCCTAAAATGAAATGAAAGATAGTTTCACAATAATTTTTACGAACTTCAAATCGTTCCACTCATCAATATGTCGATCTGCGATCTGCACTTGCCTCTAGCTGCTCCAGCAATAGTTCAAAACTTTAATACTCCCTCGTTCCATATCAGGTGTCTATTATTCCGTTTTAGAATGTTCCATATTTAGTGTCCACTTTCTAAAAGTGGTCAAGGATATATACGTCACACTAGTTTTTTGCCCACTTTTTCATTTACTTTTTACTTTGATGAAACAAAAATTAAGGGTAAAATAGGAAATGCAACAAATATAGATTCATGACTGTGTCCCCTTAAAAGGATGGAATCCGCCGTGGACATTTATTCTCGAACGGGGGAGTACCATCTTACTATCGCATAGTATTAAAGCATGCAATGCTAGATGATAACACTTAAAGATACTTACATATTCACCTCCACCAATGAAAACATCTCGAACACTCTCCCTAATAGTCATTCCAGGACCCCTATCATCGAGATCAGGTTGGGGTAGCCGTAATTTTGTGGGCCGCTCACTGTCCCAAACCTCATCTGGATCTAAAGGGCAATCAACTGATGCATAGTCTCCTAGAACTGCAACGCTCCCAGGAAATCGGTCTGGCATTATTGCATATGGTTTTGCTGGGTATACATACAGATGAGCCACAGAAGCAATGAACATCTGTCGTGGATTAATACATAAATAAACCTATTATTATTATACTTGCACATCATCAGACAATAGCTTTCTCTACAAAGGAAATCTCTATAGTGCAAGAAGCCAAATATTTGAAACCCGCATAGGTCCAAAGGAGGAAGTGTAGAAATAGAAGCCCTACAAATAGCTCTCCAGCCATCAGAAAGAAACAGTAACATGACTGACTCCTCGAAACTTGTTCCTATGGTGGTTGTCATAGAAGATATAAATTGCTCATAGAAATTTTATTAAAACCATAATTCTTTATGGACTGACCGAACAGAACATAAAATGAATAAAGATCGGAGAGTCCCATATAATATAAAAAATTAAGAGTAGGGGGAGGAGACAGTTTGGACTAGAGAGTGCTCTTTGTACGATTAAACATAAATGATATGCGAGAGTCTGAAAATCAAACATCAGCGTCAAATTTATTTAGCCTGCTAATAATAACGAGTACTTAGTAAATGAAGTCTTTGTAAACATAAAAAAGAGGTCAATACAGCCTTATCTTTTAAAAACACCTGGTGAAGAGTCATGAACTAAAATGCTAAGAACGATGGCAATTAAAGATTAGACTTAATAATCACGTATCTTATCAGATAAAGATCCAACTAAATAAAAAGCACAAAACGTAGGTCAAATGCCTACTTTTTTGGACAACAAGACAAGATAAGAAAGCATTTTAAAGAAAATTGGTCTAGAAATCAACAACACTACGAAATCAACTCCAATTATCGCATGAAAATTGTAAAACCAAAAGAATTACTGTAATATTTACCTCGATACAGATGATAAAGTCTTGCACACTTGCTTGAAACTGTAAAGCTTGAGCAATTGAACTTCTAACTAATCCAAGGTCGTAAAGAAGGGCAATAAGCAAACCTTGCCACCAAGTCAAAAAGACAATCGCTTTAAATGTCAGAAACTTTGCCAATGGATTTATGTATGCCAATTCATCTTTTGTAATGGTATAAAATTGAACTAAACAATACAAGGCCCATGATTGACTGAAATTGAGAACCACAGCCGTATAAGGGTACCTACAGAGTGAAAAAAAATGATACAATCAGTTGTGTCTAGAAAACAACTTCGGGGATTGTTTGCCACTCCTATAATTGTGGATCCTAAAAAGAATAGCACTAGGAATATTACTTAATAGAATAATGAGGGATTAGTTTGGGTCCAAATTGGGAACTAGGCAGCTTACGAGTGCGCGAATAAAATAAATGCCTCTTATTAAAATAAAATCAGCAGGGTCAAACATATGAATTCTGGTTGTTTGGGGAGAACATGGGCTCCTCATGCAAAAACAATATCCGAAAGAAATTTTTCGAAGAATTTTAAATTATGACCACAACAAACTTTTTTTAAAACAGCTTAAATTTTGATTCCCAGCAAACTACTTTTATGGAACTATTTTGGAAAACAAGAAAGAAAACAATAAAGCAACTTAAGTAAGATTCTTTTAAGCCATAACTCATAAGATACTCCTTGGTAATAACACTGCAGAGATATTCGCCTAACAAGTAACAACTCCTTTAACCCAATTTTTATTTGGACGGCTAAGTTTCAGGTACAGTAATGAATAAAATGATTAACGTCATACCAAATAAAAATAAAAGAAGCTATGTTCTTCTGTGCAAAGTGTCTTCTAATTCAGAAACTCTAGGATTATAGTAGATTTTTTTTACAGAGGGTCAACAAATTTACTGTTTGGAAAATTTGGAACCAAGTCTGGTAAAAGGGGAACCACTATTAATGTTTCATCAAAATGAGGAAGCCAAATAACCGAGTAAAATAAGCAAATTCTCTCTTCTTCCTCACACACACACTCTCTCTCTCTCTTCTGCAACTAAGCTCCCAACCCGAACCCCAACATCGGGGCTCAACCTGAACGATGTCTCTCTTTATTTTGAAAATGAGAAAATCTACCCTTGTAATTGATAAACATATCACCTAAGCGTTAAGAGATTTTCTCTGTTAACATCTCTTAAATTCTTAATGGTTTATAACCTTGTCATAAAATAAAAAATCAGTGTAGCAACCTAATGGTTCCTCACAACCTCCATACAACCACGCTGATGGAAGTGTAAGAGAGACGACAAGGTCAAATGACCTGCTAGAAATTACAAAAACGAAAATAAAGTGTGTAAGTTTTATTCTACCTTGTCTTTATTAAAAGAAAAAGAGAAGACAGATTCTCGTAAATTTTCACAAATCGAAATTTTTTTCTTCTTCAAATTATATTCTGGAACTACTCTAGTATCGAACAATTGGATTGCACATGGTATATCAAACTTAATTATTTCATATAAAAAATTACACACTATTCCACACTTTAGCTAATAAAATAATACAGCAGTAATAACAACAGTTTATCAAAATTCAAGGTGTATCAGTTAAAATCATATCTTATAGTCTAAGTAATAGTTAACCTCTCTAGTAAGCTATTATGCCAATTAGTATATATTACTATATAAAAGTACATATTTCCTGCCATAAATTTCACATTGGAGCATTAAACCTAATTGAGCTTGAAAGGAAAATAATATAATTACACATATTGTGTATATATATTATTTTTTTGAAAATTTAACATTTAAAATATTAGTCTAAACTTTAAAGATTTAAAAAAAAAAATTGGTTTCTTTTCTAAACACATGCATCATAATTTGTAGACCTAAAGAAATTGAACAAGGTAAACAGTTACATCGAAAAACAACTGCCATTCTCCAACCAGAATCTAGTATGTTTCCCTTTAAACGGATTCTTGTAGTAAACATAAAATCCCAATTTCAACAATAGTTGATTATCCTTTTGTCAAGTAAATGAGGAGAAATCAATCATCACATTTTTTTCCATATCCAGCAATAGAGCTTCCATTTATTGCTAGGCACTAGAGAGTCTAGAGTGAATAGAAAGGGAAAAGAGAAGCAAATATAATGTCTTCTTCTAAACGAAGAGATACAAACTAATGTAAGTGACTAGCTTACCCACATCTCCAATTGAACTCCCCTTCACAATACACACCGAATACCTCAAGAACAACTGCTACAATAGCTGTCAAAGCCTTTATTATCACCTGCCAAGCCATACATATTTATAAATATAAGTGAGTGGTTCAAGGCTCCTAAAGCCACAAAAATAGATATCTACTTACGTACTGAACAATTCCGAACTTGATGATGTGATACACCCACTGGCCAAGTTTCCATGGCTTTAAAAAGAGATTAAAGGGAAAAGGATGATGTATTATTCCCTTTTCTATGCCGTGGTCTAATAAAGGGATTTTTGCACGTCCTAGCCTATCCATAAATTCCATTGTCCTTTCTTCCCCACCTGATATTTGAAAGGAGTAAAATAAAAATAAAATCCTTAAAAAAAGAGAAGACACTGATTTATGCTTAAGTTACTAAATTAGAGTTACCACTACTAGTTACTAGGAAGTTTCAAGTGGTGTTAAAAGGATATCCTCATACGGTTTAAAATGATATTCATGTAGTTATTTCTATAAAACCAAAAATCTGCAAAACTTATTCGTAAATCATAATAGCATACTTTTTCTTTTTCCTCATTGAGAATTAAGTAGTCCAAAATGTGGCTTTATTAATTCTTATTACTTCCCCAAATAACTCATGTTATTTCCATGTATCTTCTGTCTTTTTGACAAGCTTTTACCAAGATGCACAGTTAACCTCTAGTTTCTCTTTCTCAAATAATCGGTAGCTAATATAGCGAGAAACGTGATGTGGCATATAAGAGATTCTAAAACCTGAGCTTAAAATGTACATATTCCAATTAAACCTTGAGTTTATATCTGAACGAAGGAATGTGTAAGCAACATTGAAAGAAGTATAATAAAATCGCAGATGCATATACATAAATCCTCTTTAAAATAACACGACAAGACCAAGCATAATAATGTAGATGAGGCATACCTAAACAAGCAACTAGATACCTTCCAAAGCAATACATAGCAAAGGCCTCGTAGCAATCACGCAATATCCCAATTTCAACACTAATAGAAGGCTTTGTCAAGGATACAAACTGTTCCGAAAAATTCAAAAAACCAAAGTCAGCATGATGCCTGCAACCTAGAAGAACCACACTGACTTGCACAAGGGTTTACACAAGTAAAGGAACAATGATAAACAAACAAATTATCGCAGAGACAGGGAATGCATGAGGTGGAATGGTGTAGGTTCTTACATCATGGGTTTTACTTTTTCGTTTGGGTTGAGATGGGTTTTACTTTTTCGTTTGGGTTGAGATGGGTTTTAAACTTTTTATGAACAAAAATTTGGAAAGTTCTCATTTCGCTTTCAATTTTGTAGCAGACCACAGAAACAGTTTATACGCATATCAGTCAACTGCAGTAGGAATTTCTAATTTATGGTATCCAAAGGAAAAATAAGTACGTCATTTACTGGCTAGATCTCAAAGTAAAGAGAACATATTTATCATGAGTCATTACTTGATGAATATTTTTTCTATTTAATATAATATTATTAGGAGATGAGGAGAAATGGTGGCGACAGGAAAAAAAAGGATCGATGTTAAAACTCATCCTATTTCGTATCATCTTTTTAGTTGAACTAAAAAGTAAGGGGGGAAGCGATTAAAAGCTAGAATTCAAGCCTCCAAATTTCTAAACTATGCTATATCATTCAGAACTTGTTAGACTTAGAAGTAAAGAAAACAATTTCCCATTACTGACGAAAAAAGAAAATTGATAAATTTTATGTTACCAAGAAACGGTGGCAAAATAAAGGAAATGAATTCAATCTAATTCAGGCTAAACCATTACTTACTGTGATTTTCTTGAATGAACTTATACACAAGGAAAAAAATGACTAATGATTAGATAATTAAGCCTCCAAATTTGCCAACTTACTAATTCCATTTTATTTTGTTAAGAGTACGCTAATTCAGGAGATTGCTTGTGATTTAAAGGGGGTGCTCTTCTGTATCATAGGAGTATAATTTATTACTTCTCCACAGATAGCTAATCCATCAAGAAAGTATTTACATTGCTTAATTGACTTCCATACTGATATATTTTTACAATAGAAGGAAATACTCCATTGTCAAATAGCAGGAAATACTCCATTCTCAAATAGAAGGAAATACTCGTTTTCGGCTTTTCTTGAACCAAGATTAAATCCCTGATGCATCAAGCAAACCACAAAAACATAGTAAAATATTTATTATGATATAATAAAAGAAAGTCAACTAGTTAATAGCAGTAACTGTAAGAGAAAGAAGAAAGTTGGGTATGCATGCCTCTAATGCATGATGAACTGCCCTTACAGAATATGTTAATAATCCCCCCATTTTCCATTTCCATTCCCATTCACTTCTCTCCTCTCTCTCTGCCCTCCATTAACTAATAATCAGAAGATGGCTGGTGTAAAGATTTAAAAGGTTTTTTCCTTTATTTGACACATCTTCTTACTTCAAAGAACTAACTAACAAAAATAGAATTTACATCTCAACTATGATTTTCGGATTCGATTCCGTCTTTATACTAAAAGAAAAACTCTTTGTGGTGTATCGAAATTGAAACCCCAACTGCATTTCAAGACACCATGCAAAAGTAGTTAAACATTATAGTACTATTTAAGAAATTTAACTACTATTGAAGAAGGAAAAAAGAGTAACTGGTCACGGGGTGAATACAAAGGAACTTTCATTCCGTAAGCCTGAAAAAGGTATATAACTCCATTTCCAAGTCTTTATACATCTTAATTCTTAAGCATATCGTAGAGTCCGATGTAGAAGCATGAATCGGTACAGATATAAAAAGTTCAACAAGCAAAGGCGCAAAACCAAATCGATGAGTTTAAAAGCCTACTCACCGACTCAATTGCATAACAAGGAACCATCAAAATAACCCCAATTAAGAACTTTTGCTCCTGCAACAAAACAACACACGTCACCACAAGACAACAACAATTAAAAAGGGAGAATTTTAGTTAGGTACAAAATAAAGAACTCGTTTAACAAAAACACTTATCCCCCAATCTTCCTTTCCCCAAAAAAGTGTCAAAATTAGCCAATCAAAAAATGATAGTTGTCGCTGTATACTACCTAAATACAGGGTATTTCACGCATACACAGCACAAAAAATAACTTTGGATTTCTATTCTGGCCAAAAAAAATGACAGTATAATGTATATTAACCAAAGAAAAATAAACTTTTGAGTACATGTATTTATACTAAATAAATTGACCAAATTGCACCTAAAGCTAATTTACCAATTAAAAACAAAGGTTTTGAACAAAATCATTCCGCTTCTTCCTCATATAATTTTGACAGTAACTGAATATAAATTTGACATGTATGTTAACGGGAGCAAAATAACGATATAAAGACACGCGTCTTTATTGCATAAGTCGACCATACTGTACCTAAAAGGACTCCACTTAACCATTCATCTTTCACTGTAATATAATTTTGACAGTGATTGAAAACAATTACCAAGCCTATTAACTATTCATCCCTTTGTTCCCAATTAATTGTCCTCTACCAAAACTACGCGCAATTTCGACCCGCCAATAGATTGCATCAAAATTGTCAAAATAAAAGATTTCAAAATACAATCATATAATTCAACATTTGAACTATAAAATTAACTTTCGAAAACTTCCATTTCGGCAATTGTAATACAAGTTGTAGGCTGGTCAAAACTACTAGTAACTTCGTAGATTACAATTAAATGAGAACGGAGCGATTACACTAAATAAGTTGACCAAATTGTATTCACCCACACTCTGATCAGCTGATTCATATAATTAAATTAAAAGAAAATAACATTTTCCAAAAAAGTAAAAGGGGTATGTAGCTCGGGGGTTTTGTATGCATACATATAATTTAACATTTGAACTATATAATTAACTTTCGAGAATTCAAAATTGCTCGTAACTTCAAAGATTACAATTAATTGAGAACGGACCGAGTACTAAACAAGTTGACCAAATTATACTACTATTTTCCGGGTTCCAATAAAAACCATTCATTCAAGTTAACTGTATTAATCTGTTTCCGAGCATTTAATTAAAAGTAACAAAAAAGAAGGGTACGAACCTCGGGGTTTTTGTAAGCGGAGAGATGATCGAGGAGGAGGTATACAGAGAGAGTGAGGGTGAGCAAAACTAGGGTTCCTGCGACTAAACTTGCCCATAAAGGGGTCAAATACGAAGATGATAGATTGTTATTCATCCCCAATTATCAATTATGAGTATTTATCTATTTATCATCGATTTGGGTTTAAATTAGGGCTTATTGAAGGTTTGGTTGGATTATGAAAGTCACCTCTCTCTCTCTCTCTATATATATATATATATATCGGATAATTCTATATTTTTTCTCCGGTAAGACAAGCAAAAATTAGTTTGTCATTCTATATTTTTGTACTCTATTCACAATAATGACAAAATTTGTGGAGCAAAAGTGGTCGGTAAAATTGGTTCATAAGGGAAGCACCTATTCACACAACGTTAGCGGCTTCCACAGCCATTGTATCTGTTATTAAATTTAAACTATAGCAGATTCAGTGAGAATCAGAGTAACCCCGACTCAGAGTCAGGTACTCTGGTTCCCTCTATCTTGTTTTTTTTAGGTGTGTTTGGCACGCACGGTTTGGAATCACTTCTTACAAAGGGAAGCCCGATATATGTTCCGACCCGACGAAAGTCCGGACCTTTCGGGATCAGATAGGTTGGGATAAGTTTATCTCGAGTCTTCCGATATATTTTTTCTTTTTACCGACAAAATCATTTTTTATTAAAAAAAATCGTTCGACATGTAATAAATTTTTTCAATGTTGTTTAAACATGTTAATTATATAGTTATATGAATTATAATCATATTTTTGATAAAAGCACAACTGATGAATGCAGGAAACGATTAATATTTAGTAAAAATAGAGTGGTGAAACTAATAAATAATTTAGTGAAATATTAACATAATTTAAATTGAATAGTTTTTTTTATTAGATTCTTTTATTATTTAATTTTATTCACACAAGCAACAACTATAGTATATAAATGAAATACATTATCATTATAACTATTATATAGTCGGTAAATATTCATTACCTATTTTTTTAAAATAACAAATTTGATTTTAAATTTAAGTATATTTTAATTTTTACTAGTCTCTTATATTCAAAATTACAAATCTATAAAATTATGATACTTACGAAACATACATGATTCCCTATAGACAAAGTAATCTTGCAAAAATTAAATATTGATTATTATTTATTAACTTCATCTATTAAAATAACAATTTTAGTATATTGTCAATTGCATAGTTTTTCTTTTTAAATTTTTTTACGTGTTATCTTAATAAAACTAAAGTTCCAAAAATGAACATTTTATATAACTATTAACATCTTTAATTCATTTAACTTATAAATAAAGTTCCAATACAATGTTATCGTGGTATTAAAAAAAAAATATTTATTTTTTGAAAATCGGGTCGGGACAAATCCCCGCCTATTCGGGTCGTGTCGGGTCGGGTCAAGACAACTTCGGGTCGAGGCAAGATCGGGTCGGGTCGGGATTTATGGATTTTTTTCCACCCCTATTATTTTCAACAGCTGATTTTCATATATTTTTAAATCTAAACTTATATCTTCAATTGACGTTTATAAAATGTTTCAACATGTCTCTACAGAGAAGGAAAAAACACGAATTTTCACAGCATATGTCAATAAATAATCATCCAAATGGAAATAGTAAAATGATAACACACAACCACGTAACTTTTTTCAAAAGAAATAATAACACACAGAATTCACAGCTCCACCATGAAAAAATTAACATAAATGATTTTCTAAGTAGACTATGACCATAGGTTCATAACTACTAGAGAGTGTTATTAATTTTCAAATAAATTAGGTTCATAACTACTGAATTAAAGTACTCATATTGTGCCATGAAAAAAAACAAGGGAGAAGGATAGTATAGATACAAAAGTCCACAGTAATTTAGTATCTCACCAAATTATTGTAGCATATCTACCAATTTTACAATTTTTGTCAAAATAAAAATCTGCAAACTAACTGCGTCTCTTTTCACACTTTTGCTAAATATAATGCAAACAATGTTGTAAATGCTCTAATTTGTCTAAAAACTCTATAGATTTAACAATATAAATCTAGTGCTTTAGATTTTCTTGATATAATGGCTTTCCCACGAGTATTCTTCATAATTTTTAGATATTAATTGGTCAAACTCACCAAAATTTAATAGACTTCAAGCTACTTTGACTCCTTCCCTACCTCATACGGATCCTCGTTAATGTTTTCAATTACCTAAGTATTAATAATGCTCATTAGCTATTAAACATTTGAAATGTATTGCGCACTCTTTGCGATCAAGCGAGACTTAGAGGCCTTAGAGCAACCATACCAATTTCTTTAAACTTTTCTTCAAATTAATACTCTTTTATATTTTTTGGGTAAACATTTTACTTTATAACATTTTTAGTTTTTCTATATTAACATCTATATCATTAATAACCATATATTTTATTTTTTATATTAACATTTTCTTCTATTCATGTTTATTTATAACCACACATCCACACGTTTCGTATATATTGTATTATTTAACTGTTTAGGGGAAAAATGGGTCTCCATGAATATAAGGAATAAATTGGTTAAATTTAGTATAGGGATGAATAAGCCATAATTGATGTGCATTCTTTTTATAGATTTTTTCCATATAAGAAAGAAGCGGTAGAGTATACATATATTGATACCCATGCTCTTACTATTTTGTGTAAATTTATTTATCTGTCTCAAATTGTGTAATGGTATTGAAAATAGATACATATCTATACCGGCTACGCATCGGATGCCGTACGTATGAGATACTTGTACTGGTATTGAAAACAAATATGATAAATATAATAAATTGCTCAATACCAAAACAGAATAATACCGGTCATTGATTGAATATAATAAAAACGTTTTGATGTTGTTATATCCACTCGTCCATTTATTTGTTATTGAAAGAGGCTACATTTATGCATTGTCGTGTCATATTTTACGTGTAGTATCTGATAATTCATCTTATTTGTAATATGTACATGGAATTAATTGATTTTTCTATATATACAATTCTTATTATATCTTTTGCAAATATTAACATGTATACTAACAAATTATGTCAAAATAATTGACGTAATTCAAAGGAAATATACCGAAGTCTTTAAAATTTCGTATTTGACATTACTCAAATTGGGGAATATGGAGGTATAATGCATATTTGCACATTCATTGCCATAATTTAAAAAAGTTAATCATAGCATTACTTAATTGTAATTAATCAAATTCTTCCTTTTACACAATTCATTTACTCCAAATAATTTGGATACAAATAGAAATAGGTACGAGATGGAGTAAATTACAAAAAAAACTTTTCTTAAAAAAAAAAAAATGATAATTTAATACATATTTAGAAACTTATTTATAAAAACCCAGGCTGTTTTGAACTTTATGACTCTTTTACAAAAAAAAAAAAATACATATTTTGTGAACTTATTCACAAATGGGTACATATGTCATTAAAAAATTCAAAAAAAAAAACAAACAAAATATTTAAAAATCAAAAAATTAAAAACTAAAATTTTAAAAAATACATTTTTTATACAAAAAATATGTGTAATTCTTTCCGATCATGTCTAATCCCTTTCAATCCTCTATGTCTAATTTTGTCTAATCATGTACAATATTGTATTCTAATTTTGTTTAATCCTATCTAATAATGTCTAATCCTGTTTGATAATATGTACAATTTTTTTGATTTTTGTAAATATTTTGTTGATTTTTTTTGTTTTTGTTTTTATTTTTGATTTTTTATGACATATATATCTAATTTTAAATAATTAATAGTAATCGTGCCTCACGCGTTGCGTGTGCGGCGTGTAGTGCAATAAAAATATAGAAAATAAATGTAGTTATAATATAAACATGTGGATAATAAAAAAAACATAGTTTAATATTTAAAAGAATATTTGGTTGTTAAAGAGTGATAAATAATTTTATTAGTTTTTACTTTTTATATTTTTACGAGAGTATGGTATTATTGTAATTAATATAAAAATATAGAAGTATTTTTAAATAAAAATGATAAAATTTGACAGCATCAAAACTTTTGGATTGACTATATATATATAGATATACATTGTTTTTTTATAATAAAGACGGACTATTTGTAAGTATTATTATTTTTTGTTAAAGTAAATAAGTAAGACTACGGTAACAAATAAATAGATAGAGAGAGAGAAAGAGAGACTCTTATTCTAGGCAAAGTCTTTTTCCAGCATGCAAATTAATTTGTTGAGGACTTGTTTAGATTTCACATATTATTTTTATTTATTTTTTCAATTCATTCCACTCAATTTTATTACAAAATAAATAAATCTAATATCACTTCATTACATCTCATTACACTTCATTTATCTATAAAATAAATAAATTTACTCACTCTATCACACTATTAATTAATACATTCCTCTGCTTTTTTTCCATTCAAACTAAATACAAAATTAAAATATTTTATAATCATAATATTATATCAAGTTAACACTTTCAAGTAATTTATATTTTGCACTTTTTTATTTATTAATTTTGTTACTTCATAGTAAATAATTAAATTGTTCCCAAAAAACCATACACGTCATTATTTTATTTCACCTTTATCTACCCAAATTTAATGACGTGTAGGGTTTTTGGGATAATTTAATTATTTACTCGGAAGTAATAAAATTAATAAATAAAAAAATACAAAATATAAATTACTTGAAAGTGTTAACTTGATATAATATTATGATTATAAAATAATTTAATTTTGTATTTAGTTTGAGTGAAAAAAAAAACAGACTAATATATTAATTAATAGTGTGATAGAGTGGATAAATTTATCTATTTTGTAAATAGATGAAGTGTAATGATATGTAATGAAGTGATGTCAGATTTATTTATTTTGTAATAAAATTAAGTTGAATGAATTGAAAAAATAAATAAAAATAAGATGTGACGTGGATTTTGAATCTTTTATCATGTAAAAAAAAAGCAATTTAAGGAGTCAAATTAGAAATTTGAGAGTCAAAAAAGACTCTGCCCATCAAAAGACTTCAATGTAGTCTTCAAACAAAACCCATCCTCATAAATACTCCCAACTGCAATCCATCCCCTCTCTCTCTCTCTATATATATATACACGTATATACATATAATTTAAATATATGTATATAACAAAACCCCCTTCTATTCATATAGTATACCACTCCTTCCCCTTTCTATTTTCTGGGTTTGTCACAGCATGAAGTTCCTCTCTCTCTTCATTCTCTCTCTACTTCTGCTTTCTGTCGCCTCGTCCGACTCGGTGAGTCGAGTCCCTTATTTTTAACCAAACTTTGTTCTTTTATCCAGGGGCGGCCCAGGCAGGCCCAACTCGAGTAACTCTTGGGCCTTGGCCAATTGATCCCGACAAAAACAAATTGCGGGCAACACCCGACTATATTTTTAATATACCGGGTAGTTAAAATAAAAATGTTAAACACCAATTGGTTTACAATGTATTGCAATAGCTCAAATTGTAGAGTAGTTTGGTATTCAACATAGGAGATCATGGGTTTGAAACTCGCAAGTTACAATTTAATTTTGTTTTTATTTTTATTTGTATTTATCGAGAAAAAAAAGACCGAGCATTAGGCATTCCGATATACCGGGCCGGCACTGCAGTTTTATCATAACTGTTAGGAGTACTTATCAGAGTTTAGCAGTGCTTGTTAGGCTGTATAATTTAAGCAGATAACCAAAAACTGTGCTCTTTCAGCTACTAGCTTATAAGCACTGTCCTTGAATAATTTATCACTGTTTTATCTTGGACGTACCTAAAAAACTGGTCACTTTCCTATTTTAGTAAATAAATCTTTGTTAAAATTATCATTCTGGCCTTTACATTTCAAACACAAACAATTTTGGTGATTTTTTTTGTTTTTTTTGTTTTGTTTTGTGGGTATTATTGTAAATCATAAAAAAAAATCTTTTAAGTTTCATGACCCTTAAACCTAATCCGGGATGGAGGGAGTAGATTTCTATCTAAAACCCAAATATCCTGTAGATCAACCTAATGCATGCGAACTTATAAATTATAAGTAAGAAAGCTAAAAAAGGGCGTGTTTAAATATTGTGATAGATTCATTTGAGCTGTTTTATGTTTAATTTTGTGAGGTTATTAGTGTTTTTATGGCAGCAGCTTTTAATGACAAACTGGTTTGTTTGAGCCTGAGGGAAAAGCTGTGATCACTCAGTTTAATATATATAATGACAGGATACTAAAATTAAAAGATTGTCTACCTAGGAACGGAGCTAGGATGAACACTTTGGGGTTGCACAAAGCAAAGTGTTATTTTAAGGGGCTGCAAAAATTATTTTTTTCAAATTATTTAAAATAAATTGTTTAGAAAAAACAGCATTTCCGTAAATTGTGGGGTTGCTACTCGCTAATGCACCACTTTGTCGTACATGTCTTCCGCCCCTGTGTCTACTTAATGAAGTATTAACTTACTTTGAAAATGGCAAAAACAATCTTAAGAGTTAAATCCAATATGTGTGTTATTTTTGTGGTCAAATTACCTTATTGAGCTCTTTTATGTGAATTTTCGAAGTTATCAGGGCTTGTTTGGCTGCAGCTTTCGAGTCCTGAGGAAAAAGCCGTGTTCTTTCAGCTTAAAACCTTTAGTTTTTTTGGGCCAGAATACTAAAATTCTAATAGATGGTGGACAAGATGCAGTACTAATTTTTGTCAATTATATATTTTTATTTGTTAATTATTTTGGTTTGTTTTAGGGGATGAATAATTCGACTGATGTTCACTTGAATTCATCTTCTGGAAGTGAATATCGAACCCGAGGTCTGGTAACTGTATTTTTTTCCTCTTCCGGTATTTATGCTTATGAAAATGAATTGTAAATTCTGATTTTCCTGTTTTGTAATATTATAAATAGGGCGTATTGGCGGCAGCTTTTAATTTGAGCTTTTCCGGTTTTCTGGTTATAAAGGGTAGCCCAAGACCAATTAATTAATGGCGACAAGATATAAACTTATGAAGGGTGATTTTAAATTTAAGAGTAAATCAGAGACCAGATCTAACCTGTAAATACGAGTTATGATTGAATTATAGTCTCAAGACATGGAAGATATGGATCAAAATTGGCAGTTATCGGATTTAAGTTTGCTTGACATAAGAATAAGGAAAAAGATTGTTATGTAATGTTTGGGAAGTGACATTAGAGTCTGTTCTATATAAGGATCCAAGCTTTGTTGATTAGCTTAAATTGAATGCCGGTTCGATGCCAAGCTTTTCTCTTATAGAAATAGAGTTTGTTCTAAATAAGGATCCAGATCATCCAGTTGGATTTGTGAGTAAAAGAACGGGCTAAGGGATTATTATATTCCTGTAAAGTATAGTTTACATGATGCTGATGCATTATACTATAAAATAAAGGAAATAACCATAAAGAATAGTACCAATATTTGAATGAAGCCTATACTCTACAACAATTTACGTTGTGTTTAGAATATTCCTTCTTTATGTGGAATTATTGTTCATCTGGAACCAAATTGGGCCTTTATTTTCCTCTTTCATTTCCCACTGAAGATTGATAACAAAACCACTGGGTCCTTAGCACAACGCGTAACATTCTTCCATCTATGCCAGGTTAAAAAAATTATATGCTTTCAAAATCTAACCACATTTTTTGTTTAAACCGACCAAATCTAACTTAGCAGGAGAAATTTTGTGTTCGTTAAGATATTATTCCAGAACGTTAGTGTGTAATCATCCATGAAGTAATGCACAACAAAGCTTGTATGGTCTGGCAATAATGATTTTCTTAAAATTTATTGGAAACCTGATATATATCTTTTCCCAAATCTCCCAAAAGACAAGGCATATGTTTCAAAACTTGTAGGTGGGTCATTTTGCAAATTCAACCTCATATACAACTATGTACTTTTAGTGGTCGTGAACTGTGTCATATCCACATTATAATCCAAGATAACTGCTATTATTCACCATCAACAAGTTACTTCATTATTTAGTATTTTCTTAGGCGTTTAGTTGGATGATGCATTTGTTTGAACCCTTGTACTTTATGGTGTTACTGGGTTTTCAGCTGTTTCTGTTTTTTAAATTCTTTCTCAAGTCTCAACTTATGGAGTTGCTCATAGATAAGAAGTTTAATCCTCAGTTTCTTTTTAATAGCTGCATGCCCATCCAATTGGACTATCAACCCAAGTAAGACAAAGTGCTTTGGCTATATGCAAAACTCCATGTCATGGGAGAGCTCATTAAGCCAATGCAATGTTTATGGTGGAAATTTGGCCATATTGGCTTCATTTGAGGAATTAAATTTTGTTCAAAAGCTATGCGTTGATGTTGCTAATGGGTGCTGGGTTGGAGGGCAAGGGTTAAACAATACATCCGGCTTTAGATGGGTATGGGCTGATAATACATCTCTATGGAACGACTCTATTACTGTAAAAGGGCCTTTTGGATCTGTTTGCACCAATTCCCCGTGCTATAACTCTTACGACTTATGTACACTGGTTAGTAACAGAACTACATCGTTACGCACTGAGAGATGCAATGTAACCCATCCTTTCATGTGTATGATCGTCATAGGTATGTGCATGTTTCTAATTCATGAAGTACACTTTTATAGTTCTATTCTTGATTTCCTTTATTTGGCCTAGTCAGCACCTTCCGTTTCTTTTCCGTCCGTTTCAAATTGAACTTATAAGAACTTGAGTTTTAGTGTATCCACTTGCAACTTTGTGATTCTGATTAGCTTCTAATTTCTTATGGTTATACCTCATTTGGGTGATACTTAATTGTTAGAATTGTTAGTTCTTTTGAGTCTGTTAACAATGTCGTAGCATGGAGATGTTATTAATGTGGGTATAGGGATATCTATCAACACCACTTGATCCATGTTATTTCTGACTTGGTAGCTGTGCTAAAAAAGTACTAATATATGTCATGTTTTGGACGGAAAAGAGTTGCTGTTTTCCACCAAGTATAAAGTTCTTTTTTTTCCCCTTATCTAATGCTTCTAAATTTCTCCTTTGATTGTTTTGGTCATTTTCATCTCAGGGAACAAGTGCTCCCATTTGCACTGCCACAAAGAATATCTTATCACTCTTGCTAGCGTTAGTGGGCTAATTCTCTGTACTACACTAGCTGTTGTGATTTGGCTCCTTATTTATAAACGGAGTAAAAGGAAGAGAAAATCTCGCAAAATCTCGAATACCACTTCTGCTTCAGTTTCACCATTGTGGAAAATCTTTGACCTAGAAGAGCTGAGATCAATTACAAAAAATTTCAGTGAAGGGAGTCGTCTACCTGGAGACGCCAAAACAGGTGGCACATATAGCGGGCTTTTATTAGATGGTTCTCGTGTGGCAGTTAAAAAGTTAAAGAGGTCTACATTTCAGAGGAAGAAGGAATTTTATTCTGAAATTAGAAGGTTGGCGAAACTACAGCATCCGAATTTGGTCGCTGTCATAGGATGTTCTTATGACCATGGCGAGCGTTATATTGTTTACGAATATATATCAAATGGGCCGTTGGATAGATGGTTACATCACATACCAAGGGGTGGAAGGAGTTTAGATTGGGGGATGAGGATGAAAGTTGCCACTACCCTTGCTCAAGGAATTGCGTGAGTTTCTATTTTATTTATGATTGTACAATACTTCTTATTGAGATTATATCCATTTTTGTTTTATATTTCACTTGCATTTTTAGTGACCTCAAGAAGTGAAATATTCTTTCGACAGTGCCCAGTTAGTTTACTGAGGAATGAACATAATAATGTATTCAACTAACACATTAGCGCTAGCATAGTGGTCCAGAATTCAGTCGAATGTTAGAGTTTCCCCTACAATAAAAGAATGTATATCATTTATACATGTCAGTTGCCTGGGGAAATAATCCTCTCTTAATGTTTATCTTATTGTTTGAGTTTGCCAATTAATCTAGATACGTGTTCATTGAGCTAGTTTGTGGTTTGTAATATGGCCCTCTCCTTCCTTTACAAGTGTACAGGATTTAATTCGCTCAACCCACATCTCATGGAGAGTGCTATAATTACTCATCGCTTTTGTGTGGCTCGAGGACCACCTTTATTATATAGTTCATGTCCTTCCTCCAATAGGTCCTCTAAAACGTCACGTTTGGTCAAATTTTATGGCTAAAACACTTGTAAAATTGGGGAAGACTAACAGTTAGTTCGTCTGGAGTGCGTTCAGTGGCATATTGAATCAGTTCTTCATAAGCTTTGAGTTCTTCTTTTCATGAGGAAAAAAAGGCTACTAAATGTCACTGTCCCCCCGCCTCTTGCTGTTCTACATTACCATTTTTAACAAATGATATATTCTTCCTCTGGGTTCTCAGTTTATCATTCATTTCCTTATAATTTAATAACAGGTTCCTGCACGACAAGGTTAAGCCACAGGTAGTCCATCGTGATATACGTGCAAATAATGTACTGCTCGACGAAGAGTTTGGTGCACATCTTTCTGGTGTTGGGCTCTCCAAATTTGTCCCTTGGGAAGCAATGCATGAGAGAACCCTAATAGCCGGTGGAACGCATGGATATCTGGCACCAGAATTTGTTTACAGAAACGAACTCACCACAAAAAGTGATGTCTACAGTTTCGGAGTACTTTTACTCGAAATTGTTAGTGGGCGTAGGCCCGCCCAAGCGGTTGACTCGGTGGGTTGGCAAAGTAGTATCTTCGAGTGGGCGACACCCCTTGTGCAAGCCCACCGGTACATCGAGTTATTGGACCCACTTCTCATGCCCACGTCAGCATCTTCTTGTTCCTCGTCATCTTCACCATCTTCTCATATACCTGAACATGGAGTTGTACAAAAAGTGGTGGATCTTGTGTATGCTTGTACCCAACATGTCCCTTCTATGCGTCCTAGGATGTCCCATGTTGTGCACCAGCTACAGCAGTTGGCCCAACCTCCCATTATCAAGTAAAAAAAAGGTCAGTTGATCTTGAGAATCAATGTCTTCTTTTTAATGGGACTTGATACTTGTGAGAAGTCATGTTGGATAGGCATAGCTAAGTTACTGAGTGGTAGGTAATTGCAATTTCTGATAATTGGGATCCAATAGTGTCTGGCAACAGTTTTAGATAGTAGAGCTATATGTTGTAGAAGAGGAGGTAGTGGGGGAGGATTTCTTGGAGTACTGTATTGCCAAGTAATTCTCCAAACTTGTATGTCAGTTTTATAATTATATATCTAAAATTTCCTTTCAGCTTTTAGTGTCTCTACTTTCCAGTATGTTATTTGTATCATGGAATTATAATCTTTTAATTTACCTGCTGTAAAATTTCTTAAGTAGATAGACGTAATTGATACATGTAAAAGGAACTTCTACAAGGGGGTGAACCCTGTGAAACCACTTGGAAAGGACGTATGTAATACTTGCTACAAAATTAGAAAATGATGGAAAGTGAAAAGCATCACCATATGGCACAAAAGAACTAGCACACTTTCCACTACTTCCCATCTGGGTATAAGTGAAATCACCTGCATTAGTGATCTGCAAGTCAGCCAGGAACTTATATCAGAGCAAATATACAATAGGAAGTGTTGATCGAATATCAGCAACCACAAAATATGGATCAAAATGATAAGGAACTAACACTTCATCAGTTCATCTGACTTACCTCCCTCCAGTTTGAAATGCTTTTTCTCTGGTTTTAGTAGGTAATGTTTAGTGTATGCTAAAATTTAGCCATGCTAGTAATTCTTCATGAAGTCAAAAATATATAATTTTAGCTTGCAACAGTTTGATTATTTCATATGCTCTGCTTGCTAATCTGAGGTGACTACTACATTAAATACCTATCTACCGAGCGCTACTCCTCTTTTGGTGTTTAACACTTTTAAGTTAACCTTTACTTCCATATGAAATGGACAATATATTATTATATTGAGTTAAAATTACAAGCTTCAGTTCCCCTGATATAGGATCCATCATGTTGCATATATTGCAGAGAATTCTGAGAAATAAGCAGCAGTTGCCTACTTCTGTTTTCCTTGAGGACAAATTTGGTCATGATGAAGTACTCATTTGATTGAAGTTGGTGGTGTTACAGATTAACTCGGGATGGCAAAATGATAGATGTTCATGAGGGTTTTGTATCTCTTCGAACCACCCAATTTATCATGTTTAAATTAAAAAACTTGGTTTGGATGGGTTTTTTCTATTTTAATAAACGACACACAGACTTGAAATTTTGAATCATGGTTGTTAACATCCCTTTAAACATCTTGGGATTTTACAGTCCCATGATCTACGTTTTACAGAACAATTATATATCGTGATCCCAGGGGTCCGGCAGCTCGATTTTCTTATAATTTGTGTGTTCCGTAAGGTCTTATGATTCTCCAATCCATCCCACAATCGTATGCCAAAGTTTTCACCCACCCCATACAGAACCAGGTCTTAAGAGCCTTGGCTTCAATAGGGTTCATTAGTGACACGTAGGTATCGAGTTCCAGAAAGATAAATGATAACGCAAACAAATTGTTCTTACCAAATCTCACAAATACTCTTGCGCCGATCCGATACATTAGGATGTGTAACAAGTGACAAAGGTTTGTCTGTGTCACATTACTCTTTCAGAAATATGATGTTACGGATTTTATGTTCCTATTACTCATGGGTTCTGGCGTATCGTTTGCAAAGAAGGTAGAAGCAACGCATAGGTTATTGAGTGGCTTATTTGGATATAGTATTCTTTCTCGATATCTATTTAAGATTGTATTTTCAGTTACTCCTGAAAAATACAGCACTTTCTTACCAGTATAGTTATGGTGGGGAGAGACAAGACATGTACGAGATAGAATTGTTGTATATTTTGGACTATGTTCATAGTGCTGTCGCATCACCTTGGCACTTACAAGTGGGTTCAGACGCGGCGAACGTTGTTGAAATTAGAAGTCATGTGGTGTGTTTCACTTCAGTATGATTGTGATGGATAGTTATGATGTTACAAGGATAAATTTTGGAAGTTAAAGGACTGGATTTGTTCATAGTTAAGTCAGGTTTAGGTGGGTTAGTCTAATTAAGTTAACTTTTATAATTATTTAGTAGTCGGGTCCTTATATGACGCGGTGAACGAAACCACTATAACATGATGTGTGTGGCCACTAACACATTGAAACTAATTAGTGAAATATGGAGTTAATGGCTATATACATAACACATGTCATATTATGTATGGCGTGGTCCACCACGTCATATATGACCTTGACCACTAAATAATTTACTCTGTTTATGCTCAGATTAAAATTATTAGTAATGCATGCTGAGTTTGGCTTAGATATGATTAAAGGTCAACACTGCTAATTATCATAATTAGCTGAGTTGTTGAAGTGATCCATTTTACTATTTCAATGTTCAACCCCAAGATGAAGTGTATATATTCATATTGTTGGGTTAACATAAAATCTGAAGATGGGTCTTAGATCATAAATTCAGAAATGTGATGTGATATAATTTTCATTATTAGATGATTTTTGTTTGAAACTGTAGTTTTTTGTTAGTTTTTGAGAAAGCAGCTTTTCTGGAGATACTATTCAAACACCCAATGGAAATGCTTGAAACTGCTTTTTCTCTTTGAGAGGTAAAATAGGGAGAGAGATGCTAATATCTCAATTATTTTGGGCACACAAAAGAAAAAGGAGAGCAGTGGATTATCAAGTAGGCATATCTTATCTCAAGCCACAATCTCTTCCCATCAAATATATAACACTCTCATTTGCTCTTTACTCTTCATGTTCTTTTTTTGTTGTACTATGTGTCCCTTTGTATCTCTCTTATTTCTACTCCTTTCCCTTTCCAACTCCCTCCTCAATTCTCTTTCATGGCTGAGCCACCTCTATCTCCATCGCTTTCTCCGACTGCTTCACCATTCATCGATCACGGGTTCAAATTCAACACCGCAGTGATAGTTGCGGCTGTGATATGTGCTTTCCTTTGCGCCTTAGGCGTCAACTCTATGCTTCAGTGTATATACTTATGCACTCAAAGGACCTTGAGTGAGCCAATGGAATGGGTCACCACACGTGCCATCAACACTGGGCTTAAGAAAAAGGAAATGGGAGCTTTACCGACTTTGAACTATGCTGATTCTCTCTCTACTGCCTCGAGTTGTCCCATTTGTCTTGGGGACTTCTGCGATGGGGATAGGATGCGGGTTTTGCCTCACTGTGAGCATCGTTTTCATGTTATTTGTGTTGATGAATGGCTTGTCTCTCACTCCTCTTGCCCTAGTTGCCGCCACCCACTGAAATCAGATACATGTATCTGTATCCCTTGTTTACAGATTGTCTCAGCTTTATGAAATGTTTTATTTTGTTTGTGATAAAGTTGTTTTTATTTGGCATTTTGGCTGTATTTGAGTTGAAATATGAGCATGAAAAAGTACCAAACAGGTACTTAAGTTTTCTTATAAGCTTATAGCTTATGAATCATAAATTCCTAGGCCATGGATTAGTAGGGGCTCTAGCCAGGTTCTCTGCATTACCTCTTATGAGATATTCTAGTTTTTTTTGTTTCCCTGTATTCGTGTTATTACTTTCAAATTTGATGAGTATTTTATTTCATGGCATTGACGAAAGTGTCATGCGAAAGACAGTTTGATGGAGCTGTCTCTGTTAATAAGGGTTCACTTCTGGTTATTTGATTCCCGTTGATCTTAGATTTATAGAGTAGAGAGTGTCACGCTTGTTTCTTTTATCTTTATATCCCGTCTTCATGTTGAAGATATTTAAGACTTCAATTTGTCCAATGTGTTATTGACGGAAAATGATGGGCGTTGTTTTGTCGCGATCTTGAGATAGGAGAATGGAATTTGATAAATTTGAGGGGCAAACAGGTACTCTAAAAACATGACGTTTTTTTGTTGCATCTTTCCCTGAGAAAACGATCACCCAGTAAATTATTTTCTTATGGGTGAACATTTTTAAACTTCCCTCGTGACTTGACATCATGGGCCTCATCCTCATGGCAGGTTCTCCCCCTTTCCGTCACTCGTAAAAATCCGATCATTCACAATCGTAAAAGTAAATTAACAGAACCCTTTCCGTCACTCGTAAAAATCTCGTAATTCACAATCGTAAAAGTAAATTATTAAAATGAAAGTATCGCAGCTAATTTACAAAATCCATATTGTATTAATGAGATGAAATTTAATGAAAATATCAATCAAGAGACTGGTCAAGTAAGGATAGTGCCTACACTAAGGTTGCTAATTTAGTGGCGGAAAGGATTGATATGAGATGTATGTTTTTTTAGATAAAAAAAAACTCTGACGATGTTCTACGATAGCCATGAGGGATTTCCCATCCGCTCTCCGGTATTGTAGATTGTCAATTTATGTCATCTATCATCGGTATAAACAAAATATCATCTTTAAATTTTAATGCTAAATTTCGTTTCATTTTTTTTTTTGTTAAACTATCCAAAATCTTTTTGATCTCGGTATCTCACTTCAACAAAAAAAAAGTCTATATATTCTTGTCATGTTGAAGTTAATCCTGAATTGCTCGTAGCAATCATGAACAATCTTTGGGCAAGTGGCCAATGCCAACTTGGTGGAATTATGCTGTTCTTAGTGAATTATAGAACAATATTATCTGCCCATACATAGAATGGAATAATATCTGCTACCAATGAATAGATACTCAAGAGGAGAAATGAACATTTTGAAAGAAAAAGAGGTAGTCGTATGCATTGATTTATTATTGAAACGGTTAAGAGGGTAAAATATGGTTATTATCTATGTCACTTTGTTATAAACACTGCTACTTGGACAAAAAATGTGTTATTTTAAGAAACGATAGAATAGGGACCATCTATCAGGATCCAACACCCATAGTTAAAATGTTTCAAGGGAATATGGGTTTCCATTAATTGATTGCGGAAGAGACCGACTGACTAAGAATCGAAGCGTAAGTATCAAGTCTGTTATGCTTCTAACGTGCCAGCACAACTAGATTGGATATGGTACTGTTTAGGGGCTTAAATTGCAGCAAGTTTCGAGCAATTTGATACATTTCGTAATTCCTATATTTTTCTAGATGATATCAAGCATGTTTACAGTTAGATATTTCTAGTAACTAACTCGTTTCATTGCACCTTTTATGTATGTATATATTGTTTGAGACTTGAGGGTGAGAATGGGCGAAAACGGACATTTTAGTTGTAATTTTTTTTTTTTTTGATACCAAAAATGCAGAAATCTAAGTCCTCTGACCAACCGATCATCTGGAGTATAAATAGTAAGCAAATAATCAAAAGAGGGAAGTTAAAAAGTTGCAATCGATGGAAGCCCAATCTACCAAAGCAATGTAGCATCAAGCATGTTAACCTTTTTCTTTTATTATGGTTAAAAACTTAAAACTAGTGCGCAACTTACTACCTCACTATCAGAATGTTTACTGCTGCTACGACTCTAAATGAATCATATCGTTCATGAAAAAAACTCATGTTTTTTTTGTTCATAAGCAAACAGAACATTAACACAAATTCAGGGAACGATCGACAAAGGAACCGTCAACCACATATGAGCAAAATGTGTTCAGTTGGTTAAGGCCACAGAAGGAACTAGGTGGGGGCCGCTACCCCATCACCATTTTGAATTTATTTACAGAAAAGTAAATTTTTTCTATGTATTTTAGTTAAAATCTTAAAAAAATAGGTCCCCGATCGAGGCATTCGCGCATGACCTAACCTTCTGGTATGCCTATCACCATATGGTATCAAAGTTTTATATAAATTTCGGCCCCTCCCATTTAGAGTTCCTGGTTCCGTCCCTGATTATGGCCTCGTTTGTAAAACAAATAAATTTACGTGCTTATTAAAGATAATATGGCTTAGATTTTGTATCTTGTCTTCCAGTACTAAGTGTGAAAAAAAATATAGTAATTGTTTGTCTCATTTACATCGAACCATTCGTTTGATATATATTATTTTTTCCTCCTCTTAAATTTTGTTGGTTTTGATGAGTTATACTTTCTAATTTTCTATCTTCTTTTCATTAACTTTGTTGTTCTAGTGAGTGATACATTTTACTACTAACTATCACTATTTTAAAAAACGTGTTTCGTAGTGTAAAAGCTCGATTCAAAGCTTAAAAATGTCGTTTTTTTTTGCTTTTTAAGCCACTTAAAACTTACGCCTTTTGTACTTTTAGAGTAGCCATTTAAACAACGCTTTAGCTAAATTACGACTTTTCAAAAAACTGATTTTTATGAGATAATTTACCTAAATTTTCCTGTTCCAACTTCTACAAGTTTTATCACGCAAACTTGTCAAGATACAGACATTTGATACGATAACATAATATTTTAAATAAACAAACTGTTCACTAATAAATACGTGTTGGCATCGTCATTCATTCAAGTCATCATCCTTTTTCGTAAACCAACATGAACGGAAAACAAACTAGACTTCTACACTCCAACCGAATATAAACACACGTACCGCTAGTCAGAGATAGCCCTATGGACATACATACCAGACGAGACTCCAGGACGCACCCTAGTTGAGGCGCAAATTTATTCTTTTTGATACTAGAAGCGACTTCGTTTTGATTGAAAATATTAAGGAAATCAATTATTTATGCAAAAAAAAAATATTATTGCTATGACGGGAAAAAACAAAATTATGGCGCAAAAAAATCCGTAAGTGAGCTGCTACTACCTCTAGAGCCGCCCACGTTGGGGTCGGGATCGTTTTATATCTACGCCCCGACTAAAATTAAGATTTTGTATAAAGATGGTAAATCCAACTCAAAACCTCTTGTAGAATAAGTGAAACTAGCCGTGGAGGGCAAGTTAAAACTTAAATCTACATAAAAAAAACATCCATTATTCTCATCAAAATATTAAAAACTGCATAACCTAAAAGCATCATTATATTCTCATGCTTTTAAACTTTAATGCTAAATTTGAACACAAAAAATGAGACACATTACCTCTCAAATACTCAAACCCACAAAAATTCACCACAAAACCTTCAATTCTTGGGCTTTATCCCTTAGAAAAGCTTCTTCACCTCAAAAAGCCCTCCACTTATACTCCCAAATGCACCGAAATTCGACCCCTTTCGACTCTTTTTCCATCCTATTCACCTTAAAATCGATAACCCAGCTGCGAAACGCTACCCTTTTGCACCATCTCCATGCCCATATCTTTAAACTCGGCTTTTCCCCACACGTTTACGTTGCCACGTCATTGCTACATGCGTATACGTTAGTGTCTTTAAATAATTCCCAAAAACTGTTCGATGAAATGCCTGAGAGAAATATTATCACTTGGAATACGATGATTATGGGATATTCGAGGATAGGTGATGTTAAAAAGGCGAAAAGGGTGTTCGATGAAATGCCAAATAGGGATGTTGCGTCTTGGTCCGCTATGATAGCTAGTTATGTTAATAACGGCGATTTGAAAAGTGGGTTAGCGTTGTTTCGTGAAATTTTTGCAGTTGGAGAACCGGATTTGTTAAGGCCTGATCAAGTGATAATGGGTTCGGTTTTATCAGCTTGTGGCCAAACAGGCTCTGTCGCGACGCTACTTGGGAAATCTGTTCATGGGTATGTGGCGAAAAATGGTTGGGTTTTGAATGTAGAGCTTGGTACGGTTTTGGCCGATATGTATGCAAAATGTGGATATTTAAAGGAGGCTACTAAGGTTTTTAGTGTTATGGAAGATAGAAATGTGTTGTCTTGGACAGTGCTTATTTGTGGAGTTGCGCAAAATGGGTTTGGAAAAGAGGCGCTTACGGTTTTTGAAATGATGGTAAAAGAAGGTCGTGTTATGCCTAACCAGTTGACTTTTACGGGGGTACTTAGTGCGTGTGCACAAGCGGGGTTGGTTAGCGAGGGTCGTGAATATTTTGATATGATTGAGAAACGTTACGGTTTGAGGCCCACGATACAGCATTACGGATGCCTAGTTGATATGTTTGGTAAGGCGGGATTGTTGGAGGAAGCGTATAGGGTTATAGAGACTATGGGTTTGGAGCCAAATGTTGTTATTTGGGGTTCTTTTTTGTATGGTTGTAAGTTACATAAGCAGTTTGAGATGGCAGAGAGTGTGATTGATCGGGTTATGCGCATGGTAAAACCCGAGAACGATGGAGGAGTATATTCACTTATTTCGGATATATATGTTTTGAGTAATAAGTGGGATGAGGCTGAGAGGGTGAGGGAATTAATGGAAAATTGTAATGTGAAGAAGCCGAGAGGATCGAGTTTCATTAGCATGGGCATGGGTTAGAAATTTTGTTATAAATATTCAGGGAGAAGACTAGAGGAAAGACAGGGTATCTTCGGAATATGTATACAATGCGTCATAGAAAAATATGTTGTACGATTTATACTCTAATTAAGTTTCCAAGGCATTGGTAGGTCAGAGAAAAAAGAACACAACCGATCAATGAATTGATATATGAATTTTGTTATTTAATTTACTCGACTTTGGCTGGGTGCAATTATGATTCTGAAAACTTTTTCTGTAATTTGGAAAGCAGAAATTCTACAGAAAACACAGTCCATTTTTGTTTCAGGATTGATTTCCGGGAGTTTTCAGGAAAACAAGAAATAGAAATAACCTTCATGTGTTATCTTCATAATCCAATGAACTTACTTTGATGTTTTAAGTGACCTTTTTTTCTTTCTTTTTGGACTTTTACAATTGACCACCTTCCTCATCTGATTACGAAATGGTTGCGGTTATGGTATGTTTTGAATGATGGTTTGTTTATTTAGTGTTATGTTCCAAATACATTGTAAATTACTTTTTTTAAAAAGACGTCCACTTGTAGTAAATATAGGCTTCTTTTTTGTATGACATGATTCTCCTACTTGAGAATCTAGACTTTTTGGATCTGTTTGGCAACACATTTTTTTATTGAATTTTTAGATTTTAGATTTAAAAATTTGTGGATGTTTGGTAAGTCGGATTTGTCAGCTTCTGAAAATATGATTTTTAGGCTGAAAAATCTAAAAAATTCAGATTTTTAAAATATAGTTTTTCAGTGGATTTTTAAAACAGATTTTTAAAATCTGATTTTTGACCAAAAAAATTGTTACCAAACATAGCCAAAGGAACTCGAGGATTTGTTTTGGAGATAATACTCTTCCGCACACCTCCTCTAGATGATCGACACTGATAGATATACACTAGCTATGAGATCAGTTTTAATTGGACGAGAATACTCATTCTAACTAAGTTGGTTAGTAATGCTTTTCGCTGCAAATATGGGAATTAGTCTCCTTAATTAAAGAGAGCGATAGAGCTCAACGGACTGTGAAGAATAGACGAGGCAAGACTTCCATCGACTGTCTTTTATGCCCACTGTCATACTTCATACCTTGCGATATGAAGATTGTTGCAAATGACGCAAGTCTATTCATCGATAAATGTTTACAACACAATGAAATTGAAGCTTGGTATAGGCTTCCGCTAGGGTAATTGGGAAAAGTTTCCCCAATATAAGCACTTTATTTGACTAGTTTTCTTACTAGCTTTGTTAGGTCTATTTTCCCCCAAAATTAAATGGCTTGATACCTGTATTTCGTACTCAGAGTTTTGAATGATTTTCTTTTTCAAATTCGGTTTATGTTTGCATCTTGTTTCGAGCTCCATGGTTTCCGTTGAATCTTATGACTTTGTCGTTATGGATTTATACTTACCGACATCAAACCGAGTGCTTGTTTTGTTGCAGAATTTAAGCAAATAACCATACTTTTTAGATTGAGAATAACGCTTGGTTTGTTCAGTTCTAGCTTTTTTCACTTGTCAGGCTAGAAAACCAAAAGCTTGTCCACCGAATAGGATCTAGCTTTTAAGCAAAATAGAAAAGGTTGCACCTAAACAAGGCCTCAATTGGTTGGAGTAAAGATGGTGTCTCCGGCACATAAAAACACATGGATACGACGAGAACAATGCCCATGTGGAGATTGGAAAGGCTTCTTAAGGTAACATGAACACTTCTATCCATGTGCCCAACATCGAAAACAACAATTCCGGTTCAAAACACATGATTTCTCCTTACATAGGAATGGTGTTCAACACCGATGGCAAAACGTTTGAGTACAAAAGTAAACTTCGTGCGAATTAATGGGTTTTCCATTTGAAAATAACGCTTTTCTCCAAGCTCTAATTTGGGAATCAATAAAAGAGATTTTGTTTGCTATTGCTGGAGTTTTGCTTCTAGCCGGAGGAGGCCTACGACTGAGCACCATCAGGATAAAATTGATGTGATGACTGATTCGGATGCAATGCGAACATGTATCTATAGAAGGAAATTGTTGAAAACGGTCGTGGTTTCAAATGGTTTGTCGTTTAGCTGATACTCGTAAACAGTTAGAAGATGACCAGATGGATTTATTTCCGGCTTACTGGAAGGTCAATGGCTTGGCGTTTGAGTAAATAACTTTGCTTTTGAAAGACGGGCTTCTCATACACAAGGTCTACAAAGTGTTGGAGATGGAAACTGGGAACCAAGGTGGGAAACTAGCGTTTGTTGTGAAGGATATTAGGAATTTTGTTCAGAACCGGAAGAAAGTGGTCGAAGAGAGCGACAATTTTTCTGAAGAGAGAGAACGATTAGGCCGGGCTCGTCGACGCGTGCATGGCTTAAAAGCAGGGTGGCGTGGATTTTCTTTGTTATGTCACTATGGATAAGAATGACAAGGGACTTAGATTGCTTGCTTGTATGGGGACTCAGATTGTACGTATGGCATGTTTGGAGATGTTGCATATTTCGACGCCACATATCGGTCGGTCGTTCATAACATGATTTTTAGGGAGTGGCTTAGGTTTGATTATTTGGTAAAACTGTTTTTTTTGTTGTTGTTGAGGATGAAGCAACCCAGTCCTATATGTGTGCTCTTCAGGTTTGCATACCAGACCTTTTGTTTCAATGAAAAAAATCGATTTGTTTGGCTTAGTTAGGTATTACTTCAATTGGTGATTTATCGAAGTGAATTTCCGAAGACTTCATTCTTGTTCACCACTACGATTCACATGTAAATATAGTCGGAAGGAAATTAAAACAAACTCATTTACACTTGAATTCGTTTGGTATATTTCTGTTTTGGTCTCTCTCGTATAAAATTCATACCGTGGTTTGTGTGATCGGGAATGCATGATTTGTGAGACAATCGATTTAAAATAACGATTCAAGAGGCTCCTTAGCCGTTAAATTTTTATCTCACGGTCCTCAATTTAACATGTTTTTTTTTCTTTTACAAATTTCATCGAATTTCCTCCTGGTAGTAAATAATATTAGTACTCCTTCCATACCATAATATTAGTCCAATTTGGCTGTCTTTCAAGTTGTCTTTCAAATATAATTTTTTTCCTAGAATGCCCAAATGTGGCAAATCATGAATGACATTATTATTTTATGAGTATATTTGAATATTGATATATGTATTTGTTACTACAACTAACTCTAACCAAAATTTCTTAATATTTGTGAAAAAACTAACTGAACTATTATTATGGGACGGATGTATACTAAATGATAGCCTAATCACAATTTCCTACAATACCTTTTTTTAAAAAAATCATTTATTTTGTACATTTACCTAACAAAATTTTTATACATTGAATATAAATAAGTTAATAATACGATGACCAGAATTGAAGAAACCAGATAAAATATTGAATAAATAGAAATTATACTAGGTGATTGTATAATAAGATAGTTGTTTTTCACAACTCTTTACTATTTAGTTAGAAGCATATGAGTTTCAATTATGTAGTAAAAACAACAACGTTAGAACGTTTGACATTGAGTTTCAATTATATAGAATCTTTTAAGATTGGTGTACAAAATCTTAACATTGTGAAATAACAGTGTACAAAATTGCTGTCTCCGAAAAGACGCATGATGGGTTTTAGGCAAGTTTTGGTCGCCTAGCCCCTAATTAATTTATTTTACTTTAATCGTTCGCATGATCCGTTTAATCCGTCCAATTTGCTAGGCTTCTATGCTACGCCTAATTTCTGTCTAGGCTTGCCTTTTCGATCGCTACGAATTTGTAAGAAATCCAAAATGCTTGACAATAAGAATTATAAATGCACAATAAACGGATAACATAATAGTTCATTCCTTCGTAAACTACTACTAAAAATTTTTGAAAATATTTTAGCTTTTGAAAGAACAGTTGAGCATTTTAAGATGACTGGCCAACTGTACTGTAACTTGTAAGGTAGCAAAAAAATTAAACAAAGCTCAAAAGTGAAAATCTTGCTTAATCTTTTGTAGCTTGGCCGGGCTCTTGCTTGGAAAAAGTTTTTAAGAATAGAATCTGGCTCATTTGAGGTTTGAAAATGGTTGGTTTTGTTTAGATTGACAAACAAAAGTCTTAGCTTTTATACCGTCCAACCGACTCCAACCAAATAAATTGCAGCTTAAAATCGAGTAAGGTGACATTGTGAGCTTGTATAGAACGACTGAACAAATAAGTTGGATTAATTGAGACTAGAAAGTAGTTGGTTTCATCTGGTTAAATTTATTTATAGATATTTGTACACAAACGTACAACGTTTTGTATATAGTACACTAACCTATGGCGTATTGCTCAATCAGAGCACTCCCCTAAATTTTAGCATAGAGGTTAGTCTAGAAAAGTGTACGAAAGTGATTATAAGAACGTCCAACCACGAGGTTTTCCGTGTTTATGATGGAGTTACCCTAATTGATCATCTATTTATGTTGGCTTGCTGGAAAGACTTCCTGAGTTTTAATTAACGCATATTTTTCAGGGTTTATTTATTTATTTATTTTACTTTCTACACCAACCGACAATGTTAAAAAATTAACGACCAAATTTAAAGCTTGTATCTCAATTCCAATTATATTATTATTATTGGCAACATTAGGCACTGGCTGCAAATCGATAATGTTTTGTATATACTTCTCCCTTACTCTTCGCAAACCGACAATGATTGCAAATATATTTATCAAAAATTACTTCATGATACTCGTAGTTTCATGAACTCTTTAAATTATGTGAAGTAGTATTGTATTATCACAAAAGAAGGTACATTATATGAAAATGTGTTGTTTTGAACCTAATTTATTTATTTTTCATTTTTTTTATCACTCATCGGTCCGTCGGCACCTAAGCCGATCGAAGGGCTTATGTGGCTTACACCAGGGCCGGCCCTGCGTCAAAGCGATCCGAAGTGGGGGAAGTGGTGCCATAGAGGAAGCCAGGGGCGTTGCGGAGTCGCCAATATAGGAAGATGGAGTCATCAACGCCAGAAGCATCGGAGGTGGCGACATAAAGGAACCTGGAGGCATCAGAAGTGGCGGAAGCGACAACGTATTAGAATCTAGAGGCGTCGGTATCAGAGGTGGTGGCATGTAGGAAGCTGAGCAAGTCACAAAACAAATGGGGTGGGTCAAGCTGGCGCCGGAATGACAGAATGTGAATCGAAAACGAATGTGAGTGACGCGGATGTGGATTAAGTGAGGAGGGGTATAAACTGAATAATCAATATGGTTTATCTGGTCAATGTCCAAAAGCAAGAATAAAAACTAAATAGTGAATATAGTTTATATTTTTAAACAATTTTCCGACAAATGATACATCTTACCCCACTTTAAAGTGCCCGATCTATAAAAGTTTTGATAATTGAGGAACTTCGTCAAAATATCCGCTATTTGATTTTTGATTGTGTGTACTTCATTCACGAATAAAGTAATAATACGGGTCGATATGGTTACTACGATCATGGAAGACTTGAATTTTAGTACGGGATATCACACTTATTATTAACATATACTTTGGTCACTTATTTTTGTGGCATCTCAACTCCAACAAACTTAAAACCAAATTGTATAGCAAACACATTTATTAGCGACAACATATTCAGTTTCATGTAAAATGTGCTACAATGGGTTTTGAACTACAAGTAAAAGTCATGCCTTCCATGTTAAAAAAAACTTGTACTTTTACGATCATTAATATTGCATCCTCGGTGGCTATCACTACAACCAATCAACTAAAGATTATTGAAGAATGAGTAATTTAACTCATAATTAATTTTATATTATAACATCTAATAAAACTCACTCTTTCACAACAATTCCAAGGTGATACACCATAGACCCACATCCTTCCTTTCATATTCCTAGCTCATTACCCTTTTAAAATACTCAAATAATTTTAGATTATTTCCCATTAAAATAGAATCATCTAGTATATAGCCAAACAATTAACACATTTCCATTTGTATCTATTTTCACATAAATAGAATGCTTATAGGGACACTTGTCGGAGAGCGGTCGGAGAAACGACCATTAGAGACAAAAACTAGTTGGGAGAACATTTTTATTGCCATGAACAAGGATGAAGCGAAAGACCTGTTGACTCCCCATTATTTTCACATAAAGAGAATGATTATAGGGACACTTGTCGGAGAGCGGTCGGAGAAACGACCATTAGAGACAAAAACTAGTTGGGAGAACATCCTTATTGCCATGAACAAGGATGAAGTGAAAGACATGTTGACTCCCCATTATGTGTCTCTCAATGTGTGGGTGAATGTGCGTACGACACGCATGTATGGATTTACATATATACGGCGTGATTGAATAACTTTGACGATTTTATGAGATTACTCTTAGCTTAACATAAACATATAGACAAGAAAGTACTGTATGTATAAAACAGATGTGTACTGTGTCTACAAATAATGAAGTTTCAATATCTTAGTGTGGATGTGTCGTGAGTTGTATACATAAAATAATGAAGTTAAACCAAGAGTTGCAACTCTTCACATACGAAGTACGAATTTAACTTTTACATGAATGAATATATAGCAGGGGCAATGTCACACCCCGGTTTTGAGAAAAGGGTAAACCTGAGCGTGAACTAAAAGAAAATAACGTTTAAGTAAAGAAGAGCAAATTTTAAATAATTTGACAAGCGTAACAAAATATAATGCGGCCTTACAACTGAAAACCAATCATGAAAAACAACTGTTGTAGGCAAAATGTAGATGCTAAGGACAATACTCGCACTATCACATTGTACAGGTGGTGATACACAGGAAAAAAACTCCTCAATTAATCACACTTCAATAGCAAGAAATTTAGAACACAACAAATTATTAAGATGTACAAACTTAACTAATAACAATTTGAAGATCTACAAGCAAAAGCAGCACCCATAAGAGCAATTGTAAATGCAGTGCCACATCTCGTTGGATCTTGAGTTACAAGTGGAAGATTCCTGTCAACAAATAAGAAATAATCCAATAATATATTCAAGATTAGGGATTTACAGAACATGAGAACAAGAAAAAGAAAAATCGATATCCACAAATGACTTGTTTTTGTAACTAAAAAGGAATTAGTAAATGCAGATTCAGGCAAGAACAGTATTCAGTAACTGTGAAAAAATAAATACTATAATACCCTTAATGCCGGTTCATATAATTTTCGAACAAATATTTGTGAACCAAAATTGGATTTCACAGAATATGACTGTTGAGACCATCTTTTTATGTACTGAATCAGGAATCTGTAAACTTGATACTTAAAAAGACTGTTTACAAAAAAAATCTCAAGCTCTTGGAAAATGAACTTTATTCAACGGTGGTTATACCATAGTATTACCATCAATACTCGAGCTGAAAATTAGAAAATGTAACTAAACCAAAGTTTCAACCTGGCAAAAATTTACACACCACAGATATCATTTTTCAAACACTAAATGATTTATATAGTTCTTGTAAAAGATGGCAGATGTTATTCTCCAACATTTCATTTTTTAAAACAGTTATCAAGCTGTGATAGCATATCATTATAAAGCAGCAATAAGATGGGACTTTGAGTGTCAAAATACGAATTTGTGAGTATTTAGCCACATCATAAAATTTCGCAAATAATTAGCTCACAACACTACAACAGTATCAGAACTATTCTACTTGGTAAAAAGAACAGCAGTACTGTAGTTGCTTTTTAGTGACCAAATGCAATCGTCTCAATTTATATATTTAGATGCTTATTTTATTTGTAATAGAATATACCTAGAAAAAAATTTAGGTTACTTAACAGTTTTGGATAATCCAGATTTACTGGATTAAGATTTCCAGAAATAGAACGATGTCAAAGAAGCAGATCTTATAAGCTAATAGCCTCAGTATCAACGTTTCAAGGTTTGTCTGGCTAAGCAGAAGGCAGCGAAAAGGGCCTATAAGCTTGCCTTCAAAGAGTTGCATGCTCGGTCTAAACCGAGTTCGGATGAAGATGAAGAAGGCTGTTCCTCGAAATAATTAGTCTTTTGTGATTTCTATTGTAATTTCTTTCGAACAGGGAGTTTTCTCCTTAGTTGTAATCGAAGTTTTTGAAATTAATAAAATATTTCCCGATCCTTGTTCTTGTCTGTTTATCTTCTTGATACCCTATGGGATGACTTAATTGGACTTGCAACGATTCAACGAAACTCAAAAAAAAAAAAAATGACACGATAAAAAGGTGCTTTTCTGCCTAGTCAGACAAGATAGATACTCAATCATGGATCATGCAAAAGAGTAACAAGTCTACTTAAAAGAATATAAATGAAAAGTCAAGCTGCGCAATTTTTCTTCTTCTAATTAAGGAAGTATATCTTTAAATAAAATATGTTGCTACCGCAAGGACAAGTTATATGTAAACCAAATAGGAATATTATCTTGTAACAATAATATCCCATCATACCATTAACAAAGGCTACAAAACTTAAGGTATTAAACACACAATTTCCATCTATCTCTCGTTATCTGTTTTTAATGGTGAACAAAGGTGAACCTAATGAGACCCTCAATTAATTAAAAGGCGATGATGACAGGTACGAAAACCCTGGCGAGAATCAGCTCCAAAGGCTTTGTACAGATGGCAAAATCTGGGTCAATACAAAAAATTTAGCTTATTTTGGCCAAAAACCTGGAAAGCAGCTTCAGAGCTTGACAGCCGGACGCACAGATGGATAACAGCCAAAAAGAAAGAAAGACAAAAAAAACCTGAGCTTGAAGGTTGCAGCAAAAAACCTCTATGATTTAGAGAAAGGTAAACTCTTCAACTCACCTTTATTAATGTCTAAGTCAACAATAAAAACATGAATGGGATTTGCTCACACCTAACTACACTGCATTGCAAAATTTCTACGGCCTTAACACATTCCCCAGTTAATTTTAGTTGCAAAGACTTAGATGACTAAACTCGCAAAGGAAGGCATATTAGCCCATCATGCATAAATTATTTCAGTTCATTACCCTTCCTAACGATCCAAAGATCCCCAGAACATGATAAATTTAATTACATGTTGCGATCAAAGTGGTCAAATGCGAAAGATAAAGATACATGGCGGTGATTCAAAAAAACAAGTAAAGTATTTCTGTTTGAACAACTTTTGTTTAATTCATTATTTAGCCCTTTCGGCTAATCCAAGTGTAAAAGTTATAATTTCATTGCCTATTAGTTATTCGAAGGAAAAAAACCGCAACATAAGAATTTATTAGACACAAAAACACAACTTCACATTCTTCTTAGTTATTATTTTTATACATTTGGTGAAGTGTGCAATATGGAGTAAAGTTCTTTCTGTTTTAACTAAATTCCAGCAGACTCACTTAGTTCTTTAGTGAATTTGCCCTTAAAATTTAGCAACATAAGTCAAGAAGTCGTGAAATAGAGGGTTCTGAAACGTGAGAGAACCACGTTTTGGGATGCAAACCAAAAAGTGGTACACAAAGGTGTAAGTGAATTAGATTGATAGGTTCTTTTGGCTTATCAGTTTAAACGCTAGTACTGTATAATATATATGGAAAGTTAGAGTAAAAGCAAATATCTATAATTTTTTATAACCAGAGAAACCAGCTACTTTCTAGTCTCAATTAAGCCAGCTTATTTGCTCAATCAAGATATATACAAGCTCACAATATCACCTTACTCAATTTTAAGCCGCAACTAATTTGGTTGGACAAAGTAGAAGCTAAATGACTTCTGTTTTTCAAACTAAATGAAGCCAACTATTTTCTAACCTCAAATGAGCCAGATTCTATTCTTAAAAACTTTTTTTCAAGCAAGAGCCTAAACTAAAAAAAATTAGGCAAGAGTTTCACACTTGAGCTTTGTTTTTTTTGTTTTTCTACCTAACAAGTTACAGTACAATCGGCCAATCATCTTAATATGCCTAACTGTTCTTTCAAAAGCTAATAATTTCCAAAATTTAAAGATGGGTAATTAATAACTTAAATCTCCTTTACCTCAAATTAAGCGAGCTAATTTTCGTAAATCTGTAGCCAAACAAACACATTTTAACCAGGGCACACAAAGGCTCTAACAAATTTCACTATGTTATTTAACCAAAACTTTCCAATTAGATAATACTCCTAAAATTTTTTGCAAAGCTAGAAACTAATATTTTTTTTTAATAAAAAAAAGGGGGGAAAGGTTTAATCTTTAACCTTGTCCCCTTTCCAATAACTCAACTTTCACAATATTTTTTTTAATGAAATTTAAGCATATTATAACAAACTAAACAAAAGAAAAAGCTCAGCTACTCGTAAGTTGATCATTTTTCACTGTTTTTTTTTTCCACTATGTTATTTAACCAAAACTACCCAAAACGATAATACTCCTTACAATTCTGTGTAAGCTACAAATTAATTTTTCTATATAAAAAAAAAGGGAAAAGGTATAATCTTTAACCTTGTGTTAGTGTCTCTTGGTTCTTTGGGACTGTTTGTCAGTGGCTAATCTGTAAATCCAGTAAACCTGTGAGATATATATTAAAAAAAAAGACATTTAAATGAAAATATATAACAGAAGAAGGTGATACAGATCAGAAGAAAAGTGGGAAAATAAAAGAAAAAAAGAGTACCAAAGCAAAGACGTGAACAACAATGAGAATAATAACTAAAAGTGGCACCATTTCCACTGTCCATCCTGTCACCTTTTGCTGTTTCTCCATTGATACAATTACTGAGTGTTACAAAATAAATATATCTATATATTTATATTTATATATATATATATATATAGAGAGAGAGAGAGAGAGAGAGAGACCAAACCCAGTATGTGGGTTTTTTATGTTTTGTAATGTTAGTTTCATTCAGCCAAATTTTGACACATACATGTTACATATAATTTTTATTACTCCAAATTATACAGGCAAGTTTTAACTAGCAATATTTATAAATTAGTATATCTCATCATATTAAATGAATAATAAATTAAAATATGTGAATAACTTGAATTAATCATGAAACATATGTTATATTGGTTGCTATATCTAGTAAGAGTTTTACTACTACTGCTTATGTGACAAAACTTAACTAGTCCACTCTAACTATATGATGACTAACAAGATGCACAAAATGTGTAGTTATAAATATCAATGTGGTTGGTCTAAATATAACATGCATATGTGTCATTTAAATGGTAATTTTTTGTCCATGTATCAAAATTTTGTTAGATAAAACTAACATTAGAAATGTGGATGCTCTTATGTATTTTAATAACTTGAATTAACGATGAAACATATGTTATATTGCTTGCTATATCTAGTAACAGTTTTAGTACTACTGCTTATGTGACAAAACTTAACTAGTCCACTCTAACTATCTGATGACTAACAAGATGCACAAAATGTGTAGTTATAAATATCAACGTGGTTGGTCTAAATATAACATGTATATGTGTCATTTAAATGGTAATTTTTTGTCCATGTATCAAAATTTTGCTAGATAAAACTAACATTAGAAATGTGGATGCTCTTACGTACATATTACACTATGTGCATCTAATTTTAACCAAGTAAAAATTGAAAAAAAATTGGCGCCTTCATCAAATTCCGCCTAAAAGAGGAAAATTTGATTTGTCTGATGCTAGAACCGTCGCTGCATATTCCATATTAGGAAGTTTATTTTTAACATATGTTGAGAGAATTACACTAATTATTTAGACTATTTAGACGAGATTAATTAACTGCATTCCTCTTGTTTCATTTAACACCAATCTTTTAAGGATATGAAAACTGATATATAATGGTTTAAAGTTTAAACTAAACAGAATAACTCAAACGCTGGATTAAGGATGCAAATGAGCCGAGCCGAACTTAGCTGTGCTCAAGCTCGGTTCGTTTACTAAACGAGTCCTAAAATCTTGCTCAAACCTAGCTGTTCACGAGCCTGTTCATGAGTTTTTTCTTAACACTTTTTATAATAAATTTAATATCGTTTTGCTTAAAAAATATTTTTTACTTAGATAAAATAAATGTTAAAATAAGCAATAATAAATTTAGTTATTGTGATTTTAGTTTTAATTGGATTTAGTTTTAAAAATAAATTTATTACATAAATTGAAGAGTATTTATCGATCATCAACATTATATTAGATAAACTTTACATATATAATCAGGAATATATATGAACAATATATATATAAAATGATTAAACGAGCTTTCAAACGAGTCGAATATGTTCACGAGCCTTATTATTATGTTCAAACTCGGTTCATTAGTAAATGAACGATCTCAAACCGAGTCTTTAACGAGTCGAACACAAACATATTTATAAACGCCTCGGTTCATTAACAGACATAGGATGGATACAAAAATACTATTAGAGCTAATAGGTCCGAATAGTAATCATTTTTTCCTCTTAAAACTAGAAGAAGTAATCACACGTTATCGGGTGCAGGTCCACAACCATTTTTTTTCTGGGTAAACCTTCCACACAAAAAAACAATATATATATTTTCTATGGTAACTATTTAATTATTTATTATGAAACTAGGCTTATAATTTGTATTAAAATTGTCGAAATGAATTTTTTTAAAATCTAATAATAAAATTTTAACATTTGAACTATACGATCAACTTTAAAAAAAATTTATTCCGACAATTTTAATACAAGTTTTTAACAAGTAAAAATTATACATAATTTGATAATGAATAATTAAATAATATCGGGATGGTACCGTAAGTATGCCACGTGTACTCCGACTTAAGTAAACCATTATTTTAATTAAATAAATTGCTTTGACTCGGTCTCTATTTTATTTTTCTATATTGTATTGTATTGTTTAACACAAAACTAAAAATAATAACCACTCCCAATTTAATCTCTTTCTCTCTCTCTCTTTATTTCCAGATCAATATTCGTAGAAAATTCATTTTCCGATCCTATAATAATGTCGAATTCACCTTTTCAGGTATTATCCTCCCCTCTCATTTAATCTATTTACATATATTGATATATATTTATTGTTTCACATATATTTAATATATATTAATATATATATATAGGATATTTTAATTCGGTTTGAAAATGTTCTAGCCAGGTCCATGCTGTTGATGGCCCAGCTAGTGGTGGTGGTCTCAGGTAATTTACTTTTTAATTAAATTAATTAGTTTGCTTTTTGTATATTTTGATTTGGAAATGATTTTTCGTATCGTACCATTAGATATTTGGGTTTTTCTTTTTTATATAAAGTATATACTATTATACTCCCTCTCTCCGTCCCGATTTAATCGCAATAATTAATAGGAATGTTGTGGATACGGGTAATTATAAAATGTAATATATTTGTATTTGAAGTGTTGAAATTACGGATTTTGAAAGCTGTTTACATATTTAAAGATGCTGAGTTATTTGAATACCTTTCGTATTGTGTCGTTTTGTACGTAAGTAATATTTTTATGTAGCGACAGTTATGTAGCTTTTGAATGATCTCGTTGGCTCGTGAATGAAAGAATTGCAAATGCCTTATTGTTATGTATTTAAAATTATACTTGTGACTGAACAGAAGCAATCGGTTTTTTTTTTTGTCGCATTTGAGCTTATCTTATAGATACGGACCTTATCTTATACGAATTTGTGCTTTACCATAAATGGCATGTTTCTAGGATTTGTTTCGTTGGGAGTATTTGTGCATTCGTATCATGTTTACCTACATAATACTCGGGAATTTTGTCGTAGTCTTAATCTCATTTTCCTTGTTGATAGCTTTTTAATAAGGAGGTGGAGAGTGTGGATCATCGTTATAATTTCTGGTTCTTTAGAAATACGATTCGTAGTTTCTATAGATCTATTAAAAAGAATGTACAATAAATACAGTAATGTTATTACATGGTTTTTACATGCATCATACAAATAAAATTGTGATAGGATTTTTGAGTAATAAATTGTGGGATGCCTTGCTCTTTTCTTTGCCGCATGACACGCATATGTATGTTTTACAAGCGAACTAGAAATGTACCGTGCACATTAATAAAGCTTACTGGGACTGTTATTACTTTGGTTTCAGTTGTGTTTTGGTTGTCAACTGATTTCTGGAAGTAAAGGAAACGCTTTTATGTGCTTAAATGTTTATAATTGTATCCTGATATGAGGTCTATTTGCTATCTGTAAATAGTCAGGATGGAAAGTTCAGCTTTGGATATGCAAGCTCCCCTGGGAAAAGGGCTTCAATGGAAGATTTTTATGAAACAAGAATAGACGGTGTAGATGGAGAGGTAGTTGGTCTTTTTGGGGTCTTTGATGGTAAGTCATTGTGCCCCTTCTTTATACAAATCCATTTATATTCCCTTTAAGCAAATCTTTGTCGGAATCTTGCGTTGAGCGAATGGAAATGTGTGTGTGTGTGTGTGCATTTTTTATATTCAGTTATAGGACTTCGTGTATTGCAGTTTCCTTGGAGTGTTTGTAGGTGTCATGTTTTTGCACATTCGACGCTAGCATTTTAGTAAAGCTATTTGAAACGAGAAATGAGTAAAGATATTTTCACTACTCTAACACTCCTCCTTACACTCCTTGTGAGAGGAGTGAGGACAAAATTTGCAGTTTTATCCTGCAGCGTTTTTGTCTTCACTGCTCTCACAAGGAGTGTAAGGAGGAGTGTTAAGAGTAGTGAATGTAGCATACTAGAGGATGAAAAGGAGGAAGTTCATTTGTGTTTGGCTCTAGGGCAACTAGAGGATGTAAATACTTTAGCTATGTAACAAAATATAGAACATTTGTAAACCCAGAGGCCTTCAAAGAAGCTTAGGCTACATCTAGTGTAGCTTATAAGCTACTTAAAGTTGTAAACTAGCCTAATGACGTTTCACCTTTCAAATTACTTAAGTCTTATATATGAGCATATCTGACTGGTAATCAAAGTATCAAACAGTACGATACTATGATTTACTCGTTAACTGAAATTTATTTTTTCTAATGTATAAATTGGGCTAATTGGTTGTTGCAGGTCATGGGGGTGCTAGAGCTGCAGAATATGTTAAACGTAACCTCTTCAGTAACCTGATCAGCCATCCAAAGTTTATTTCGGATACTAAATCTGCTATATGTATGTCTTGTATATAATATGAGTTTTTGTCTAGTTTCTAGCTATCCTTTTTAGAAATTTAATATTTAATAATCCCTCATTTCTTTTCTTGTTTTGGCAGCTGATGCATACAACCACACAGATTCCGAATTTCTGAAATCAGAACAAAATCAGAACAGAGATGCGGGTTCTACTGCTTCCACTGCAATACTTGTTGGGGACAGGTTATGGGTCGCTAATGTTGGAGATTCCAGAGCCGTCATTTGTAGGGGAGGGCATGGTATGATCAGTAATTTTTACTATCAATAGTTTTTCTTTGCTTATAGCCTTATACAGTATGAGCTAATTTTCTTTATTTGAGTTTTAGTTGATTTTGTTAGAGTATCAAGAATAATGATTGAAGTAGGGTTAGTTACAATTTTGTACACTTACGTATTATCAGTTTCCAATTTTGAACACCAGTCTTTAAATGTTAGCAATTAGTATCCTAACCGTTAATTTTTTTTATTGTACCCTTCATTGAAAAAAATCATAATTTTTTGACCAAAATAGGAAAATTGTGACGGTAGTGACAAGAGTAAAAAGCAAGTGATAGAGTAGTTAATAATGTACAATTTATCTGGTTTTCTTAGTTGCAATTTATGATGTTTTTGTACTTTGCACGTAAGTGTCCTAAATTGACAATAATTCAATGTTAGTAGTTTACTAATCGTTAATCTATATAGGTTGGTGTAAAAAAATCAAAACCAGGTAATATGCTATTTGATAAAACTATATTTAACCCATTGGATAAGAGGTATCCTATGTATGCCAACTGCATTCACACTTAAGACCTGGTTGATAGAACCAAAGCTCCCATACCAGAGAGGTCTCTTGGTCTAAATTTAAGTTTCTATGTCTAATTTTAATGCACATCCACGTCTTTTTTTCTTTCTAAAGATTTATCTGGCTTAGACTCGGTGTAATTATTTGTGTTTGTGCAGCAATTGCTGTTTCTAGAGATCACAAGCCAGACCAAACCGATGAAAGGCAACGGATTGAAGATGCTGGTGGCTTTGTAATGTGGGCTGGTAAGCACACCTTTTGCTTTGTTGCAAATTGCAATCAATAGAAAATTTACTTTGGTATCATATAAACTTCGGTTGCGCAAATACTTAGGAACATGGAGAGTTGGAGGTGTGCTTGCTGTCTCTCGTGCTTTTGGTGATCGGCTTTTGAAGCAATATGTTGTTGCTGATCCGGAGATTCAGGTATAGTGTTCAGTTGGCCAAATATATATTCAATCTTGAAATTTATTGAGTATCATTTTATATCATCTCAAGTCTAATGTTATTTGATACTTGAATTATCACTTGGGTTACTCGGACCTTTTAACACTCGTTGCTGTTATACATGTAATTCACTTTCCTTATTGCTATTGGTTGAATGTAGGAAGAAAAGGTTGATAGCTCGCTAGAGTTTCTCATTCTAGCTAGTGACGGTCTATGGGATGTAGTAACCAATGAGGTACGCAAAACTTGCTTTCATTTTTCTTATGTGGAAATTTAGTACTATTTTTTTGTTTTTCTTGACAAATTATGTGGTGCTTGTTTACATACAGCAGGAGAAGTTGAGATATGTAGCAAAAATAATAAAATGTACCAGTTTATCAATTTTTATTTTTTTCCGCACTAATGATTTTATCAAGTGCTTTATATTCACAATACCTAAGCTCGGAAGAGGCACCTGAGCACTGAATTTTGATCTGTATATTAATTTGAATGACTCGCTCAGGGCAAACTAGGTGGAGGCATAAGGAGGTTTTAGCAGTCATCCCTTTTGACAAAAAAGTGAAGAAAATTGGATTTCTGTATTGTACAATGTTTTGTTTATAACTACCTATTTTAGCACTTTAGCCTAAGAAGCAAAGGTTGCATATAATTTACAGTAAGCCCTAATCCGTTCCGGTTTAGCCACTACTCTTTTTGACTTCATAAACGCTTCAATATATTTTTCTTGTTTTTTACATCTCAGGAAGCTGTTGCGATGGTGAAGCCCGTCGAAGAACCTGAAGAGGCAGCTAAGATGCTTATGCACGAAGCATATCAGAGAGGTAGTGCTGATAACATAACCGCTGTTGTTGTCCGTTTCTTGCCCAGCCAAACTGCATCATTTCTTGCCGGTGGCTCTGAGAAGAGAGATGTAGTAGAGAGAGTTACTGGTGTTACAGGAAAATAAGTAATAAAAGAACATAATAAAAGGGCTTAGGGTCTTTGCTGGAAAGGCCTCCTAGCTAAGTGCGACGGGATTCTTTGCATTTCCCTCCATTACATCGATAATGTACAAGATATATTTGTATGAAGTTTAGGATTGCATATGTTGATTACATCTTTGTTGGTGGTTTAGATAGGGTAAATTCTGACCCAACTAGGTACTGATTGTGCTTAAAAGCTAACCGTGTAACATTTGCTTTGATTACTCTTGCATTTCTCATGTGATCGTGTAAAGATTGTTCACTTTATTTTAAAATTTGTGCCTAGTAGAATAACGATATGTTCAGAATTAGTTTAACAAAATTAAGGATTGTTCTGACGCAAAAATTAAGAAGTCCACGGTTAAAAGTGGTCAAGGAAACTTATTATAACAAAAAGGGGAAAAAGCTCGTTATGAATCAGTGGTATTAATCAATAAGTGTTACTATCGGACAACTGTACATCAGATTATCAGTCCAAACTATTAGTAGTAGTTATCCTTGGGTGTGATCAAACGTCAATACTTTCTTCTTTTAGAACTCATCCCAACTCACCCACCTTCATTGACCATCATCATTCTCCATCGTCACATACTCGCTGCCACCCGTTTCCGATTGCAAACCTCTGGTGTTGCCCCAACTAGCTGGTCAGAGTTCCCCCAAAGGTTATAAAAAAAGAAATAATTTAAAATATATATTTTTTTTAAAACAGAAAATTTTAAAAACCAGATGATTTTTTATGAAGAATGGCAGAAAATAATTGTCAAATGTCATTTTCTGGCTGCAGGCGAAAAGCCTTGCAAGCATGTCGTAGCTATTATAACGAGTTCAGAAAAGAATTAGAAACTGTGCAAAAAAAAAAGGAATAAAAAAATCTGAAGATTTCAAAAAATATGGTGTAAAACCAAGAACTTAAATAAAAAGTTAAAATTTATAAAAAGAAAGAAAAATTCACACCCATTCTTTTGTTGAAGTTTATACCTATTTTTATTCCAGTTCATGCTCTTTCTTTATAAAGTTCATACACATTTCTTAAGTTCATATCAAATTTTCTTAAGCTTATAATGTTCTTTAATTTCCTGTCCAAACAAGATAAAAAAATTGCAATTTAGTATGTGTTTTGTTTTCACCCAACACGCCCAATTGTTAAAAGGTTTTTTCCTCCCAAAAAGACTAGACAGCTTCATCGAACAAGCCCTAACATAAAAACTCCCAACTTATTTGTCATCACCTTTGATATTAACAAATAAAATACTAGCTATTTTGACTTCAATATAGGAGACTTGTTTAGGTGCCATTATAGGCCAGGGTTCCTGTCCTTAGAGGGTCTAAAAAAAGGGTCGGATGAATCCGGATTATAGGACACAACACCAGATAAATTTCAAACACATCAGGAAAGCATACTGACATAAAACAATAGTGTCCAAACAGTAGGAGGATTATTTTTTGAACTTTTAGTAGAATGGTTCCCTTATTTTAAATAGGTGGTATATATCTCTACATACAATATCCCAAGTGACAATTTTGAAAAGGTTATTGTAAAGTGACAGCTTGTAAATGTCATTGTAGGATCTTTCTTCTCCTTCTTTTGTACATAAGGAAACCGACATTTCATTGCGTGATTCTCGTTTGCTTATCACCACCTATTACTTTATGCCTTCCAAATGTCACGTTTGTTCTTTTTGGCTAGAACGCTCACTCAACCTGAATACTTTGTGCATGTACTTTTTGTGTATGTAGGGCTCATGAAAGTACTACTCCTCAATCATGCATTTTCCATGTTTGGCGCAAAGGCGATCACTGTGACAAAAGCAAAAAAGAAACTTTTACGTATGACAAGTTAGAGCCTGTCCAAGAAGAGCTCAACATTAGACACAACTGAAGAAGCAAGAACAAACAAATTGAGTAGAAACATTTGGCCTGCCAATAGTTCAAACCAATGCATGCAGTAGAAAAAAAAACTTAACAAAAGATGAGGATGAAGGAAACTACACTGATAACTGATAAGTTGAGCCGTTACCTTACCACAGTGCAATCTGTAGTTGAATTGAAATAATGATCACAGAGGAAGCTGGATGAAACTTGCTTCCTGGTTTAATTAACCTGCAAATGACGATAGCTGTCACATGAGACTCGCAAATTGGATTCCAAAATTAATCTGAAGAAAGAAAGTGGCCATCAACCAGAATTTTTTTAGAAAATGCAAATGCCCTCTAATTATCATATACTGAAGACTTCGATGTTAAATCAACAACAAAACAGATAATTCCTCCAACTCAACATGTTTTCTTGGCTTGATAAAGACACGACGAGAATGAAGCTTAAGTAGCAGTGCTGAAATGTATAAGCACTTCCAGACCCTCTAATGCTAGCAGTGATGTGTGATAACATAGGACCACTTCAAAATCAGCTTACCCCTGATGAATAAACGACATATGACTCAAATTGTCATGGTGTCAGATTGTGTAACTATTTACTAATTACTATGGTAAATGAACATGAGTTAATTTGTGCAACTTTTCATAAACATCACTGTTGGAAAAGTTTCATATAATGTGCTATGCTGGGAGTGGAAGCAAATTGTGGAGCTTAAAGATTTCAAATCATGTAAACTCTGAATATCATCAGTCATAATGATTATACACTGACAGCGAGTAGATATAAAGAATGGATTACCCTCATGATTCACATCCATAGTAACAATAACAAGATCATGGTGCCGAATGCATCCTTGAAAACCAATTATGCAGTTTCCAGATGATGATTTATTAAATGTGAATCATTAATCAATTTAAAATCTTAGTAGTTCATCATATTTTAATTATTACCAGAAGAATAATAATTTGCTCAAAGGTAGGCCATTGTTCTAAACACACCACACCTTTCTTGTATTTGCTTGATTTATTTGTTCTATTTTATTGAAATTTAGAAACAAAAGCATGCATGTCATGAGATATGGCTGAAAATCCTTAAGACCTTGATGGATCAAACACACTTTATGACAAGTGATTTCATTAAAAATATGTTAAAAACTCACCCGGATATAGGAAAATAATATTAAATGTTTTAACTATTTACGTAAAGGCTAAAGCTGATTTAAGGGGGAAAACATAAAAACTGGAGCAAGTGCATACCTGAAGAAACAAATCACGCCGATGAACTCTCTTTTAAAATGCCTGCTTCAAGGCTCAAAACGCCCAATGTTTTTCTTTTGCAGATGAAAGATACTCTGCCAAAAAGCTTAATTAGCCTACTCCTTTTAGGCTTAAAAAGCCTATGGTTAAGTGAAGCTCTTGCCACAACTCTTTAGCTACACATTCGCCTTTTAAAACACGGGTGGTTATTAGAAAAGCACAAAAGCCCAACATCATATGTCACTATGTCTTTGGTAAGTACCATAATCACATGTAACAATCAGTATGTTCTTGCACATATCCTATGAATGTCAAGTAAAACCACTCTTAAGATATGTGTATGAGCCCATTGACTATCTCCAGAAAAAAATCCTTGAATGTCTTCCTAAAATCAAACAGAACCCGTTCAGAACCCATTCAGCATAGTTTTAAACTTTTCATCTCTGAATTGCAGACTATGGAGAAAATTATTTTTCCATCCCTAGCCATTCCTGATACAGGTCAAATGCCTTGTCTAAATCCCCCATCTTGCAAAAATGTTTCATTAGCATTAGAAACGGAACATGATCGAGGAACAAGCCAGATTTCTTAATCATCAAAAGAAGGTTTTCTGCTTCTTTCACTTTACCTCTCGTACAATAACCTTTAATTAGTTCGGTATAAGTTATAACATCTGGATTACATTCTCTACTTAACATTTCCTCATGTAGCTGTGTTGCAGAACGCATGTCTCTTAAATCACAAGCAGCACCGATTAATATATTATAAGTGACTATATCAGGATAATGACCGTTTAAAAGCATCTCTTTTTTCAGCATATAAGCTTCGTCTATGTTCCCTTTTAGAACATGTGCATACAACAAGGCATTGTAAGTAAATGTATTTGTCGATAATCCATATGCCACCATATAATTTTTAACGGATAAAGCGTTTTGTATATCTCCCAATCTACCATACCCATCGATTATGACGTTCCAAAGGAGAGTTTCTGGTACAATATCTAGATTCTCCAACATAAAAAGGAGAAATTCGCTAGCTTGAACTACATCTCCATTCATGCATAGGCCTTGAATGAGCATTTTGTAAGTTATTCTATCAGGAGAAACACCCATTTTCAGCATAACATTATGAATGTAACATGCTCCACCAGTCTTCTTTTCCTTGCAAAGTGCAGTTATAAGAGAGTTGTATGTGAAAATATTAGGAAGAAAACCACTCTTAAACATTTCTGAGACGAATTTATATGCAAGATTGAGATTCCCATTCGAACAAAATCCATTAATAACAACATTATATGCAACAATATCCATCTTGGTACCCCCTTGGACCATTTCATCCCAAACATACTTAGCCTTGTTTAGATCTCCATATTTGAAATAACCATCCATAAGAATTGTTGAAGTGATTAAATCACAATAATCCTCACCACTGGTGATGTCCAAAATATCCTCAAGAAGCTTCTTAGCATCTTTCATTAGTCCTTTGTTGCAAAGTGCATTTACAAGTATGTTACATGTAACTCTATTTGGCTTAGCACCAGAATTTGCCATGGTAGAGAAGAGATCTAGAGCTTTGTCTACTTTTCTATTAAGGCAATAACCTTGCATCAACATGTTGTATGTAGCACAGGTAGGAACGGGACCTTGATATAACATCTCTCTAATAATAGATTCTGCACTTTCTAATTCACCAAGTTTACATAATCCACTTACAAGGTAGTTGTGAGTAAGAATGTCGGGAATTAGTCCATTCCGTATCATCTTGTTGTAAATCCAAAGGCTAGCAGCCAATTTACCTTGCAAACAGAAACCTCGAATAGTGTCAATATGTTGAAGATAATTATCGACTCCAACACTGTAGCTACTTAAATTAATATTTGCCGATATGCATTCCCTGTAAAGCATACACAGTCCGGTCACAAAGAATGAAATTAATAGTTACGGAATACTCTATATGATCTAAACAAGCTACATATATCCAAACCAAATCATCTCAATAAATGATCAGAAATTAGTTAATCAAATGAACCTTCTAGCATCAGTCTCTAATATAAATAAAGATAACTCACGGTACCATAAAAGTAAACCGCACATCTGATGACACAAGAGAAGCAGTTATGTTAAGCAAATTCCGGTATGTAACTACAGCATACAGTTCTGAAGTCCGGTGAGTTCGTCTGATTTCTCAGAACTGAATAACTCTCATTTGATTTTCACCTCAGTATTTATTTAACTCGGTATTTTGTTTTATAGTTCTACGTAATGTAGTTAGGAAGGAATGACAATGATGTATCTGGGTATGGTTCCCTTTGATGAAATGAAATCTGTGGTGTTTAATAAAACAAACAAAAACAAAAAAAACGGTACATTCATTTTAAATATTGATCTGGTTTTTCTTTTCCACAAATCCTAAAATGAAGAAGAACATTTGCTTTAAAGCTCTATCTCATTGTTGTTCATTTCCCTCAACAACTTCTACTATCAAAACATGGAAAAAATCACTCTGCAACTCATGAAAATCAACACCAATCAAAAGTTTTACCTCTTGATCTTTAAACGATCCAAGCTATCTTTAAGCATTGTGTCCAATGCATTGAAGATTGCTTGAGGTCCTTGAGGATTTCCATTACCATCAAATTCCACTTCTTTCGAGACACAATTTTTTGCTTTTAGCTGGTATTGAGCGATAGAAGTCTTAGTCGGATCTTCCAGTGAGTGACAACGTATCGCATGTTGCCTTCAAGAGCCACATAAATTCCAAAAGGATACAAATATTAAGGTTTGAAAAAAGAGAGGAATATTATGTTAAATAGGAACAGAAACTAACAGTTCAGTTGGCTAAATTATTATTTAGATTATAGTAAAATGTAATTACATAAATACACGCGAAATATTTCTTTTGTACACCAACATTTAGTTTTAAACAATTATTAAACCGTACTTGCAAGCTTCATAATTCAGAAACCAAACTACATAAAATCAAATAATTAGGACACCAACGTTAAACTTTCAATGAAAAAGCACTAGTTATGTACTTTTTATTCAATCATGCCAGTGTACTAAGCACCAAATTGTATGGCAGCTTTAAAATTTAGATTTAACTCTTTAAATAGGTCGAGGTAGTACTTCTGTGATTTTTTCTAAATTGGTGTTTAAATTATGACTTTTGATACCTTGGTGTACTAATTGTTCGGTGTTGTGTAGATTGTTGTCTAAACTGTGATATTTGATAGTATTAGTACGGTATCCTCATCATTAAAGCTAAAAGGTTGTTGTACAAAATTGATACTAGCCCCATAAACACACTATCCTGTTCAAGTAAAGTAAGCATAAAGCATCATTTTATCGTCATTCGGAGTATTTTGCCACAACATATTTAACAGCATACAATAGCAAAACAACAACAATGTAAGTGCTGTGCTCAAAACTTCATCAAAGAAATAAATTGCATACCTTTCATCTATTGAATTGCACTTGGATTTTCGGAGGAAAGTATCAGGAAAGAATGGACGGACAAAGTCATGGATAGAATCCAGAACTTGGATTCCGCCGTTGAAGAGCCGAAGAAGAATAGATTCTTCAGTTGCTATTAGTACCTAAATTTTAAAAGTTATCAGCACGGTTAGTAAAAGAATATATAAGATTTAGAAGAATTTTGGATAATATGTAGATAAAGACCAAATATGTCGCAAGTCCAGAGAGAGGGAGAGAGAGATGATACCGCTTGCATTTGTTGTTAACAACTGGTCTTACAAATCATTTAATAGAATAAGACTTTGTATTTGATTCAAATGTAGAAACAGCAGGACGTACTGCAAGAACAATCAGAGGACAACTGTGAGTATCTTCACAATATAAGTAGGGCTCGGTTTTATAAAATATGGATCTGAAATCGAGAATTAATCCCACAAGGAGCTGGAAAAAGTAAAACTTGGAAAAGATGACGTGGAATCAAAACTTGGAAAAGATGATGTTTACTCGCTGTCACATGTGTGTGTGCGTGTAGGTTTATCCGGAATAAAATTGAAAACGTATATTTGCTGTCTGAGGCAAGAAAGTTTACTATACTCTTAAAGTATCTTGATCAATATATTCTCAAACAAAGTAAAAATTGATTTCAGGAAAAAATTTATTTCTTCTCAAAACAAAGTATGTTATTCACCTACTTTACATCACTGTCAACTAGCTTCTACAACTTCCTATAAAAAACATAATTTTCACTTTTAATCTTATGAGAATAAAGCATCTACTCAAAACTCTTATCCACTTGATGCATTAGCTTTTTACCAAGTAGTAAACATAGATTGGTCATCTACATCTGCATCATCAAATAGATTTCGAGGTAGAAAAAACGGCGTGGTAAGGCCTAAAGCATTTCTCTAGACTATAGACACTGCTGTAAATTTAACTTTTCAACCCCCAAAAGAAATATACTTCTTCACAAAGGAGGCGAAAATATACGAGCCCCGACATATCACATTGACAATAGGAACCTGGATCTACACTTTCACAAACGAAATCTCGTGAAAAAACAAATTCTAAATCTTTTCTCCAGGATATAGTCATACACCTCCTTCTCATAACATAACGACAAATTTACTGACCGATTTAACGTGAGTATTATATTCCTTATGACACCTATCTCAATTTGTTTAATTCAACGAGTTCCGTTATTAATCCCTAGCTCTAATATTAAACTAAAAAATGAGGTACGGATATACTAAATCAGTGTCCGCATGCAACTAAAGATATGAAGATAAATAGAATAAGGTAAATTAAAAATGCTGACTTGGAAACTAAAAATCGTAGCGTCCGCAATGTGCATATTAATAACTCATATTATTCAAACTAGAATCCTTAACTCCATCGTATTAAAAACCCTAAAATGGAAAAATTAGAATACCCGAATTGGGTAAAATAAAAACCCTAATTTGGGAAAATTAGAAAACCCAAATGACTAAACTAAAAACCCTAATTTGGGAAAATTAGAAAACCCAAATAAGTAAACTAAAAACCCTAGTTTGGGTAGATCAGAAAACCCAAATGAGTAAACTAAAAACCCTAATTTGGGAAAATTAGAAAACCCAAATGAGTAAACTAAAAACCCTAATTTGGGAAAATTAGAAAATCCATAATGAATAAACCCAAATGGGTAAACTTAAAACCCAGAAATAAATTAAAGTAGACAAACTCAATTGGGCAAATTCGAAGTAATTGGTAAAATGACCTAAATTGCGAAAAATTAGAAACATTAATAAATGTGGTAAAGATTGGGGAGTAAGGGAGCTAAAATGGTACCATTTATAAGCTTTGTTTTCTCTGATAATAAGAAAATCCAATTTTAGAGAGAGAGAGAGAACGATGGTACCAGGGAATTATTGTATCTTTACCCAAAGTTTACAATATTGATCCAATTAGTCCTAAGTTCTAATCATGCTTACCCAATAAACTTGTTTTCCCTTTTTTTTTTTATACAAAAATCGCGTTTTTCTTCTTTCCGCTTTGCGTTTCACGCTTAAAATATTATTTCGTATTGATTTTAGATTTTATTTTATTGTCATCGCGTTTCCGTTTTCCTTTTTGTTTTCCGTTTTTGTTACCCTTTTTATTTTCAGTGTCCGCTCCTGACAATTTGACCCCTTTCTCCATGAATAATGATTTCGTACCCGAGACTTGTGCATGATTTATAAATCTTATCTTCGGGTTATGAAGTAGTATTCGGTTCATGTTTCGTGAATTGGCAGTAGCAAAGGCATAGATGGAACTTTGGCGATAAAATTATTTTAAGAGATGGTTAATCGGATGAAATAAATTAAGGGGATTAAGAAGCTAATCATCCTGGTTGACTCTACTACGGAGTATTTGGATTTTAAAGCCCGACTCGTGATCATTGTCAAAAATGCTTGTTGTTCTACTTTAGCAGATTTTGTTTGGAATGATATTAATTTGGCATTTGTGATTAGGTGTCTTATACATTTGCTTGTTTAAAATTGTGTTTCTCTTTGTGCATGTCATCTAGCTTAATAGACAAAATCACTTTATGAAATTCAGTAATTCACATTGAAAGAGTTGATAAATTGTGACATATGGGAAAAGCTATCGTAAATTCATAAACAAATTAATAAAACATAGTACTTTTAAAACTAAATTAACAAAAACATATCAAAAAATTTATAATTAATAAAAACATACCTAAAATTTCATACCTTATTTTGAATATTTCATACATTTATTCTAAAAGTTCATATCATTATTTCAAAAGTTCATACCCTAATTTGTATTTTTTATACCGTTATTCCAAAAATTCATACCCTTATTTCAAAAATCATATCCTGATTTCGTAGAGTTCATCCTTATTTTCAAAGTTCATACAACAATTTACATAATTCATATCCTTACTTACATAATTCATATACATAATTCTCAACTCCATACATTTAATTCACGTAATTCATACACTTATTTTTTAACACTATACACTAATTAACAAATCCAACTCTTACCCGTCCTCCGATCTCGAACTAGCACGTTGTCGTCGTGGGCCTCTCATTCGACGACCGCATCTCCGTCGACATCAACCTCGAGTTTTCGACCTTACTCTATACCCTCGCCGTCCATTCCGACAGATGTGTGCGTCTCAATTTCCATGTGAAATAGAGATCGGAGAGAGAGGAAGGAGAAGAAAAAAATCGAAAAAATTGAGGGATGAGGAGGAGAGAGCAAGTATGAGAGATCAGAGAGAATGAGAAACAGGAGAAGAGAGATCGGAGAGAGAGAAGGATGAGAGAGAGATAAGAGAGATGGTGAGAGGAGGAGAGAGTGAAAGGAGGAGAGATGGAGGAAAGAGATTGTGGGAGAGGAGTTAGTTTTTTTGTTTTTTATTAATTATTAATTAAAGTTATGTTTTTGATAATTTAATTTTTGAGTGTATATTTTTATTAATATAATAGATGTAGAGTATATTTATTTTAATTAAACCCGATCCGACCCGACCTGTTCCATATACAAAGTTGCACATTTACTCATTTAATGCGACTCATTTTACCCGTTTTTTTGTAACACTTTTTTTCTCTTTAAAAAATAAAACTCATAGATGTTAAGATTTTAAAGAAAAGTTGTTCAAAACCCATATGGTAAAGTAAAAAATTATTTAATTTAGAAAGATAATATATAAATACTAATGTGCCATTAAATATACTTTCATATTAATTTAGTAATTTAAATTTTACAATCTTCTTTTAATTTTACAATCATGTTTTTGACATTTCCATGTTTATTGAATTAATTTGTGATCATTAATTTTATCAATTAAAACATTTATATATGTAAAAATATAATATAAATATATATGATTGATATAATGATTTATTTTCCGCATATGATAACGATTGATTTGAGCGGTATCGTATACTTCAAACTTGTTAGAAGAAATAACTAGATTTGATTTGAAAGAAAGGAGATATGTTTTTCTCGGGTTATCTTTCATCTGTTAAATGACAAAAACTTTTGATTGGATACCACAATTAAAATATGTGGTACACGGCAAGTCTTTTTGGAGGAAGCAAATTGTTTTTTTTGAGAACCTGGATTTCAAGTCCACGTCACATGTTATCTTTATTTATTTTTTTAATTGATTCTACTCAATTTCATTACAAAATAAATAAATCTAACACCACTTCATTGTATCTCATTACACTTCATTTATCTACAAAATAAATAAATTTACTCACTCTATCACACTATTAATTAATACATTCCTCTGTTTTTTTTTCCATTCAAACTAAATACAAAATTAAAATATTTTATAATCATAATATTATATCAAGTTAACACTTTCAAGTAATTTATATTTATCACTTTTTTATTTATTAATTTTGTTACTTCCGAGTAAATAATTAAATTGTCCCCAAAAACCCTACACGTCATTATTTTATTCCACTGTGGGTAGGTAAATGTGGAAGAAAATAATGACGTGTAGGGTTTTTGGGGACAATTTAATTATTTACTCAGAAATAACAAAATTAATAAATAAAAAAGTGCAAAATATAAATTACCTGAAAGTGTTAAGTTGATATAATATTATTATTATAAAATATTTTAATTTTATATTCAGTTTGAGTAGAAAAAAAAGCAGAGTAATGTATTAATTAATAGTTTGATAGAGTGAGTAAATTTATTTATTTTGTAGATAAATGAAGTGTAATGAGATGTAATGAAGTGGTGTTAGATTTATTTATTTTGTAATGAAATTGAGTGAAATGAATTGAAAAAATAAATAAAAAATAAGATGTGACTGTACTCGGAATCTAAACAAGCCGTCAAGAATCAATTTGGTTCCTCCAAAAAGGGAGGAGGAGTGCCAGACTATACCTTTGGTATAGTCTGAAAAACACTCCCTCTGTCACCATTGGATCTTACAGTGTGTGGGGTCCACTGTTGATCCAATGGCTGCAGAGGGGAGAGTTTTCCAGACTATACCAAAGGTATAGTCTGTCTCCCCCTCTTATCCAAAAAGACTCTGCCGTGGTACACACGTCTAGTTTGACTTTTACCCCACTTTTTTTTTGTCCTTATAACCATTTTTTCTCTGGCGAGTGATAGAGGATAAAGACAATTATGGTGTGTTTGGACCCGTAAAATATTTATAAAAAGATAAAGAAAAAAAATAAAACCAAAAAAAATAAAACTAAAATTATTTTTCGATCATGCGTTTTAAAAGGTTGAGAAATCTAGATAAAATAAAAGATAAAAAATAAGAGAGATATCTAGTTTCAATTTTTGCATTTGTTTTCAATTTACTCCCACTTTTGTAATGAACGGTTTCTCTCATTTTACACACAAACTTATCTCGCATTTTTTTTTGTTTTCTTTTCTACTAGTTTTTTTATGGAGCCAAATACAAAAAAATATTTTCTCGAAAAATTATTATTTTTTCTCATAAATTTTTCGAGTTTCAAACACACACTTAAGTGGTGGCTAAAACCACCACCACAGAAGAGATAAATATAAAAAACATAACAAATAATACAAAGCTTTTGAACAAAAAATTATATTCAGTAGACCATTATTTCATTTCCTATAAATCAAAACCGATTTATTCGTTTATTCATCAGAAAACTAAAATGCCAAACCAATTAAATATAACTAAGTACTAAGATAAGCATCGTTTTAGTAGACACGGCATATAAGCAATATATATACGGTTTGAAATATACATGTTTGAAACAATGTTTTAAAAATCGGTCCAGGCGTTCGGAAAAAAATCGGTATAGGCAGGAAAAAGACGGCATAGGCTGCCAATTAGGCGCTAGACGGATCGTTTCCGCCTAAAACCCGCCTGACGCCTTTTGAAACCTTTGTTTGAAATTATAAACTTAGTGTAATTTGCCTTCCCAAACGAGTGATTATTGCTATACATTAAATTTGTATGACCGGTACTTAATGAGTTTTTCCTGGTGGATAAAGCTGGTTAGAGCTACGGGGAAGGTCATGAGTTCGACTCCTTCCACATGTAAAATTTTTTTTTGAGGAAAGTTTTGCGTAACACACTAATTTCATCACAATTTTTTTTTTACCAGTGTTTTAAAAGACGAAAAATTAACTAAAACGTTTTTGCAATAACGATGCTCAAAGTGCAAAAATCATAATTTTTAACGGGCTAAAAAAGAGGAAAAACAATTTTTTTAAGTTTTTATTTATTTATAGTTTTTTACTGAGCTTGGAATTGACTTTTTTTTTCTTTCTACGGAGCTATACTTTTAAAACAGAGAATTTATCCCTTCTCCAGATATTTTTGGTTTTCCCAACTGCTATAAAGGAAATGATCATCCAACTCCATCATTGAAACAAGCAGCCAATTAAACACATTGAGCAATGTTGCTAGTTCTCTTCCTTCTAGCTTTTTCTATACTCTTGTTGCTTGTCCAAAAATGGTCGAAAAACAGAAAAACAAATATCCCACCAGGTCCTAAAGGGTTACCAATCATAGGCAATCTACACCAACTTGATGGAACATTACCATTTTTTCAGCAACTATGGCAACTATCACAAAAACACGGTCCTCTCATGTATCTACAACTCGGGTTTGTGCCTACCCTCGTTGTCTCTTCAGCAAAAATGGCGAAAGAGGTCCTCAAAACGCATGATTTGGAGTTCTCCAGTAGGCCGAACCTTGTTGGTTTGCGAAAAGCAACTTATAATGGAAAAGAGTTTGCATTTTCCCCTTATGATGAGTACACAAAGGAACTAAAGAAAGTATGTGTCACTAAACTTTTTAGCCCGAAAAGGGTCCAATCTTTTCGACCAGTTAGAGAAGAAGAGGTTAAAGAAATGATCGAAAAGATCAGCAAGTTTTCCTACGAATCAAGAGCCGTTAATTTGAGTGAGATGGTGATGTCCTTGACAAGTACAATTATTTGTAAAATCGCCTTTGGTAAGAGTTATAGTAATGACTTTTTCGCTATAAACACTTTTTGCGACCTTCTAAGCGAAGGTCAGGCAGCCTACGCGGGTTTTTATGTCTCGGATTATTTTCCTTATACGGGTTGGATCGACATACTCACTGGAAAAATAGCTCTTCGTGACAAAACATTTAAGGATTTAGATGCTTTTGTTGAGAAAATAATTTATGAGCATATGGATGATGGAAGGGATATTAAGTTGGGTCAAGAGGATATCATCGATGTGTTACTTCAGATTCAGAAAGATGATTCATCAACAATTAAACTCACACCGGAGGGGATTAAAGCAGTTGTTTCGGTGGTAATAAATTTGCGTGATCTTAATCTTTATTTGCACTTTGTACCATTAGAAATTTCTGGAATTTACTAAGTAATAAATTACAAGTTTTTGCCATAGATAGTAGAAAATTTAGCGAGAAACATGAACTTATATGCTTGGATATATGTTACATATCTGATCTTTCTCATGAGAAAACTTAAGAATTTGTAAGAATTCAAAGTGGAAATCTATAAATATAGTTATATATCAATTGTTTTACCACTTCAAATTTATATGGCTTGATACTTCGATTGCAGTGGTGGAGAGTGTATAGGATATTGCCATCATAATACCGTTGTTTATGAATGTTTAATATATCTTTTGGAGATCCAAATATCATCCGACATTTCTGAACTTTTTATGTTATGCTTATTATACTAGGATATATTTACCGCTGGAACAGACACGAGTGCTTCGACCTTAGTGTGGGTGATGACAGAATTACTAAAAAATCCCAAAACGATGAAGAGACTACAAAAAGAAATTCACCATTTAAACCCAAAGAAAGTTTTCCTCAACGAAGACGATATCCAAAATATCCCTTATTTGCAAGCAGTAGTGAAGGAGACAATGAGGCTACATCCTCCATCTCCATTGTTACTCCCACATAAAACGACGGAAAAAATTAACCTTAATGGTTATGTAATTCAACCAAATACTGTAGTTCATGTAAATGCATGGGCGATAGGAAGAGACCCCGAATCGTGGGAAAATCCAGAAAAGTTTCTGCCTGAGAGATTTTTGGGCATTAGTATTGATTTCCGAGGACAAGATTTCAAGTTCATTCCTTTTGGAGCAGGCAGACGAAGTTGCCCGGGAACACTAATGGGGATTGCAATGGTTGAGCTCGCACTTGCCAATCTTGTTTATGCATTTAATTGGGACTTTCCAAACGGGATAAACGCGGATGATATTGATATGGATGTTAAACCCGGTGTGACAGTGCATAAAAAGGTTCCTCTTTGTCTTATACCGAAGAAATATTTGTAGCGATATCTTATAAAGTTGAGTGTGCGAAGCTGTACAAGTACTTTTCAATAATCAAACATGTGTGGGTAACTTAAATATATTATGTAACGGGAAAGCGTCTTGAAATCTATGCGGTTTCTTGACACTTATCATAAGAACGATATGTGATTATGAGCCTATGATAATCAAATGAATCCTCTTTTCTATTAAATAATTGACGAAACTATGAGCCTATGATATATGATTATGTTCTATATAGAACTATAAATTGAGGTCTACAAGTAGAAATAGTGACCGTATAATTTACAAATTATTATAAGAACGATAGAGCAACTACTGACTAGCATTAAAAACAAGACGTGCAAGTTGAACTATTTTGACTATCGTTCACTTGGAGCTTGTAGAATTATAATACGTTATAAGACCGGCACTGATATCTCAATAATATAGGTACTGAAAACATAAAATGAACACGAGATATAATGCGGTTTAGCGTGTCAACAATTCGGGATTGAGCCTTATTTCACGGGAAAAATTATTACGTTTTTATATATGTGAAAATGGAAAAATACGAAATACAATATTGGTTACTACACTACAATATACAACACTATTTTCATTTGTTTTTCCACATACTCAATAGCAGACGAATATGTATATATATATATATATATATATATATAGACCAGGGTGCAATCGGGACGTGACCCGACCTGAAAATCTTAAACATGTGTTCCGATCCGATAGTTTTCGGATGTCATTTAAAAGTTCCGATCTCGATCCGAAAATGACCGGATCCCGATAATATGGATTACCGATAATTCGGGATCCGGAAAGGTCGGGACGGGATTTCCCGATACTTCATACTTCTAAAAAAAATTATTAAAAAGTTACAACATAACTAGCAATTTTATTAAAAAGTCCGTTAGATTTAAAAAAAAATAATCAAAAAGTGGGATAATACTATGTTGATATTGTATTCGTTTATAAGATTGATTATCAAATAAAATAACTAATTATAATTATTTTTAAGAAAAAATAAACAATAATATAAAACAAACTAAAAGCATAAAACAAATGTTATAGTTTTAATTATTCAAAATTAAGATGAATACACAAAATAAGCAACAATAAACTCATACGAAAATAAAAATGTGTCATTTAGTAAATAGAATAGTTGTGATAGTAAGTTCGTTTTTTTTAATAAATATAAACTGGTACTATTTATAATAACTTTTTTAATGTATATTAATTCTATCAGGTCGAGTCAGAAAATTTATCCGGATTGAAAATAAAAATCCGATCCCGAATTAATTCGTGACGGAACAAAAATCCGATCTTTCGGATCGAAAAAAAATCGGATCGGAACCAGATCGGGATTTGAGAAATTTTTCCCAACAAATTATTAGTGAGATGTTGTACCCATTTACCCATTTATCCATTTATTATTCTCACATGGTAAATTGTGTGTCGTTATCCGATTTTTCAGGGACAAGGTGTACCAAAATATATTTTTTGTATAGTTAGGCTAACACTACCTTGTTTTCTTAGTAAATAATTGGTTTTTTTCCAACATTTTCTAAAAATCACCCATTTTATTTATTTATAACTTGAAACCAAAAAAAAAATTGAAAAAGAATAACCATTTATATTTATTTTGAATTATTTCTCTTTAAAATGCCAAATAAGGCTAAATAAACAATAACATACCAAAAAAACTTATAAAAACATGAAAATCGAAATTTTCTTAAAAGTAACTATTAACAAAATGGTGAAATCGGTGACTTTGAAAAAAAATATATAATTTCCTAATACTTATTAGTGAAAACAAGGTATAGTTAAACTAACTGTATAAAAAGTATAGCTAGGCTTCCCTTCATGATTTTTCAGGACAAATTATTTTGTTCTCATGGAAAACTACTGATGACCACAATTCAAGTGGCACTTGTGTATGTGTCCCATCTTTGACTATTCCTACCAAATTAACTCTATTTTTTCCGAAAAAAAGAAAAAAACTCTATTTTTTCACAGGTCATGAAGTAACTCTCCTTTTTAATCCGCAACAATCAATACTTCTCTCCCCCATAAAATTACAAACCCATTTCCTGTGATTGATTCATGCTTTTAAAAAAAAATAACTTTGAGTTTTCGAAATTGAATTGTTGAAAGATACTACCCATTTTGGGGTGGCTGATGATTCATCACATAACAAAATTAATTAAATATCTTCTCTTACTATTGTGAGTTAAGTTGTTGGAAAAAAATTATACAAATCCTTATTTTGTTTTCTTTAATCAAATTATTGAAGTATACTAATCCAGTCACTTTCCTGCAACATAAAGAACAGAATCTAATTGATTGGAAGTAAATTTGGCATATAAAATTTCCCAAATCCTTTTATTTCTTATTAAAGTGTTCCAGAAACCCAATTTAGTACAATTGATATGTCTTTTATCCATTTGATAAATAATTTCTTACTATTTTTTTAAAAATCAAATTATTGCAAAATTCGTGATTATGGAAAAATGGATGTGATTCGAAACATAAGAAATAAACACTAACCGAACAAAAGTAGAATTTAACTAAATGGAATTGTAAATTTATTGTAAATGGAGAGATGGGTTTGTTGTATTGTATAGTGACTTTTTTACATTCCCACGGGAAAGAGAAAGAGGCGAGATCCAGACGTCACTTTGTTAATTGAGTGGCCCACTTATATCGAGTACCACGTCATTCGTTGGACTTCCTAAATACTAAATAATTTGTCATTTTCCAGTATGATGACTAGCATGAGATATTTGTACTTATAGATATTTTACCTGCGCATGATATATTTTTGTTCCTGATACAGAACATATTGGGTCTTTTTTTCCGATTATCATTCCACTCATCTTTATGGTTTTTTGAAAATATGATATTCAAAAAAATATTATCACAATAATCATACTTTTTAAAAATACTAATTAGATAAAAAGGAGGGTCAATGCCCAAAACATACAACTTGTTATAAAATATTACCAAAATATATAAACCAAACAAATTATTACCAAAACATACAATTGACCCAAATAGAAAAAAATATATATTTCTCCTCACCTATCAAAAAATTTCTTTTCCACCTCTCTTTCTTCGTGCTCTCTCTTTCTAAATCATCATTTTTTTCCCACAAAATACTACATTATTTAATGTTAAAATGACTTCTAAACCGAAAAAAATTAAATTACAACAAAAAATAAAAAAAGTTCAAAAAAGTTGAGAACCCGAAAAAACCCAAAAAATGCTGAAAAAACCTTTAAAAAAGTCGGGAATCCGAAAAAATCCAAAAAAATGGTAAAAAATAAAAAAACCAATAAAAATCCAAAATCACCAAAAAATTCAAAAAAGTCGAGAATCCGAAAAAATCCAAAAAAGGCTGGAAAAACCTTTTAAAAAATCGGAAACCCGAAAAAGCCCAAAAAATGGTTAAAAAAAGTAAAAAAAATGAAAAAAGTTCACAAAAGTCGAGAACCCGAAAAAACCATTAAAAAGTCGGGAACCCGAAAAAACTCCAAAAAAATGGCAAAAAAAAAAAACAAGAAAAATACAAAATCACAAAAATATATAAAAATAAAGTTCAAAAAAGTCGAGAACCCGAAAAAAGCCCCAAAATATGCTGAAAAACTTTTTAAAAAGTCGGTAGCCCGAAAAAACCCAAAAAAATGGTTAAAAAAAAAACCAAGAAAAACCAAGAAAAATCCAAAATCACAAAAAAATGAAAAAAGTTCAAAAAAGTCGAGAACCCGAAAAAATCCAAAAAAGACTGGAAAACCTTTTAAAAGGTCGGGAACCCGAAAAAGCCCAAAAAATGGTTAAAAAAAGTAAAAAAAACAAAGAAAAATCCAAAATCACAAAAATAATGAAAAAAGTTCACAAAAGTCGAGAACCCGAAAAAACTAAAAAATGCTGAAAAAACCTTTAAAAACCGGAAAAAACTCCAAAAAAGTGGCAAAAAAAAAACCAAAAAAAATCCAAAATCACAAAAATATATAAAAATAAAGTTCAAAAAAGTCGAAAACTCGAAAAAAATGGTAAAAAACAAAAAAAAAACAAGAAAATTCCAAAATTACAAAAAAAATTGAAAAAAGTTCAAAAAATTCGAGAATCCAAAAAAACTCAAAATATGTTGAAAAAACTTTTAAAAAAGTCGGTAACCCGAAAAAATCGAAAAAAATGGTTTAAAAAAAAACCCAATAAAAATCCAAAATAAAATAAAAATGAAAATGAAAAAAGCTCGAAAAGCCCGAAAAATTCGATTGTGTATACATTTTTCTTATTTTTTATGCATTCTTTTGTATTGTGTATTTAATTTTTTTTAATATATATGTACTTTTTTGATTGTGTATGCCCTTTTCTCGATCGTTTATGCATTTTTTTGGATTGTGTATGCAACTTTCTCGATTGTGTATTCATTTTTTTGGATTATGTATGGCTCTTTTTTATTGGTTATGCACTTTTTAATACTGTGTATGCACTTTTTAAATTGGATAGACAATGGTGATTTTTCATAGGAAAAATTACCAAAACATACAAGTATTTTAAACTAATTACCAAAAAATTATACTCTAACATTTTATTCCCAAAACATACAACTAATTAAAATTATAAATACTAAATCATTTATATTTTTTTAATTCTCTCTCTCTATGTCTCCACGCTCTTTCATTAAAAACATAGAGATATTTTTCTTTCTTTTTCTTTATTTAAAAATAGTTCAATCTTTTTCTTCGATCAGTTCACAGGTCTCTATCCGAGTTCAATCCTCTTCTCCGATCAGTTCATCCGTCAATTTTCGGTTATTTTGATCATCATCTTCAACAATTCACTGGGCAATATGTGTCAATTTTCTCGTCAATAGTCATCAGTTCATCCGTCAATTTTCAAGATATTTTTTTATTTTTTAAAAATTAATGTTATTAAATTTATATACTTAATAATAAATGTAATCATTGTTCATTATATACACTTTAATACGGTGCATAAACTAGTTGAATTGCATATACAATAATTATTGTATGAATTATCACTATTATGTATGCACTTTTATCATTGATAGTGCTCACACATACACAATACATTGTTTATACACACTCTTTAATACAAGCATACAAAATACATTTTGTATTCATTGACAATGCCCCTTCTTTGTATTTTTGTTATTATTCATACACAATATACTGTTTATATATGCTTTTTAATACATGCATATACAATATATAGTTTATACATGCTTTTTAATACACGCATACACAATACATCTTTTATACATGTTCTTTAATACAGGCATACACAATACATCTTTTATATATATTCTTTAATACAGGTGTTGAACCATGGGTTCAATAATTGATTTTGATTATACGTTTGATTATGTATTAATGATTTTACGATTTCTCTATTCGATGATATAATGCTTTGTCTTTTCCAAAAATATAAAATATATATTTCAGGACTTTAAAATTATAGAGCATTCGATAACGAAGCCAACGGTTCAAACGGAAGTAAATTTGAAGTCCGAACAAGCAAGTTACGAGTATTTTAAAGTCGATATTTCAACATATGGGTGGGCAAAAAATCCGCAAACCCACCCCGTAACCCAATCCGTGCGGATTGGGGCGGATTGGGTGTCAAAAAAAGTTAAATCCGCCCCGCCCCAATCCGTAAAAAAATTCGTGGGTTGGGTTAGGGTTGTGGTTCCCAAACCGCGGGTTAATCCACACCAACCCGTTTCAATCCGTATATATATATATATATATATATATATATATATATAAATATAAATTTTCTCAAGATCTTTTTTAATAAGAGTTTCTATATTATAATAGTATTGATTTAAGAAAAATTATATATATAGACAAAAAATCTTTGGATTGTCCAAACTTAAGCTTAATGATTCGATTGATATATTGTCTTATAAATTCAATGTATTATCTCGTACTTACAAAAAGAAGGAATTTTTAATCTGGGTCTAGCTAGTATGGGTGGTTAATTTATTTTTAAAAACTTTATTTGTAATTGAAGTATAGCCAAATATGAAGTTATATAAAGTTATTACGAAATCTGTAGCTATTGAACTTGTGGATTCAATTAGCTATTGAACTTTATTTTGATTATGTTGATGAAGAATAATTTGTTTTGTTTTGTTTTAACTTTATTACTTGTTCCGAACATTTTAAACGTATTTTGGTTGACTTTTAGTTTATATTTCTATTTGAAAGATTTATTTTTTAAAAAATATTTAGGTAAATTATGCGAAATAATGAAAAATTAATGACTAAAATGAAAATTCAAGAAACAACCCGCACCCAATCCGCCCCGCTTGATAATGGGTTGGGTTGAGTTGGGTTGGGTTGGGGTTTTAATTATAATGGGTTGGGTTGAGATTTGAATTTCACTAATCCGCCCCAATCCGTCCCGCCATTTATTTTACGGGGCGGGTTAGGATTGCGACCAATCCGCCCCGTGCCCAGCCCTATTTCAACACATAAATCTCCAGGTATACCCACCAGTGGGTATACAGAACCCACTAGTGGGTCAATGTTCCAGAACCAAGCAAGATTTCACCCACCAATGGGTCAGAAGACACCCACCAGTGGGTCAATGTTCCAGAACCAAGCAAGATTTCACCCATCAATGGGTCAGAAGACACCCACCGGTGGGTCAAAGTGCAGATGAAAAAAAAACAGCTTTTTAGCTTTTTCAAAAAGTGACTTTACCCAATTGATAAAACACTCAACCACTTAAAACGGTCATATAATACCCACTGGACATTTTGGAGCTAATAAAACCCCCCAAATACCTCCTCAAACACATACATTCACCATCTTTCAAACCCTCTAAATCAAAACCCTAAAAATCACCATTTTGGTGAAATAATTCGAAAAAGAGGGAAATTGAAGAAAAAGCAATTCGAGCTCAAACAAAGATCAAACATCATCAAAACAACAAATTAGCTTATTTAGAAGCAATCAAATTGTGGATGTTGTTTCAATTTCAATAAATTGTAAAGAGCATATTATAAGCTTATTTGTGAGTGAGTGTTTGGGTAGAAGCTTTTAAGCCAAAGTGTTGGTTAAAAGTTCTAGGTTAAATACTTGGGTACTCATAGATTGAGGGGGAGTTGTTGACTCGTAAAACGTGTTCGTTTGCACTTGTATCAAGAGTAGGAACCTCGGGTAGAGGGTGAGCCAATCGATTGATTGAGCTCGATAGGATTTGTAATATCCGGAAGAATTTTAGTGAAATACTCGGTAGTACCAAGGAGAGGACGTAAGCCATTTTGCCGAACCTCTATAAATCACGGTGTCAATTTCTTCCTTAACTTTTACTTTCCGCAACTTATATTATTGTTTATTTTCTTGCTTGCGTTTGGGTTGTTTAACGATTATTAACGCTTAAGCTTATAATTGCGAAAGTTGGGTTGTTAGTTGCCACTTAGATTTTAATTAGGCGAAAAGCGCCAAAAACCTTATTCACCCCCCCCTCTAAGGTTTAGCCACACGGGCCAACAACAGGCATACACAATACATTGTTTATCCATTTACACTTTTTGTGTGTTTTGTTTATGTTGTTTTGTTGTGCAATGGACAGTATTTTGATGATATGCAATCTAAATGTTGTCACGGTTGGTAGTTCTAAGATGGTTATAATTGCAATTCAGATCGATATAAGTTTTGAAAATTTGGTGACTAAAAGGTGTGATATTTGGTCGTATTTGGATAAAAGTGATGTGTTGTTAACATATTCTGTTGCAAGAGTACTCAATACTTTGTCATTTTTCAGGGTGACGACTCACAACATAATAAAAATTATATTCGTTGTAATAATACACCCAGAATGTGTGGTACACACATAACTACTACTCTACTACCATGATCATTTTAGATTTTTGTTCATGTAGATCTTTTACCCGCGCATGGGATATTTTTGTTTTACTAATTTGATAAAAAAGAGTTGTCGTATAGAGTACCACGTCACTCGTCCTCCAGTAATACTAAATAATTTGTTATTTTTCAGGATGATGACTCATTGTAACAACCTTATATGTAGAACTCACCCTATAAAACTGGTTATATAATGTAGGGTGCCTATAGAGTTATATACAGCACAAATGTAGCTTACACTACCGATGTGGGATAATTTAGTTTTTACACTACATCACCTTATGATCGTTACAATCCACCACGCTTCGCAACCTGTGACCACGCAGTCAGACTTTGCGCTGATTTCTAGTCCCGGTCAAACACTGTAATCCCGGCGTCACCCATCTGACAAATCGGGAGGTGTAGCCGCAATAGCACCAGTTTCTATATGTCTGCGTCCTGTGGGCGGGCTTTGCACTAGAAACTAGTCCCGGTCGAACACTGCAATCCCGACGTCTCCCTTTTGGTGCACTGCGTGACGCATGTGTTGGATTGTGGTGTCAACTCTGATACCAAATGTAACAACCGCATAGATAGAACTCACCCTATAAAACCGGTTATATAATCGAGGGTGACTATAGAGTTATATACAACACAAGTGTAGTTTATACTACCGATGTGGTATAATGTAGTTTTCACACTACATCACCTTATGATCGTTACACTCATAACACAATAAAATCTATATATTCATTGCAATAATATACCCAAAATGTGTGGTACACACATAGCTGCTAGCCTACTACCATGATCCTTTTAGATATTTGTCCATGTAGATCTTTTACTCACGCATGAGATATTTTTGTTCCCAGTATAGAAAATATTGAGCTTTTCTTCCAATTGTCATTCCATTCATCTTTATGGTCTTCTGAAAAGATGACATTCAAAAAAAAAAGTATCGCAATAAGTATACTTTCTAAAAATACTAATTAGATAAAAAGAATTGTGGTACCATATAGATAAAAAATTATCACAATAACTATACTTTCTAAAAATACTAATTAAAGTACCACGTCACTCGTCTGAACTCCAGAAGGACTAAATAATTTGTCATTTTTTAGCGTGATGACGCATAATACAATAAAAATTATCTCCATTGCAATAATACACCCAAAATGTGTGGTACACCCAAAATATTGGGCTTTTCTTCCAATTGTCATTGCATTAATCTTTATGGTTTTCTAAAAAGATGATATTCAAAAAAAAAAATTATCACAATGATCATACTTTTAAAAAATACTAATTAGATAAAAAGAATTCTGGAATAGAGTACCACGTCACTCGTCCTCCAGCTGTACTAAATAATTTGTCATTTTTCAGGGTGATGACTCATAACACAATAAAAATTATATTCATTGCAATAATACACCCCAAAATGTATGGTACACACATAGCTACCGGCCTACTGCCATGATCCTTTTATATGTTGGTCCTTGTAGATCTTTTACTAACGCATGAGATATTATTTTTGTTCCCGGTACAGAAAATATTGGGCATTTTTTCCAATTGTCTTTCCATTAATCTTTATGGTTTTCTGAAAATATGATATTCAAAAAAAAAAATTATCACAATAATCATACTTTTTAAAAATACTAATTAGATAAATAGAACTGTGTCAAATATTTTTACGTATCAATACTAGCATATATTTTTACGTATCATTAGGTGATTTTTTTACTAGCATATATTTTTACGTATAATTTTAAACCAAAATAAATATATTTGTTTTTTGCTTGTCGGCATCGTGAGACTCTGGACAATCCCCAAAGTCGGGACTTCACCTATTTAAGACACCCCTCATGACCAAGTCCTCGCGGGTGAAAGAGACAATTGATCAGGTGGCTAAAATGACTACATAAGAGCATGTTTAACAGTGTGTTAGTTTAAAATGTTGGTTTAACTTAAATTTTAGATTTGATTCGTGGGGAACCACGGTTCAAGTTTATTGGTTTGTTGGTTTAAGTGTTGGTTTAACTTAAATTTTAAAAAATATATATAATATTAAGTTTTAAATGTTATTGTAATTACTAAAGAGGTCTTGCATTTATCATTGTAAATAAAATTATAACTAAATAATTGACAGCTAAAAAACTATAATAACTTATTTATTAATAATGCATTTCATTAGATAAAACATACATAATTTTTGAAAATAACATATTCTTAAAAGTAACATACATGATTCATAAAAGAGAAGGAAAACAAAATACAATAACGAATTTAAAACACACATTAATTATTAAAAAAAGCATGACTTTGAACGTGGTCGGCCTCAAACTCTCAAATCATGAAATTGCCAAATGTGCTCAATTGGATCTTTTTGAAGGTTTTCGTGTTTTTTTTAAGTGGTACACGTCTTTCTCTAAATGTGGTTGGAAGAGTATTTTTAATGATCAGAAGAGGTGGAGAAGGATCGTCGGAACTCGCCATTGAAAAATATTTTGACTCTAATTGTTCCGGAGGCTCGTGTTCAACAATCATATTATGCACGCTAACATGATTTACTTTAAATCTTCTTGATCTCACAAGCGGGACGACCCTCTTAAAATGTACCAACGAAATTGCAACACACCAAATGCACGCTCGACGTCCTTTCAAACTTCTTTTTGGTATTGAGCAAAAGTACAATCTTTTTGTGACAAAGGATATAGAACGTTTTTCACGAAACAAGCCCATGGAGGGTAAATCCCATCAGCAAGGTAGTAACCCATATTTTATTGGGTTCCATTTATCTTATAGATACAAGGTGGGGCATCACCTTCAATAAGTATATCAAATAGATTATACTCCTCTAATACATTGATGTCGTTATTACAACTGAATGCCTCCAAATAAGCATGACATATCCATAGATTTTTAGAAGCAACCGCTTGAAATACTATGGATGGCTCTTTTTTGTGGCCACTTTGATATTGGCCTGCCCAAATGGTGGGATAATTTTTCCACTTCCAATGCATGCAGTCAATGCTTCCGAGTATACCGGAAAAACCCCTACGAGTGTTGATAAAGTTCAATCGACGAATATCATCCTTAGATGGCTCTCTAAGATAATGTTTGCCAAATGTTATCACGATAGGACGAGAAAACTTCTTCATACAATCAAGGGTAGAATTTACGGATATACGAGCGTTCTCATTGAGTAAGTCTACATAAACATCATAGGATAACATGCGGGAGTAGCAATAATACGGCCCACAACATCATATTTTTGTCGGAAATAATGATTTTTCTCGATAGCATCATTGGCCATTCTGACGAATAATTCCCTATCCATACGAAACCTTCGTCGAAATACGTCATCCGGATACAGGTCTTTTCCAACAAAATAGTCACTATGTAGTTTAGCGGTCCCTTCCAAAATTAATCGAGTCCTCTCAACTTGTCGTTTTCGCGGACGTTGTTGTGAAGTTCGTTCATGTTAAAAAGCAGCAAGAATAGGTAAAAACATAGGGTCGTCGGCGATAAAATTTGCATTTATCGTTACAAAATTGGCATCGTCGGAATCGGACGAGTAATCGGATGAAGAGGATGGTAATTGAATTGGATCCATTTGTATTTTGGATAGAAAGTGTTTGAATTATATGATATATAGAATAATATATTTGAGATAGATACTGTTTTTGAAATGGTGTGTTTTGAATGATACTAGAGTGTTGGCTTATATATGAATTAATTTGGGCTATTTTGTAATTTTATAAATTTTAAGGACAAAAAACTAGCCGTTATAAGTACTATTTTATAAGTTAAAAAAACTTTGGGACAAAAAAAAAATCAAACTAACCGTTTATTACCGTTACATGGACCAAATTATAAGAATCTGAAAATACATGACCAACGGAGTAATTATAACGGTTAGTTTTTTTAATACAATTCAAAATACATGGACTGATTTGTAATTATTACAGGAAACAGTCACTGTAAATAAACACACGGAACCAACACAGACAAGTGTTGGCAGGTCTAAGAGGTGATATAAAAACATAACAAGCAATACAAAGATTTCAAGTATATTTACACGTCGATAATCTATTAGTTTTAAACACAAAATGATCGTCATTCATTTCGTATCCTAATTTCTGTAAACCAAGACTAAATTTATTTGTTTATTCATTAGGAAATTAAAATAGCATACCAAGTTAAGATAATTATTCCCTCCATTCCCTTTTTATTGTTCATTATTCCATTTTGATAAGTTTGCGTTTAATTGTCTACTTTTCTAAATTAGTAATTCAGTATTCTGTACTACTGGTTATAAAAATAACAAGGATACCTTTGAACATGTAAACATAGGTGTCATAAATGTTGTATCCTTAAGTTGGACATTTCGAATGTAGAACAATGAAATAAGAACAGAGAGAGTAATATATGATAGTATAAGATAAGTATCATAATAGTAAGCAAGATAAATACGGTTTTATACATATGTTTGAAATTATGAACTTGTTGTAGTTTGCCTTCCAAACGAAGGATTAGAACTATACATGAATTTCATTCCCTGTCTATATATTTTTGGTTTTCCCACTGCTTATATAAGTAATGCCATCCAACTTCAATCATTGAAACAAGCAGCTAATTAAACACATTGAGCAATGTTGCTAATTATCTTCCTTCTAGCTTTTTCTGTACTCTTTTTGCTTGTCCAAAAATGGTCGAAAAACAGAAAAACAAGTATCCCACCAGGTCCTAAAGGGTTACCAATCATAGGTAATCTACACCAACTTGACGGAACATTACCACTTTTTTAGCAACTATGGCAACTATGACAAAAGCACGGTCCTCTCATGTATCTACAACTCGGGTTTGTGCCTACCCTCGTTGTCTCTTCGGCAAAAATGGCGAAAAAGGTCCTCAAAACCCATGATTTGGAGTTCTCCAGTAGACCGAACCTTGTTGGTTTGCGAAAAGTAACTTATAATGGAAAAGAGTTTGGATTTTCCCCTTACAATGAGTACACAAAGGAACTAAAGAAAGTATGTGTCACTAAACTTTTTAGCCCGAAAAGGGTCCAATCTTTTCGACCGGTTAGAGAAGAAGAGGTTAAAGAAATGATCGAAAAGATCAACAAGTTTTCCTACGAATCAAGAGCCGTTAATTTGGACGAGATGGTGATGTCCTTAACAAGTACAATTATTTGTAAAATTGCCTTTGGTAAGAGTTATAGTAATGACCTTTTGGCCATAAACGATTTTTGCGACCTTTTAAGCGAAGGTCAGGTGGCCTACGGGGGTTTTTATGTCTCCGATTATTTTCCTTATACGGGTTGGATCGACATAATTACTGGAAAAATAGCTCTTCGTGACAAAACATTTAAGGATTTAGATGCTTTTGTTGAGAAAATAATTTACGAGCATATGGATGATGGAAGGGATATTAATTCGGGTCAAGAGGATATTATCGATGCGTTACTTCAGATTCAGAAAGATGATTCATCAACAATTAAATTCACTCTGGAGGGGATTAAAGCAGTTGTTTTGCTGGTAATAAGTTTATGGTATCTTAATCGTTTTTACTAACCACGAGATAAAATACCAATTACAAGAAAAATCCCCGTTTGCACTTTGTACCATTAGAAATTTCTGGAATTTACTAAGTAGTAACTTAGTACCAAGTTTTGTCATTAGTAGTAGAAAATTGAGCAACAAAAATGAACTTATATGCTTGGATATATGTCACATATCTAATCTTTCTCACGTAGAAGTGGAATCTATAAATATAGCTATATATCAATTGTTTATGCAGTTCTTCTCATCTACAATTTTCACTATAAAAAAAATATTCATATAGCAACAGTTTAGTTACAATTTATCTGATATTATGCGGCTTGTTGCTAAAATTTAATAACAGTATAGCAACAATTTCTGTTGCTAAGTGCTGATAACTGTTACTATACTGTTGCTGAATTTTCTGCCACAAGTCGTATAGTAACAGACCAATTGTTGATATACGGTTATTTTCTTGTAGTGAATTTTTTGTCGGGATCATGTATATACATGTTGGGGAGTGTATAGCAATACTGACGTTTATTAATGTTTAATATATTTTTGACAGATTCAAATTAATATCATCCGACGTTTCTGAACTTTTTATGTTATGCTTATTATGTGCTAGGATATATTTACCGCTGGAACAGAAACGGGTGCTTCAGCCTTAGTGTGGGCAATGGTGGAACTACTAAAAAATCCCAAAACGATGAAGAGACTACAAAAAGAAATTCGAGATTTAAACCCAAACAAAGTTTTCCTCAATGAAGACGATATCCAAAATATCCCTTATTTGCAAGCTGTAGTGAAGGAGACAATGAGGCTACATCCTCCAGTTCCTTTGTTACTCCCACATAAAACGACAGAAAAAATTAACCTTAATGGTTATGTAATTCAACCAAATACTGTAGTTCATATAAATGCATGGGTGATAGGAAGGGACCCCGAATCGCGGAAAAATCCAGAAAGGTTTCTGCCCGAGAGATTTTTTGCAGTAGTATCGATTTCCGAGGACAAGATTTCGAGTTGATTCCTTTTGGGGCAAGGCAGAAGAGGTTGTCCGGGATTGCTAATAGGCACTTGCCAATCTTGTAAATACATTTGATTGGGATTTCCCAAACGGGATGAATGAGGACGATATTGATATGAATGTTAAGCCCGGTATGACCGTGCATAAGAAGGTTCCTCTTTGTCTTATACCGAATAAATATTTGTAGCAATTTCTCATAAAGTTGAGTGTGCGAAGTTATACAAGTACTTTTCAATAATCAAACATGTGTGAGTAGGTTAAATTGATAATTACGGGAAAGTGTCTTGAAATTTGCGGTTACTTGACATTTAGTAAGTTTGGGGTGTTCTGGTTATTGTTATTTAGGATTCGGATCCTTCGTAATCCTTATAAGCACTGATAAACTGTCTATCCCATTATCAACGACGGTTAGATACACTTGCAAATTAATGACTCAGATATGTTTGATTCATAGTTAGATTAAAATACACCATATTTCTTCCTGTGTTGTTACTTGTTAGCCGATGAAATACAGTAATTCTCTCCCTCTCTTACTCATTCCTTCTGTCATGATTCAAATTATCTTTTATGTAACATAAAGCAACAAAATTGGTGAAGGAATTACAAGTGCACTATAACCATCTTTCATAATTTGAATCAACTCAAAAATTGAAATAAAGGTATATATCATACCTATTTGTGTATTCCAGATAGTTCATAGTGTCACTAAGGGAAGAAAATCCCTTTTTTATCTACTACTGCATGTGGAAGTTTTACCCAATTTTAAATGATGGATAGTCTGCTCAAACATTTGATTACAAAATAAAAATAAATGAATTGATGGTAGATTTTTTTAACTTGATAATAACTCATTGTTTTGTAAAATGACGAAAACTATGCACCGCTAGCTAGAAATCCTTTTGTAAAATAAATCTATGACGTCCATTAGTTTGTGACATTCTAAACCATTGATAACAAGGACATATCAATTGTCTGTCCTTTATATGGATGACTGAGGATGCAAATCCTGTTATTTGATGCATGTAATATGTATAATGTGATCAGAACTATTGTATACGAATATTATCCATCATTTGTCACTTTTGTTCTACTTGATTGCAGTACATTTGAGAGTGCCCAACTATCAGTTACTTGATGAAAGTACGATATACATGTTCACAAAATGACTCGATCCATAGGATTTCAAGAGCAAATACATAAAAAAAAACACTGATAATCTAAACAGAAAAGGGAATTAATAAGAAAAAAACTAGGAGAAAATTAACCATAGGTAAACCAATGTTACACCTAGCTCAACAACCACACACATTCATATACGATAAGGATAGTCAATGAAACTATTTATGGTGGTCTTTTTTCTTGTAAGAACTATTCGTTAATTAAATGTGTGTCTCGTAATCTAGAGTGTCAACTCTCTATACATGCTTCTTATTTTCTTTCTAATATTACGGCATTTGTTCAAACTTATAAGTTATACCAACTCCCATCAGACTTTGCTTTTATGACTAATAATGCTTTACTAATTACTCCATGTCCAAACTTTATCACTAACTTTTTATCATATGGACTAACAGACTTGTGAACCAATTTCATATTAGATGCACTATTGCACTTTAAAGGTGATAGATTCATTTGTCACAAAGGGGGTATAACTTTTGGAGAGAGGGAATAGGTACTCAAATAGTGTCATATTAAAATTGTGCACGGAATATATCAGGGGAATATGATCAAACAGTACAACAAGCCAAACAATATAACCAAAAACTACTACTTCAAACGTGTATGACTAAAAAGAATCAATTAATTTTGTAAATTACTCAAAAATACACCACACACCGGTGGTGGAAAATTTTAATTCACATATGTATTAGTAACAAAACCCACAAATCGAAAATTATAGTCCTACGATGATTTTCCCAAAGTAAATTGATTTTAATCACCAGAATTCGATCGGATGAAAAAACGATCTGACAAGATCATAGACTCAATTCATGACCTAACGGCCCTCACCGATCAACTCATAACACAGAAACCAATTTTGACATATAACTATATAATAGAGAAGGTGGTAAGGGAGAGAAATAAAAATAACGAGTGAAGTCGGAGTTAATTGAGAAATTTGGAAAAAGAAAGAAGTTTGAATATGACCTGTAAGAAGTATTTTTGGTAAAGTGGTAGTATACTGGTCTCTCGTTCTCATTTAATTGTCCACTACGAAACTACGTGTAATTTTGATCGTCTTATCACTTGTATTAAAATTATCGAAATGAATTTTTTTTAAATCTAATCATAAAATTTAACATTTGAATTTTAAAAAATTTCATTCCGACAATTTTGATATAAGTTTTCGACCGATCAAAATTACACGTAGTTTCGTAATAGACAATTAAATAGAAATAGAAACGGAAGGAGTAGTATTATTCGGTTTTTCCCAATATATTACTTAATAAATATACTGTATACTAATATTAGCCAATGCACATCTTCAAATGGAATCATGGTGTGTTTCTCACTTTGTATCCAACTTTTCTCCCACTTTGGATCCAACTTAATAAAATTTTGAGTTAGTGAGTCGAACTTATGTGTCCTTATGTTTCGATATGTATAGTTTAATACTCCATAATACGTGGCAATGGCATAACCATATTTTTCGAGTTCACATAGTTACCCTACTTTTTCATCACATATACTGCTGCACAGCAGTGCATCTTAGTTTTTAAATAATAGTAATCGTTATACACGTCTTGCATATGTTACGGGTCTTGTTTTTTTTTTTTTTCAAGATCTATAATGACATATTTTTAAAATTATGATAAAATTTAAAAATTTAAAACATGTCATTATACATTTCAGAAAAAAAAACAAGACGCATATTTATGTTCCTGTCGTGAAAACCGTGGAAATTTGCATTAATCAAATCTTGATTTAGGACGTTTTTACAAAAAAAGTGTCAATTTGAGTGTTTTTTATGGTGTGCATATATCATCCCCATATATATATAATTTGATTAAATAAATTTTTAAAAATTATTTTAATTGAATAAATATATTAAATTATAAATAGTGGGTAATATAATATTTGTGTTATACAAAATACACGTAAAACAATTTTGTTTGATATATGATTATAATTGTTTTGAAAATATAATGATTTTTGTGTGTTTTATATATTTTGAATTGAATAAATGTAAGTGAGTATAATTAGTAAAAAATAGTAGGAGAAATTTTGAAAAAAATGATCAAAATTTAACAGTCTTACTTTTTATTTGGTTGACTTATATATATATAGTATGATCAGTACCATATTATTTTGCTTAACAACATCCATATTTTTTTTTGAAACAATTATATTGTTAAATTTAATAAATTAATATTGCACATTACCTATTAATTTTGCATTAAATGACACATGTACATGTTACATTTGAATTATTTTTAAGTTCACATCGTGGGAGTAATTTTTTTTAGAATATATCAATTATGCTAACGAGTCAAACCTGTTTTGGCACATCAACCATTAAAACGATAGCTAAATTTAATAAGATTATCAACAATATTAAAGTTAAGGTACATTATAACATAATCAATGTGAAAGTAGAATTTATTTGTTAGCTAGCTAACAATTTTAATCTAACAAATAATATAACCGTGTATGATCTAGATACTCATGCAATAGTTGTCCCCCAGTTTTTCTAAGTTATTTTCAGGTATAAAGTCGTTGGTAGGTAAGAAGTGGCTAGATTTTTTGATAGTCTCATTTTGTTGGTGAATAATAAACAGAGGTTTCTGACTTTACAACTTCATGATTTGAATTTTTAGCACAAAATACCTTTGCGCACATATATGTCAAATAAAATCTTATAATTTTCCAGTTATTAATTTAAAATAGGAGTAGAATATTTACCATGAAGAGGGGGGGCAAGAAATAAATAGTACGAAAAAGTAGAACAAATGGGCCCTTTTGTTTTGAAACTAAGAGAGTAACCTGTACCGACACCACTAGTATATGAGTACATATATGCATCATCTTATATGTAATATGTACTAATAGAAGCAAAATCATTATATTTCCAATCATCAGAACAAGTGAAATGATTCTTCTACTATCCCTTCTAGCTATTCCTCTATTCCTAATATTTATCAAGAAAATATGTTTCAGTAAAAAGAATAGAATTAATCCTCCTGGTCCTAAAGGATTGCCTATCATAGGCAATTTACATCAACTTGATAAAACAATACCATTTTTCTATCAATTATGGCAACTCTCCCAAGAATACGGCCCTCTCGTGTATCTACAACTCGGGTTTTTACCTACCCTCATCGTGTCGTCGCCCAAAATGGCGAAGGAGGTCCTTAAAACGCACGATGTTGTGTTCTCTAGTAGGCCAACCCTTGTTGGCTTAAGAAAAGTATCTTACAATAACCTAGATATTGGCTTTTCCCCTATGAGTGACTACACAAGGGAACTCAAGAAAATATGTAATCTTCACTTGTTTAGCCCAAAGAGGGTCCAATCTTTCGGACACGTTAGAGAGGAAGAGGTTAGTGGGATGTTGGAGAAAATAAACCAATACTATTCTGATTTGAAACCAGTCAATTTGAGCGAAATGATGACTTCTTTGACGAGTACAATTATTTGTAGAATAGCCTTTGGTAAAACTTACAATGACGACATCTTTGAAACGAGCAAATTTTTTAAGCTTTTCAGCGAGGGGCAGGCTGCCTTTGGGGGATTCTATTTCTCGGATTATTTTCCTTACACTAGTTGGATTGATAGACTCACGGGACAAATAGCTTGGCGCGACAATTCATTTAAGGAATTAGATGCTTTTATTGAGAAAGTGGTTCGTGAGCATATCGATAATAAGAAGGATAAGTCTGGCCACGAGGATATTATTGACGTTTTACTTCAGATTCGGGAAGATAGCTCATCTACAATTAAACTCTCGTTGAATGGAATTAAAGCGGTCGTCTTGGTGGTAATTCACTTCTTATTTTCTTCTAAAGCCATATGCTTCTGTTTGGTTTTTTGTTTGCCTACCATTACTCCTCTTTTCAAAAAGAATATTGATATCCGAATTAACAACTCAAGCAAAAATTCACAAGAAAAAATGATACTTATGTCTTAGAGGGATTAGCCTTCAGTTTGAAACTTTGCGTTGTTTATTTTTTCTATCCCTATTATTTTGAGTGATAGAACAGCTTTTATAATCTATGTTGTTATCAAAGTTTTCTATCACGTGGAGATCATACTATTTGTTGGAATACTAAGTTAACTTTTAGCAATTTTTTAAATCTTATAAAGTACTATTATTTTCAACAAATTAAGTGATCTACTTCTAAAGTAAAATTTAACTGAAACATGTTTATGTAGAAATTCAAATACATTTCTCATTCTATGACAGGATATATTTGGTGCTGGCACAGATACGAGTGCTTCAGCCGTGGTATGGGCAATGTCGGAGTTACTAAAAAATCCCAAGCAAATGGAAAGGCTACAAAAAGAAATCAGAGACTTGCACAAAACCAAAAGTTTTCTACGCGAAGACGATGTTAAAGATATTCCTTTCTTGCAAGCTGTAGTGAAGGAGACGATGAGGCTGCACCCTCCTGTTCCGTTATTTCCTCATGCAACTTCTGAGAAATGCAACCTTAACGGATACGAAATTCAACCGAAAACATTAGTATATGTAAACGCATGGGCAATCGGGAGAGACACCGAGTCATGGGAAAATGCTGAAAAGTTTGATCCTGAGCGATTTTTGGGTAATAATATTGACTTTCGAGGACAAGATTTTGAGTTAATTCCTTTCAGTGCAGGCAGGAGAGGCTGTCCAGGTATGTCAATGGGCCTTGCAACGGTGGAGCTCGCACTTGCCAATCTTGTGTATGCATTTAATTGGAATTTGCCTAATGGGATGAATGCGGAAGATATTGATATGAATGTTACCCCTGGTATAACTGTGCATAAGAAGGTTCCTCTTCGGCTTATACCGACAAAGAATTTCTAATTTTTAATAAAGTTGTGTGTCAAGTTGTCATGTTGCTTTTTCTAGGGGTTGAATAATGGATTTTTGGGAAATTTGGTGGTCAACCACCAAAAAAAATTCAAAGTGTGTTAAAGTCCTGTGGTCTTTTGACATTTTTGAAAGCTTTCAAATTAAGGTGTGTTATGGACTTGTCACTACAAAATAATGTTTGATTTAGTGAGAGTCAAAAGCTGTCACAAGCCTGTCGCTAATTTAAAAAGTTGTCACAAATCTGTCGCAAATTGACAAAACCGTCACAAAACCGTCACAAAAACCGTCGTTAATAAGCTCGTAACAAAAAATACCGTCACTAATCCCGTCGTTATTTGAGTATTTTTTTGTAGTGTGTGGCTTCTCTTGTTCACTTACACGATGCGTTATGTATTTATGTTCACATAATTTAACATTTGATGATACCAATAAGTATGAATTCCTTTACCTAATCTGTGAATCACTGCACTTTGCTTTTTACAACTTTTCTGAATAGTCATAATCACATGGCGTATTTACAAGATCATTCTTTGTACACTATAAAAAAAAATAAAAAAAAATACCTAAATAGCGACGGGATTAGTGACGGTATTTTTTGTTACGAGCTTATTAGCGACGGTTTTTGTGACGGTTTTGTGACGGTTTTGTGACAGTTTAGTCAATTTGCGACAGATTTGTGACAGTTTTTTAAATTAACGACAGATTTGTGACAGCTTTTGACTCTCACTAAATCAAACATTATTATTTTATAGCGATATTCTTTATAATTTATGCTTATACATCTTCTTCTTGGCTCTTTAATATTTGCATATACTTTTACTTAGTTATTAGCATGACCGTTGCGTGTGCTATACATATATAAATACTAGTAATCGTTGCTCACGCGTTGCGTATGCGATACGTAGTGACATAGATATGATCCCGACAAATAAACTTAATATTTTTTTAAAAATTTAAATATCAAATGATTAAATATAATTAATTAATAATCGTATATAAAGAGTAACATAATATTTTACTCTTATAAAAAATACACAACGATTTTGTTTGGAATATAAATGTGTGAAAAATAACATTTTTTTAAGTTATTTATATATTTGAATTGATTGATGACATTTAAGAGTAATTACAATATTAAAGTGAGTGTATTTTTGGAAAATTTGGACAAAATTGGGCAGCCTCAAAATGTTTGGGTTGGCTTATATTAATAGTATGATGATTCCGGATAAATAAATTTTAAATTTCCAAAAAAAATGAAAAAATATGGAATGAATATATTAAATTAATAATTGTATATAAAGAGTAATATGATGTTTTATTGTTATATAAGTATAGTTTGAGAGATGAATTGATGTGTGAGAATGAACATATTTATTAAGTTATTTATGTATTTGAATTTCATTATCCTAAAGTAATTGGTAAATTAGAATAAGGGTATTTTTAGAAAAAATTACCAAAATTTGATAGTCTTATTTGTCTTGAGTTGGTTTATATTAATAGTATGATATGATAAGATTTTACTGAATTTTTATTGGATTTGATCATGTGACAGTGATGTTTTAAAAATCAAAATTGCAGTTTGGGTACTTATGGCCCGCGAAGCATATCCTTTCGCATAATAATTTTGAAATATCTCTCATTCCTCGAATTGAAAAAACTACGAAATCATTTCCTCCTTAGATCGTTCCCTTACTCTTTCGTCGGTGATGTTTTGGGTCAATGAGACGTTCTTACTTCTCTCAAATTTACAAATATATATTTCTACATAATGAACTTTCTAGCCAACTAATAAAGAAAATATGACCATACCATGTTATTCTATCAAAACTATCGGACTAGGTGTTCTGGGAAAAAATTCTAAAATAGTACCCAAAATTATTAATTTTTAGTGATTTGTTATCCAACCTAACACAGTTTCTAATTTGGTATACAACCTATATATTTTCGTTCCAATTAAGGGACTGAACTCACATCCGATCATTTTAACCTAATTAACTCAAGCATATTAAGTAGTGGTTTCACTTTAAATTATTTAATACAATATTTGAAGGTTTCACATAGATTAATCAATAATAAAGAAGACTTAGTATGCGTTAAAAGTCGATGATCGAAGGCAGATTGAGTCTCTTAATTGGACTGAATACGTATAGGTTGGGTACCAAATTAGAAAAAATGTTAGGTTGGGTACCAAATTAGAGCGAAACGTATAGGTTAGGTACCGAATTAGAAAAAAATGTTAGGTTGGATACCAAATCGCTAAAAGTTGATAGGTTGTGTAACATTTTAACAATTTTTCCGACGTTCTTTGTAAGAGTACAAATATAACTGATATTATGTATACCAAATTGTCATTTGTATGTATTTACGTAATGCGAACTTATATATGGACGAAGTGAATAATAATATGGTTATAATGGTGTACCGTTGAGTTGGATGGTTTCAATGTAGGATAATAAAATAATACGGGGGAGTATAAGAAGTACCGCAATAGTAGACACTATATATGATAGTAGTATAAGATAAGTGTCACAGGACTTGGTCAGTGGGTTTGCTATTCATATGGTTGGGTAGCGAACGTCGTTGGCTAATGATATGATTGGCGTGTTGGATCGTCAAGGGCCGGGTTTGATATGGTTCAAACGACGGACAGAATCAAGGAGAAACACCAAACGCATTTGGCTGGTTTTGGAATGGTTTTGCGAAGCAGTTTGGCAATGGTTGCCAAGGGATTGGACAACGGATTTTGGTGCGTTCGTTGGGCTGTTCGATAAGGAGACTTTTGAGTATAAGTGGCTGGAATTTGGTTGAGTGTTGGACAGGCAAAACAGTAGCAAAACACAGCAGTTGTTCAGAGTGCGTTTTGGCAGGAACGGTTACTTTTGGGACAACATTTCGTGGGCTGACTGTTGAGGGTTTTTAGGGACACTTGGTACACCACTTTGGCAGCATAATACACTCAAATAACTGCCATGGGCAGTTGTCAAGCATGGGGCTTGGCAGTTTCTTTAAAAACAGTTTGTAAACTGCCCATGTATGTGTTATAAATACATGGCAGAATAGCATTTCGTTTATAGAGTGAATTTTGGGAGAGAAAAGTCTGTAAACGAGTCCTTGAAATTATTAACGGAATTATAATGTAAAGGTTGGCCAATTGGCTGTAATTTCGGTGTTCATTTACTTATGTTTGCTTGTCTAGATTCCTGCGTTTTCTTGTCACATAAACCAGCCCTGTTTTGTGTCTGAAACGGGCTGCGTTTGAGAGCGAATACACGAGTGTTGTGAGTAAAACACGAGTGTACGTGAGTGTTGGTTTGGCTGAGCGAGTCGGGCAGCGATTAAGCCCCGGTTCGTGCCATCACGGGGGCTGTTTTCTGAAGCGAAAAACAGACCCGTGACAATAAGTATCATGAGTATCATAACAGCATTCTCAATGGTATTTATAAATCCATTCTATATCTTTAAGTTTATACAAAATCAAGAAATGCACTACTCAATAATACCTATTTAAGTCTTAAAATTCTATAAAGTTAAAATATTTTACCAAACCTTTATACATGTAGAGAGAAATTGAATACTCTATAGTATCACATTTTAAGACGGGGCTCATCACTCAAAACCCTTCCGTGCTCATTTTCCCTTTCATTTGTGAGTTATCTGTTTCTCTAAGTTTTCTCTCAATTTCTTGTTGCTGCTTTTCTAAATTTACTTTCTCATCACCACCAACACAGTCCATAATCACGCCACCAATTTATTTCTTTTCCACAAATATTATTACCACATTTTGGTTTTTATTTCAATTAATTAGAGTTCATATATAGTCTACTTTATTATCCATGGAAGCTGCACACCACAAAATTCCATTCTCCACATTGACCAAGATCCAAGTTCGTAAGTGACTTTGGTGATGTTACATCCTCAATTTCTTACCTCAATCGTCTATCATCAAGGAACATGGATCTAGATCTAATTTGTCTCTTTTTTTAAAATCATAAACAAGACTTTAATTCGTCTTAATTAACTTGGATCAATGTTTATCGACGAAAATGGCTACAAAAATGGATTGGAATGGCGAGGATGCTAACTCAGTGATGTGTGTGGGGGAAGATACTCAACTAAAAAGAAAAAAGAAACAGAAATGATAACATTATTTTATTAACATATATTTTTACTTACATAAAACTGATGTGCCACTTTTACAATTTTACTATATAAGTCCCTTATAAAGGTGTATAACCTTATAATTATACATAACACTGATAAGAATGCTCTAATAGTAAGCAATATATAAATACAAATTTGATATTTTCAACTTCTTGTAGTTTGCCATCCAAAGGAAGGATCAGAACTACACATGGTTTTCCCACTGCTTATATAAGCAATGTCATTTAGATAAATTAACAAAAATATACTACTTTTAAAACTAAATTAACAAAAACATATCTAAAAATTTCTAATTAATAAAAAATACCCAAAAGTTCATACCCTAATTTGTATATTTTATATTTTTATTCCAAAAATTCATACCCTTATTTCAAAAGTTTATACCCTAATTTGTATATTTTCATACCCTTATTCCAAAAGGTCATACACTTATTTTAAAAGTTCATACCCTAATTATTTTCAAAGTTCATATCCCAATTTACAGAATTTATGTCCTTATTTACCTAATTTATATTCATAGTTTTCAACTTCATACCCTTAATTCACAGAGTTCATACACTTATTTTTCAAGCTTATACACTAGTTAACAAATCCAACTCTTTCTCGGCCTTTGATCTCGAACTACCACGTCGCCGTCGTGATCCTTTCTTTCGACGGCCGCATCTCCGTCGGCATCAAGCTCGATTTTTCGACTTTGCTCTACACCCTCAACGTGCACTCCGACGGATGTCTCCATTTCAACCTCCACCGAAGAGAGAGAAATCGGAGATAGGGGGGAAGGAGGGGAGAAATAGCGAAAAGAAAAAGGCAGGATGTTGAACGATGTTATTCTAATAATTTGTTTTGATTATAATAAAATGAATTAAAACATTATAGTATCTTGTTTAATATTACTAACGTGTTTACCCAGTGTTGTGTGGTAAAAAGAGATGTCAAATCACTTAGAATCGAGATAAACAATAATCAATCATTTTCAGTTTTCTCGATCCATCGAAATGGAGTCCAACCCATCGAGAATGTACAAAAGAGTTTCAGTGAATTTCGATCCATCGAGATACAGCCCGATCGATCGAAAATGGTCCAAAAAAGTTCCAATGAATCTCGATCCATCGAGATATAATCCGATCGATCGAAAATGGTTCAAAAAATTCCAGTGAATTTCGATCCATCGAGATATAGTCCGATCGATCGAAAATGGTTCAAAAAGTTCCAGTGAATCTCGATCCATCGAGATACAGTCCGATCGATCGAAACTATAGCAAGTACAAAGTTCTCCAGAAATCTCGATCGATCGAGATTCAGTCCATTTCAAAAATGTTGTTTTTTGCTTTATTGAAAACAAGTTTTTACACGTTGAATAAAAGCCACAACAACTCTAAACGGTCAACTATGGTCCAATAGATTTTTTGGGTCTTTAAATACACCCCAATCACTGTCCAAAAAGACACCAATCACATACCCAATCTTAATAGCAATTCAATCCAAGATCAAAACAAGAAAAGCTTTATACTACTCAATTGTATTCATATAAATTCTTGATTGTAGTATTGTTGTAATCATATAAACACCAAAATATAATTTGTTAGTAAGCGATACTCTTTCGATTCAAATTGTAGAGTGAATTATAAACTCATTTGTGAGCGAGTGATCGGGTAGAGACTTTGTAAGCAAGTATAGCTTAAAAGTTTTAGGTCTTTTCATTCGAGATACTCATAGAGTGAATGGGAGCTTAATCGGTCGATTAGCTCGTTAGCTTGTAATCTTGGAAAAAAAACTATAATGAAATACTCGGTAGCGTGAATAGCGAGCAGATGATTAGACGAGTTTGCCGAACTTCTATATACCGTTGTGTCAATCTCTTCATTTACTCTTTAATTTTTACACTTATATTATTACTTAATTGGTTGCTTACGTAGTTTAAGTTAGCATAGTATTTAACGTTGATTTTGATTAAGTTTATAATCTCGCTATTTAGCTTGATATTTGTTATAATCTTTTATTCCGCAAAAATCATACGTAAAGCTTATTCACCTCCCTTTAAGGTTTAGCTGCTTAGGAGCCAACACAGGAGAAGAGAGAGATCGGAATTAGAGAGTAACGAAGAGAGAGAGAGATCGGAATAAGAAAGGAATGTGAAGAGATCGGATAATGGAAAAAGCAGGAGAAGAGAGATCTGAGAGAGATAGAAAGAGGAGTAGAGATAAATTAGAGAGACAGAGAAGAAAAAGATTGATGATGATGAATGAGTTTTTTTATTATTATTAATTATTAATTAAGTGTATGTTTTTTATAATATAACTTTTTAAGAATGAATTTTTATTACAATATAAGAGGGCGGTATATTGTTACCTTAATTTCCCTTTAAATAATTCAATCATTCAAGCAGATAATACAACATAATGTTTTTTTCTTTTTTCAAGATAATGTTGTTAATTCTCTTCCTTGCTTTTTCTATACTCTTGTTTCTTATCCAAAAATGGTCGAAAAACAGAAGAGAAAGTAACCCACCAGGTCCTAAAGGATTACCAATCATAGGCAATTTACACCAACTTGACAAATCATTACCCCTTTTTCATCAACTATGGCAGTTATCCCAAAAACATGGTCCTCTTATGTATCTACAACTCGGATTTGTGCCTACCCTCGTTGTCTCTTCGGCAAAAATGGCGAAAGAGGTCCTCAAAACGCATGACCTGGGGTTCTCCAGTAGGCCCAACCTTGTTGGTTTGCGAAAACTGAATTATAATCAAAAAGACATAGGATTTTCCCCTTACAATGAGTACACAAAGGAACTAAAGAAAGTATGCGTCACTAAACTTTTTAGCCCGAAAAGGGTCCAATCTTTTGGACCAGTTAGAGAAGAAGAGGTTAAAGAAATGATCGAAAAGATCAACAAGTTTTCCTACGAATCAAGAGCCGTTAATTTGAGCGAGATGGTGATGTCCTTAACAAGTACAATTATTTGTAAAATCGCCTTTGGTAAGAGTTATAGTAATGACCTTTTCGCTATAAACACTTTTTGCGACCTTCTAAGTGAAGGTCAGGCAGCCTACGGGGGTTTTTATGTCTCCGATTATTTTCCTTATACGGGTTGGATCGACATACTCACTGGAAAAATAGCTCTTCGTGACAAATCATTTAAGGATTTAGATGCTTTTGTTGAGAAAATAATTTACGAACATATGGATGATGAAAGGGATATTAAGTCAGGTCAAGAGGATATTATCGATGTGTTACTTCAGATTCGGAAAGATGATTCTTCAACAATTAAACTCACACTGGAGGGGATTAAAGCAGTTGTTTTGGTGGTAAAAATTTTGTGTTATCTTAATCCTTTTTACTAACCTAAAGATAACAGATCAATTACATCAAAAATTTCCCCTTTACACTTTGTACCATTAGAGGTTTTATTGGAATTTACTTACTAACTTACAACTACCAATTTTTGCCATTACTAGTAGAAAAATCAGCGAGAAAAACGAACTTATATGCTTGAATATATGTCACATATCTGATCTTTCACATGAGAAAACTTAATAATATTTAAAAATTCAAAAGTGGAAACGTTTAAACATATATGTGACATAAACTTATTAATTGTTTATCACTTCAAATATATATGACATTATGACTTGATACTTCGATTGTAGTTTTTCTGGCTACTCATTTATAATTTTTTGTCGGGGCCAAAGTCCATACATGGTGGAGAGGGTCTAGGGTGTCATGTTGTTTATAAATGTGTGATGTATTTTTTAACAGATTCAAATATCATCGACATTTCTGAATTTTGAATGCCATGCTTACTATGTGCTAGGATATATTTTCCGCTGGAACAGACACGGGTGCTTCGGCCTTAGTGTGGGCGATGACAGAACTACTAAAAAATCCCAAAATGATGAAGAGACTGCAAAAAGAAACTCGAGATTTAAACCCGAACAAAGTTTTCCTCAACGGAGACGATATCCAAAATATACCTTATTTGCAAGCAGTAGTGAAGGAGACAATGAGGCTACACCCTCCAGGTCCTTTGTTACTCCCACATAAAACAACAACAAAAATCAACCTTAATGGTTATATAATTCAACCAAATACTGTAGTTCATGTAAATGCGTGGGCGATAGGAAGAGACCCCGAATCGTGGGAAAATCAAGAAAGGTTTCTGCCCGAGAGATTTTTGGGCAGTAGTATTGATTTCCGAGGACAAAATTTCGAGTTGATTCCTTTTGGGGCAGGAAGAAGAGGTTGCCCGGGAATGCTAATGGGCATCGCGACGGTTGAGCTCGCACTTGCCAATCTTATTTATGCATTTAATTGGAATTTACCAAACGGGATGAAAGAAGACGATATTGATATGGATGTTAAACCCGGTGTGACAGTGCATAAGAAGGTTCCTCTTTGTCTTATACCGAAGAAATATTTGTAGTGATTTCTTATAAAGTTAAGTGTGCTAAGTTGTACAAGTACTTTCCAATAATCAAATATGTGTAACTTAAATCGACTATTACGGGAAAACGTCTTGAAATCTATATGTTTTCTTGACACTTAGTAAGCTTGGGGTGTTTTGGCTACTGTTAATTACTCCAATTTGATGTATGTGATATGTAAAATGTGATAAGAACTATTGTATACTACTCCGTTACATTTTTTTCCCTACTTGATTGCTGTACATTTTGAGAGTGCCCATCAGAACTATCAGTTACTTGAATATAAGATAAGTGTTCCCAGTATGATTCGATCCATAGGATTTCAAGAGCAATACATAAAAACACTGCTAATCAGCCAGAAAAGGGAAGGGAAACTAAAGAGAGAATTAAACATATACACATTCATATACACGATATCGATAGATATATTTACTGTCTACATATAGAGGGCCTCAATGGAATTATCGAATGGCGGTCTTTTTTCTGGTAAGAACATATAGGTCTCAGAATGTCGGTTAATCTCGAGTGTCAACTCTCTATATATGCTCCTTATTTTCTTTCTAATGTTATACTAATTTGTTCAAACTTATAAGTTATACAAACTCCCACCAGATTTTGCTTTTATGACTAGTAATGCTTTACTAATGTCCAAACTTTATTATGCTTTTTACAACTTTTCTGAATAGTCATAATCACCTGACGTATTTACAAGATTATTCTTTGTATTCTTTATAATTTATGCTTACATCTGCTTCTTGGCTCTTTAGTATTTGCATATACCTTGATAAGATTTTACTGAATTTTTATTGGATTTGATGATGTGGCATTAATGATTGGTTGTTTAACAAATCAAAATTGCAGTTTGAGTACTAATGGCCCGGGAAGCAAATCCATCCTCATAGTAATATTTTGAGATGTCTTGAATTGAAAAAACAAGAAATTCATTTCACCCTTCGACCGTTCCCTTACTCCGTCGGTGAAATTTTGGGTCAATGAGACGTTCGTACTTCTCTCAAATTTAGGAATGTATATTTCTACATAATGAACTTTCTAGCTAAGTAATAAAGAAAATATAATGATACCCTATTCTAAACAAAACTATCAGGACTAGCGTTTATATATATAGCCAAGAGTACAAATATAACTGATATCCTCTATTCTAAATCGTCTGAATAATAATAATAGCAAGTAATAACACATCATCAGAGTCACTAGTTTGATTTGATTGATTGTCGGTAAGCTGTATCTTTGGCAGTGTCTTGCTTGATAGAAATATAGCAAAATGATGATCCTCCAAAACAGTCTAACTACAGGCAGTAACTGGAAAGCTTTTGTGTTTTAGCTTGACAAGTATATTTTTAATTGAGTATGCTGCTGTTACTTGAAATCAAATCTTAATTTCGTTTTTTTCATAAGCATCATTATGAGTACGAGCGTGAAGGGTAAAACTACATGTCGCATTTAGGGTGAGGAAAGATGATGTACTTGAATTACATTTTTTTACTGAAAATATTAGCTTTTCTATTTCTATTTTCTACAAGTACATGTGCATATATACAGGTGGATGAGATTATCATGGTACAAACCGTTCGAGACATTCTTTCAACTTTTGAAATGTAACAGGTTTTGATACAAAGGAGTCCATACCGTTTGCGAAACACTCTTCTGCACTCTCTGACAATGCATTTGCTGTCATCTGCATTTATGAACAAATTCCCTCAATTCTTATACTTACCAATACCAACAACTGCAGCTACTAAAGCAAAAACGGAAATGGTTTACGAAGCAAACATAGGGTTCAATAGGCTAGTCGGGAAAAAAATTGAATAAATCAAATCAGTCCTGATGGATGATTCTTTTTTTCTTTCTCAGATTATATTACGATGACAATGAGGCAAAGATAACTAATCACATAAAATTAAGAATCTTAATGACTGGTTTTTTGACAACTTATCAGAAAGGGGAGCAAGGTGTGATCTAACAGTAAAATAAGCCCACCAAATTGTTGCTTCTAAAGCCTAAAAGGCCAAAAGCTGAGGATTATTGAACTTTTACTTAGAAATTAGTAGAAAGTGGAAAGTATACTTTGAAGTTGGTTAACCTTTTATATATTCCTTGCATTCTACAAAATTCATTTAAATATGTTGAAAAATATACACTTGTGGAAGGCCTAAGAAGGCGAGTACGTACAGCAATGATGGGAATCCTCTTTCTTGACGAGTTAACTTCACGATCACTTGGTACAGAATCAGATACATGCTCAACTCCTGCTTGTATTGCAGCATTCCAGTTACCAGTTTCTTCAAAAGACCGTATTAACCTTGTTGCTTGAAGACCATCCATTTGAGGCATGAATACATCCTGCCAGTAGTTCAAATGTACCAATGAATTAAATGCTTATATGTAAAATCTAAATGATTAGACGATGAGTGTAAAATCAAAATGTCAAAGGAAGGGTGTTGCGTTTAATTTGGTAGCTTTCATAACCTCTTGAATTCAAAGTCATCGAAAGTTCAAAACACCTATCATTTTCTAGTGAATTTATGATATAATATTTGTTTGTTCCACTTTGTTTGTCCACATTTAAGAAGTCAATTAAAAAAAAGGGTGAACATTTTCAATTTCCCCCTTGATTTACTCTAAGCAATTATTTTACGAAAACAACATGAGGGAAAGAACTGGTAGTTATAGCTTTTTAATTAACCAAAAAAAAATGACTAGATGAAGGTTCAAGTATGTAAAAAGACAGCTTATAAATGTGGTAGCATGTATGAACAGTATGTAATAAGACGACTTTTAAAGCTTTATTTTCATTTTTCAAAACACAATAAGAACTTAATCTGGCATCCGACTTTTTAAGCTATCTTTTAAAATCACAATAAGAATGTAAACTGGTGTCTCGATACTTAAAATTTTAAATCAAGAGATTTTAGGACGAAAATTAGGAATGATAAGTGATAACTAAAAGATAATCTTATGTGTATTAATAAAGAAAAAGAATAATCTTGATGTAAAGTTAGAACAATTACCATAAAAACGATATCATAAATTTGGCGCTGAACAGCTTGCACGGCTTCGATACCGTTATTGACGACATCAATACTGTGGCCTAGCTGCTTCATCATTGATCTTGCCACCATCACATTAACCTTGTTATCTTCCACCAAAAGGATTCTAGGTTTTGAACTAGACTTGGGAACCTCTGAATAATTACTAGAAGTGCACTGAGAGCTTCGCACGTATCTATCATGCATCTCACTTTCTTCGTCATAATCCGTTTGCTGGATAGTTTCTTGCGACGGTTGAGAGGATACAAATGGGTTTGTAACTTGACCATTTTCGTTACGTTTATGGTACTTTGTCTTACCATTCACCAAATTTCCATTTGTAAAGAGGTTGGTGTTACTCGCCAGATTACCATTCGAAAATGATGACTCATCCCCGTTAATCTCGGAAGATGCATCCTCTATAAAATCTACTTCTTCCTTTTCAATACGCATGTTGAGTTTGTTAGATATGTTAAATGTGGAACCGTTTGGGGACAATCTTTGAGCCCTGTTAATGCAAATTCAATTATTTAGTGTGGTTTTCGTTTTATTTATTAAATACTGCACTATCTCGTTTTACAGGCCGTGTCCCTTCTAATTGTTGTATTTTGTAAAAATCGAAAGTTTTGCCCCAGAAAATAGGTGTTCTTTAATAAGTATTTACAATAAAGAAAAATCAGATTGGGTTGAAAAACAATTCAGAGAATATGCTACCTTTTTGTAGTTTGAGTTGGGTTTACTTAAAGATCCTGTTTTGGTAAAGACTTAAATTTCTCTTTTTATCAATTAGGGGTTGATTTCGAAAATTTGTATCAGATAAGTGATTAAGATTTCGTATCCTACGTCACCTGTTGGAACAACTGGATGTGAAAAGAGAACCCAAAGCGCGAGGCTGAAATTGGAAAAAGCCGCAATTTGAGTCATCGTCATTAGGGTCCAAGATAGCATCGTGGTCGACCATATCTGAGAATTCATCTGGGTCGTACGTTTCATCAAGGGAGGTTGAAACTTTGTATGGTACTATAAATGTAAATGTAGATCCATGGTGCTCTCTGCTGGTAACTGTTAGGTGACCACCCATGAGCTCAACCTGTGCCATACCCATTAATATGAACTGAATTGTCAACAAAAAGGAAAAATTCTATTTACGGATATCTTCACCGGTAGGGGACTTTAAAAACAGATGATTTATTTTCTTAACATTATGAATGACTTGAATTGACAAGAAGCCTTTTTACAAGGCTTTACGATGGAGTTTCTTGTTTTGATCACATTACCAGATAATGGTTGCGGTCCTTGCGGACAAGAAAACCATCAGAGCTCTATGGTAAACTGAGTCATGTACCTCTATCATATCTGTGAAGAATCAATCTCAATGCATATTGCAGTTTCATCCACAGTCTACACTATATGTATACTCATTTTCTTGCTATAAACGATGAAAGAATCTGTTAAAACTTAAAATTAAAGCAAATTATCAAGAAAATAAATTACAGTGCAAAATGAGTACCAGTTGTTTGCAGATTGCCAGTCCTAATCCAGTTCCTCCATATTTACGAGCCGTGTCCGTGCCAGCTTGCATGTATTTCTTAAATAGAGTGGGCAAGGCGCTCTCTGTTACATCAAAAATAAAAATGATACTTCCATATCAAAACTCAAAGCAGCTAGGAAAAATAAAGAAGAAAATCTGAACAAGGGAATATAAGAAGTACCAGGTATCCCTATCCCAGTATCATAAACATCGCACCGCAACCACACTGTTTTTTCCGGTAATTCATCGTCATTACAGTCATTTCCATGCAACGACTGTTCATTTCGAACTGGGGTTTTGGGTTCATCTTCGAGTCTATGATTTTGAGATGGATTTTCATTGTGCTCATGAAATCCGCTTACCATCCCATTTCCCGATAAAGTTGAATTATTTGAAGATTGCTTTTTTCTTGCACATTTCCCTATCTCGGAAGATGGTTCTGGTGTTACATGAAGCCTTATTCCAACTTTCCCGTCATGTGTAAATTTGACCGCGTTGCTGCAATATTAGACGATTACGTATAAAAGTATGAAATAGAAACCAAAATGTCAACATTGAAATGTTGAATTATATAGGAATAATTAGTGAAAAATAAATTCAATACTCAAACTTACTTAAGGAGCAGTGGCCCTTAAATTCCAACCGTCTCAAATCACTTCAAATGTATATGTTTTACAATATGTATTAGGGGAGATAGCAACCTACCTCTCCTTTAGGTTAATGATTTCCAATATTTTGGGTTATTTTTATTTTTATTACCTGTACTAACACCCCATTTCGTTTTTAAACCCTCTACTATCATTTTTTTTCTTCCGCTTCCCTCTACTTACAATATTTTTCTTTTTTGGGAACCAGGTGTTAAATACTTAACAGAATTGACAATACGTGTCATCACATGATCCATTTCCATTAACGGCAGGGGCAAATATTGTCAATTAAGGGGCAAACTTAAAAAAATTGTTGGATAAACTTAAAAAAAGAGCCAAAAAAAGTATGTATTTGGTGTAAAAAGACGTCGGACTGGCCCTGATTTAGACTCATTGTTAACGCTTTAACGAAAATAGGTCACGTGATAACACGCGTTGTCAATTCTGTTAAGTATTCCACACCTGATTCCCAAAAAACACAAAGATTGTAAGTAGAGGGAAGCGGAAAAAAATTTGCTAGTACGATGCTCAAAAACGAAATGGGGTGTTAGTACCGATAATAAAAACAAAAATAACCCCAATATTTTCTTCAGAAGATTGTAACTGGGTTACATACCTGATCAAGTTGGTGAGAATTTGTCGAATCCTTAGAACATCACCGATAATCTGGAATTTGTACATATTGGTTAAAAAGCATACCCTCACGAATTGAAATGCAGGAAAATTCTCATTGATTAAGTGAACTTCTATAGAAAGCAAGATATAAATACTTTGAAATTAAAATATAAAGAAACATTATTCACCATGTATAAGAGATTATCAGATTATTAATCCACTATGACCTTCTCAACCTTGAACATGATGACCATACGCTATACAGTGATTATTAGAGATACATTTTTACTTCTCTACCTTACTTTCCTATTAAAACTGCATTTAATTTTAATTATAAGTCATCAACGATGGAATTTTTGTTCAAGAAAATATGACTTCATATGCCAAGATAATTAATACATAGGGAAATTTCCAAATTCGACGATATGATAAATATCACTAACAAACAATTTGCTACTAATATGAGGTATAATATTTGGAATCTGGATTAGTATTAATTGCCATAAATTATAAACTTCAGTTATCCTCACAATGTACAAAAGTCGTTTTCTGAAAAGACTCATACAGTCAATTGACACTAACATGAGCCTTAAAGCTTACACCGATCATTGCCCCAATCTACAGAGGTTGGGAATTGAGGATTTCATGCTTTTACAAATTTCCCTATGAAGAACTATAAAATTTAGCAGATCTATTCCAATAGGTCAGAAGGATCATAAATCCAATATGGGATCAAAAAATGTAGTTATCTGGTTTTACAAAGAATATAACGCTTAATGGAAGATTCATATGGAATCTAGTCGGAGTTTTTCCTTTCTGTAACTTGTAAATGATAATTATGCAACTAACTGAGACTGCAAAAGTCAGCGTGATACTGTTTTACTATGTGTTTAGTGTAAAAATTTAATGGCAATATTTTTTAGAGTACATTTACCTCGATAGGAACGTCGTCTCTCACATCACCTTCCAAGATAAGCACTTTTTGCAATGATGCAGCAGCAGTCTGAAGGACATGCCTCACAACCTCTCGTGGTCTGAATTTTGTTGCTTCCAACTTCATCACACCTAAATGTCAAAAATATTTACAAGTAACTAAGACGGGTTCAAAAAATAAACTTCTCCTACCTTAATGGAGAAAACTATATCCAAGTAATAAATTACTTCAAGAGTATTTCCAGTTTGTGTTTGACAATTTGATGTTCTGTTTTCTTTTGGTTTGGATGATTCTCATCAGGGGCGGAGCCAGAACATAAACTTTGGAGTTGCCAAAAAATAAAATTGTCGGCTCAAAGTTTCCTCATATTTGTGTGGACTGGAAATTTTTAACCTTAAAAAACACCCTTTTGTAAAGTATTTTTTTCAAAAAAAATAAATACAATCAGAATGTCAAACAGTCGGTCGGTATTTTTGGCTAACTAAAGAGCCGTATTTGCCGAAAAATATACACTAAAGTTTTTTGATGCATTAGGTAAAAAAAAACCACAAAAAAAATACAATCTAATAAAGAGAACAGAAAGAGTTAAACTTATGTTTAATACTTAAATTACCAAAATATCGAGTAAATAAAGTAATCCGGTTGCAATAGTTACATATATAATTGTGATAAAATATAAAATTGTTATGAGAAATAAAAAAACATGTAATTTAATTAATTTCGAGTATACTGGTAATTTTTGTAATAATAATTTGACTAATTTAGATATTAGATTTTTGAATAGGATACACTGAAAAAGGATATAACCATACTAAATCGTGTTAAAGGAATGTGTGTGGCACTAGTAATCACGTTTATATATAGTTAATTAGTTGTTATTCTAAATCAAGTTACTATAAGCATATTTTTTTTCTCGTTCTTTTTTCCATTTTTCTTTACATTTTAGTCTTTTTTATAATGTATATTTATTAATATTCATTTAGTATCACAGAACAAAATGTAGTAGTATGTAATAACAAAAACAATATGTAATTTTGAAAGGGGTTGCTGAAAATAAAAGTTGAGGGGTTGCCGAAATACTATATTTACAAATTACTCAGAAAAACACTATAGAAAAAACTCAAATTAATGTAAATTGTGAGGTTGCAGCCTGTCTTGATGGTGAAGATTCTTGGAAGTGTTCCTAGCTAAGCTATGTTGTTCTTTCCGAGTTTTCTATGTATTCAGTTGACCTTCCAAACAAAATAAATGATAAAACTGCAAACTTTGGATCATGACTGGACTTAAATTATTAGTGTGAAATGGGCAAAAACATCGGCAAGAACTGAATAATGCAATATTAAACTTATCCTTAGTCAGTCATAAGAGCATATGTACAATTATAATTGTAGAACGACCTTACAGGTGAATCTGACATTCGGATAAAAGCATCTCGCTACAAACTAAGTACTCAAACAAGTTTAATAGCAGTTAGCAGTATGCTAAGTGGGGAAACTCCGAACCTGACTCAACTTTAGAAAGATCCAAAATGTCGTTAATAAGTTGCAAAACTAGATCTCCCGAAGATAACATTACTTTGATAAGCTTTCGTTGCTCCTTGTCAAGGGGGGTTGTTGAGAGGATCTCAACCATGCTTACGACACCCGACAGTGGAGATCTTATTTCGTGGGACATCGTTGCTAACATTTGTTTGGCTCGCATTGTTTCCTCTACATAAGTACATAAAAAACAATTACATATAGTTACACACGAGAATAATTTTTTCTTCATAGGCTGAGTGGATTGACTGTCGCAACTCATCAAAAACTAATTTGAATAGTAACGCTCATACCAGTTATGTGAATGGTCTTGTTAAGTTCTGTCTCCCTGGCTTTCTGTACTGCTATTTCCTCACGTATTCTTGCCATCTTCTCCCTTTTTATCACCTATATGATGAGTAAGAATACTTAGTATCTTGGCTGCTAAAATTTGGATGTGCGTGGTCATAATTAAATTAAATCTGAAACAACAGGAGGGATCAGAGTAGAAAGTAGAGAATGATTGGAACCAAAACCATATAACTTGCCATGTTATTAGCAGTTTAGCATTTGGAAAATTAGAACAATTGCAATAGTCACAACAGTTTTAAATCTTCCTTTTATCTTTCATTTATATCAGAATACTATAAATACAAGTCCTGGAATTTTCTCTGCAACATCGAAGTCACAATTAAAATGAAAATAACAATTTGCCAAGTCTAAGTAAAGGAGTTCACCTGATCCGTGACGTCCATCCCCATGTAGTTTATGCCAATAGTTTCATTGGCTTTGCTGAAGACAGGTTCGACATATATCAAAAATGTTTTCGAGCCAAATAGTTCTGTCTCAAAGGTAATTTCTCTCTTTGCTGGTTTTCCTCGTTCCAGAACTTCTCTTTTGAAGTCCTCAGATTCTTTTACCCCAGCCCCGGTGAATATCTCTACATCTGTTTTTCCTATAATTTCCTGAAAAAAAAACAGTTTGAGGAATGGTATATCAGATTAACGAATGTGCTCTGAAGAATCTAATAAACTATGATGTCAAGAACTAGGAACCATATGGCCATCATTATGAGTTACAACTTCAAAAAGTTTGTGTCATATCAATCCAGAAGAAGATGTATGAGCAATATTTAACATTATGAATAAAAAAATATCAAAAAGTAAAGTGAAGGAAAACACTCCATATTCTAAAATATTACCATATTCACTGCATAGAAATTAGAAAGTGAAGAGAACTATGAATAACCACCATAAATTAGGAACAAAGTTTAATTGCTAATCAGTTACCTCTTCGTTTAAACTTGGAAAGTGATTATAGATGAATCTGTATTTCAGCTCTTTATCCTGAAAGACAAAAAAGCGCATTACTAGGATAAGGTTGAGTTGCAACCTCGTAAATATAAGTGCAAGTCCAGAATTGAAGCCCATGGAAGCTCTCGAAATTTTATGATGACTGAATACCAAAAACTACACTTGTTTCACACTTGTTTCCCAAACTATTTACCAAAACTAGGCTATTTTCACAAGGTTTTAGCTATCCACTCAACTTGGGGAGTTCAAAACAAAACCAAAATAAGCCACTCAAGATGGCTACTAGCCTACTTAAAGAAACCATAATTTTACTAAAATAGTTTTTTTCTTTTTCTGAAAAACGCCTCTTTTAAATACTTTCTCAACAAGGAAGATCAATAGCAGTGAAATTATGTTTATGAGAGTGTATCTCTGCACTGATGCAACATCAAAATACTTGCATTAAAAAAAGTTACTTATTGATTCATCTCATATAATACATAGAGTTTCATTGAATTTTGTTACCTGATGGCCAATGACAACAGGTGCAGTCTGAAGAATGAAATGCAAGAAATTGTCCGCTCGTTCCAAAATCTGAGAAAATTCTTCAACAGGCGACGATTGCCTTTCCAAATTCTTTATACTTTCCTGCAATTTCTCCATCAAAATCTGCTCTCTCTGAACACTAGCGGCCAACAGGTTCTCCAATGTCTTAGCCCTTTGTTTCCAATATATAACCGTATCATATTCAGCCTCCACTTCAAAAGCTTTATTTTCAACTACCACGTCGTTTTTCTTTCTAGTAACAGCTGGCCATATATCATAAACTCCATCTAATATAGATACATGCCGTCTATCACCACTCTCTTCTACAAACCTATGCTCCTCTATAATCTCCAATTGCTTTAGTTCAACCGCATGTTTTTGTTTGCTTAAATTTTCAAGCTCTTCTTTTAAAAGCCTCACTGCATTGGCTTGCTTATATTCCCAGTTTTTTACAAGATAGGCTAATTGGGATGATCCTTTTTCGCTGTAACTTGTTAGCTCAACAAGGCGTTGGAAATCGTAAATCTTGGGCTCTTCGTTTATGGTAACCTCTTGTAACATGTCTTGTTCAGCACGAGGTCTGTCTATATTAAATTGGATTCCAATTCCGTCAATATCTTCGGGCCACATCGATGAAAGTACCTCAACGTCCATTTCTTCAACTTCGTCGTTCTCCATCTCACAAACCATTGGAAAAGGACTTAATTTTTCCGCATAATTTTTTTTGTTTGGAGTAATGTGTTTAGATGGATTTTGAACTATGTAGAGGTTTACCGTTATAAGGGTTATGTGTTCACCAGTTTCAATATGTTTGGGCCTTTGTCTCACGGAGAAGAGCCAAAGTATGCGTGATTCCTGCAAGTTTATGAAGCGATTCATCATTCAAATTTCATATAACAAGAAACCAATAAAAAATCTTTCAATTTTTCACTACCTTAGATGACACATAGCACTAGTTTGGGTCAAAATTTCAGCTTAAATAAATATTAGATAATAAGCTGCAGCTGATTTCACTTGTTAGCTTGGTAGCTGAGCTTTATTGGTTTTTCGCCAAAAAAAGCTAGAATATTTAAGCTGTATAAACCCTGCTTTCTCCTAAGCCTCAAAAGACCAGCTTGTTCACTTAAATTCTGCAGCCTAACACGACCGTATCTGAAAGTCTGATAGCTTTCGTATTTATAAGTATAAGCCAGCCAGACTAATTCAAATCAATTAACTGTAAACCACGAAAAATGTGGTTTAAAGTAGTCTCATAGCTCAAAAGCTTTATGTACCTCAAAAGAAATGACACAAAAGTACTTAAATACCCATATACAGAGGGAAAGTTCCATATCTTTTATTCAAATATTAGTTTTTGTTGAGTTCGGAATAGCATACAAAGTAATAAAGTATAATATAAATTAGAAAACAATGAGATCCAATCAAAACGTCTGCTGAATTTACCTATGAAATTTCTGAAAACATGTTAGCAGTTTGTAGAATATGAAGATCAGTGGATGAAACTATTTGTTGTTCAAAATCAGTAAAATTTAAGAACATGCAGGCGAGGAACTAGAGTAAACTAAAAGGGACAATAACAGGACTACAACACCCCCATATTGCGGAAAACCCAAACTTTTCGCATGTATTTTACTGAAAATTTGACGATCATAGCCTTTCAGCGCCTTCATAATTAAAAATATATACTATATATTATTCCACGCATATCCGAATCATGGTTCCGCCACTGACAACATGAAATGCCTTTTAACTCTTACATATTCCGATGTAGAAACTATGAGGTAACCTAAAAAGCTGGATCAAGATTTCGCTAACTTCGTGAATTAGAAGATCGGAGCTCAGAGGATAACACTAGAAGGAAATTCAAAACCAGCTGGAAGGTCAACTTTTACTCCTAAAATATCCGGTATAAAAACAGTAATTTTTTTAACTAACCTTTAATCTAAAGCAGAAATATTGAGATTTGCAAAAGAAACTCCCAACAATTTTGCCTATGATTTTACTGAAAATTTGAAGTTGAACTTATAAACAAAAAAGCACAAATTTTGCATAAAGGGCTGATTTTTGTTCATCAATAGTTAATGATCAGTTGATAACATAGGAAATTACATATATAGGCACGCACATAATATGTCTTATAAATTGCCAAAGTCAAGAAAAATCTAGCTGAATTTGATATAAAAAAGCAAATACATAAGTTAAAAATAGAACTCAGAATGATTAGAATAAAAATAAACACACACACACACACACATATATTAATGTGTAAATTACTACCCAAAAAGTTCAAAGTAAAGATTAAGAAATTCCATTCAATTAATGATTATACAGAGAATTATTGATTAGTACATAAAACCACACTTAATATCCAAAAACCGACAATCTCAACTATTATTTAAGATTTTGTATATATTAACGTAGCATCAGTAAACATGAAAGTTAAAGACAAAGAATAAAAAATAATAGAATCATGTAACATTTGTACCTAAGTTTAAAAAAGATTTTAACCATGAGTTTTCAATAATTAAGTCTAAAATTATGTACAAAATGATCATTTTCCGATATTAGGGATACTCCAAATTTAAATTTATGCACTTAATCAAATTATATGGTAGTAACTTACAAAATTCGTTTCTTCCAGACCATCCTAATTATCTTGTTCCTACAAAAACAAAAGAAAATGAAAAGTCTGAGAATTAATGTAAAATTCAATACACACACACACACACAAATTTGCAAACAAAAAGTTTTAAAATTCCTTAGCCAAAATTGCAAATGATATTCGAAGACTAAAGAAGCTAACCTCAGTTGACGATCCCAATACTATATATATATATATATATATATATACTATATGTATGTGTGTATGTATATATTGTCTTGTAAAAAAAGAACTGAAACTAAGTTAAGAGCTTTTCTGTTTAAAGCACACTGTAGATCTAAAAGAATCTCCACAGAAAATGGTCGGTCATTCAATATACAAAACTTGCTTACTTATAAACTAGTAACTACTCTACTACAATACAATGTGACAATGTGTAAAATGTATAATATATATGTATATAGAGAGAGAGAGAGAAATGGAGGGGAGTTGCATGTGAGGGGGGGGAAAACAAAAACAAAAACTAATACTACTAATTTGTTGCGTTGGGAGAGAGAATGCATGTGGGGGAGTTCCAAGGTCAATACTTTTATTTTTTATTCTTTTTTTTATTTTTATTAAATTTAACTATTTGGTGTGCTTCTTTTTTTTCTTTTTTTTTTGGTTCGTGTTATCAACTTTATATATATATATATATATACTAGTAATCGTAGCTCACGCGTTGCGTGTGTGACACGTAGTTGCATAAATATAAATATGATCTGGTACAAATAAATTTAACATTTTCAAAAAATTTACAAAAATAATTGGATGAATATCGTAAAAATATAATGTTTTATTGTTATAGTAATATAAAAATACATATATGATGATTTGTTTGGAAGATGATTTGATATGTGAAAAAAAAGAATATTTATTTATTTATTTATTTAAATTGCATTAAGTTATTTTAGTAATTAGTAAATTAGAATATGGGCAATTTTGGAAAAAATTGGTAAAATTGGACAGGCTCAATATTTCTTGAGTTCTCTTATATTAATAGTATGATATGATATGATGATATGATATACTATGTAATAGAAATTTGGTTTCAAATTATGAAAACATTATGGTAAACCATATTTGTTAAGATAACACAATCATCACATTTAATATATATATATATATTTTTTTTACCCTATTGAGTTGAATATACCGACAATTAACACTATATTTTTAAAAATATATATATATACAAAAAGGTCGAACTAGTAGGGGTACAATTTGTTATAAACAAGTAATTTGAAACGGAGTGAGTATAATGTGAAGAAGTCACATGTGCCGTTGAATCACGTATTTTCATGATTCGGTTCGGTTTTTAACAATAACATTGTATTAACTATTTAAATTAATCAACTTAGCTCAATTAGTTTTGGACCAACAAAAATATTAAAATCAACTCAAACCAAATTAACCAATCATAATCGGATCGGTTGATTGGTTTAGTTTGGTTAGCGTTGATTAATTAGTGGTGTAAAATGGCGGAGAAATACCATTTGTTCAATTATATACACGGAGTGGTTTTTTAGTGAGGGCAATACGAACTTAATTAGGTAATTAGGTTATACTTAAAACAAAAGCACAACAAGTTAAAGTTTTTGGTGTTTGCCAAACAAGCCCACGTTTAAGGATTAAATATTCCCATTTTTAACTTCATCACCTAACTACACCTCTTTACTTTCTAGTAGTATTGAAGCTCGAAACTATGCCAGGTAAGGTTTATTATTGTATGTGAAGAACCTAGTCTCAAATAATGGAGAACATGATGAGGACAATGTGGGCAAGTTGAGCTTTTTTTTCACTTTTAAGAATTTATTATTTGTATCATTGTATCCATATTCATGACGAGCTGTACTAGCTAGCCATTCTAATAATATGTTAAAATTAGAATATTCATGACACTGACATTCATAAAATGAATTGAAATGTAGAAAACAACTATATGACCCTCAATTTGCATATTCTGCAATTAACACTATGTCCCCTCTTGTAGATCCAGGAGTTATGTGCTGTTCTTGCATATTTAAATTACCAAGTAATGTATATTGAGACTTGGTAACCGATAAGGTTACGACTTACCTACATACATAATTTGATATTGTTTGACCTAATTGAAACACTATTAAGAACGTGAAGTGTTTACTAAATAAGTTGCAAAATTTGCATCTATTGTTACATTATCTTATTTTCTAATGTTTCTTTATCCAGATGAAACGTCGAATATGAAAGGTCGGAATTAAGATCATTCTTGGTATATCAAAAATCAAAACTTTGAATAGGAGGAACTATTATTCTATATGATTACAATCATACTATATATATATATACACGAGTTTTTTTTCGTAATACAGGAGGAGACGGAGACGTTGAATTGCTAATTGAAGATTTAAATCAAATTACATAACAAGATTTATTTTTCATATTTTTTATCAAAATAATAGGGTTTAGTCATGACTGTCTAGACTTGGTTACTCCCGAATTCAAAAGAAAAACATACCAACTTGTCCATTATATCTCTTTAAAAAATTTGCATTTAGATGTATTGGTATAAAGTTGCAACTTGGTAGTTATATACTTGCAACTTCTCAATGCACTTTTGAAAGTTAGTCCCACTAAATTGATTACTGAGATTCAATGTGGGGACTAAAACTGTTCTCTAATTAATACTTAATTATCTGATAACAAAAGATGGATTTGAGTACATTGACCATGAATTTTGGGGAAGAAACTTGAAAAGTTTGGCCATTTTGGTGTCCGTACCATTCTTAAAAGGTTTGTGACCCGGTCCCAATTCTGCATTATGATTTATGATTTATGCATAATTAGATTAGTTTTATCCAACGATTTATTAATAAAGAAATAAGAACACAGTGAATCAGTGATCATCCATTTTTGACATAAATTTCAATTTTAGAAAACATAAATACTCAAAGTAGTGGTCAAACGAAAATTATCAAACATTTTATACGAAACATCATCTCGAAACATTGCTAAAAGAAATGCTTATAACTTCATCGCTTCATTTTTTGACACTATATATATACAGTACCATTCCATTTAATGGTATACCTCTTTTGAATTACTTTTACAATTCCGTGTTTTTCTCAAGATATAATCTTTATTTGATACTTTTCTGAAAATGTACGAGAAAATAAGATAACAAATTTATGAAAATCATGCAATAAGAGGGGGAAAGAGTGGAAATTTCAAAATCTAATGGTTAAAATCTCTTTTAAATTTAGATACAGATGCTTAATGATGATATTTTTTTTTTTTACTATTTGTTTATAACTTTGATATTCAATAATGCTTACATTGATATGTATCAAATCTTAAACAACAATCACAAATTTGGGTTTCTGTTTTTGATAATGAAGTCCGAAAATATGTACTATAACAATAATTTTTCCAAAAAAAAGTAATTATGTATGTCCTAGCAGTTTTTAACGGTACAAAAAGGCATGGAGAGAAGTATCATAGCTGGTCAGTAAAATGGATGGTCATACATGTGCAGAAGTGATGGTTATTAGGCTTATGTTTAGCCCTAGCCCCTAAGGTGGTTATATACTTATATATTTTGTGAGCTCTCATCGATTGTTTACATTTGACTCATGGTGGAACTTGTAACTGAGGCTTCTTAGTTATAATGATATTTGGTTCGGTTAATTGCGATTACTCTTTTTCATGACATGATGTTTAGATTTGCGAGTTTAAGTATATTCTTTTGTACGTGCCAAGATTGGTCTGTTTTGGTTAACGGAAAAATAGATTTTAACCATATCTTTTTTATATAATTAAGTCTTAATTATGCACTAAATGATCATTTTCCCTATAAGAGACTGTATAATTGAGTTCTGTTTTTTAAGTCTCCGTTGATAGGCCTCATTCGAGTGTGATTTTGTATGGTGGCACCTCATTGGTATTGCAAAGCCGATCAAATGAATACCCATGAATATCTGTTTCTTGAATGCTAGTGTTCGAAACTGTTGTCGGCTTACCTTACATGTTAATTAAGTCTTAATTATGTACTAAATGATCATTTTTCCTAAAAAATTCGTATAATTGAGTTTTGAAAAAAAAAATAAGTCTCCGTTGATAGGCCTCGCTTGAGTGTGATTTTGTGTGTTGGTACCTCATTGGTATTGCAAATCCGACCAAATGGATACCCATTGAATATCTATTTATTGAATGTTGATGTTTCAAACTGTTATCGTCTGCTTACCTTACTTATTTCGTCAAGACGATCTACCCGCATATTAATATTTCACTCTCTTTAAGCCAGTAGTTTCATTTTAAGGATTGATCTATTATCTACAATTAAGGATTGATCCATTATTTCTGAAACTAATTAAGAATTAGTCCATTTTCTCTAACTAACCAATAAAAATGTAAAAAAATCAGAAGAAATGAAAAAATGTAAAAAAATAAAAATGCAAATATGAAAAAATAAAAAAAAAATATGAAAAAATCCAAAAATAAAATAAAAGAGGCAAAACCCCGAAAAAAACACGTTTTTTTTTTAAAATCCCAAAAATTCAACAAAAATCCAAAAACGCAAAAAAAAAAACAATCTGAACCATTTTAAGTCATTTTGGTTCAGACTGTTTTTGGTTCAGACTGTTTTATAAATGACTTAGAATGATTCAGACTGTTTTTAAAATGACTTAAAATGATTCAGACTGTTTTTAAAAATGACTTAAAATGGTTCGGACTGTTTTTAAAATGACTTAAAATAGTTCAGACTGTTTTTGGTTCAGACTGTTTTATAAATAACTTTAAATGGTTTAGACTGTTTTTAAAATGATTTAAAATGGTTGAGACTGTTTTTAAAAATGACTTAAAATGGTTCAGACTGTTTTTAAAATGACTTAAAATGGTTCAGACTGCTTTTAAAATGACTTAAAATGGTTCAGACTGTTTTTAAAATGACTTAAAATGATTCAAACTGTTTTTTTTTTGTTTTTTGGGATTTTTTTTTAAAAAATCATGTTTTTTCGGGGTTTTGCCTCTTTTAATTTTTTTTTGGATTTTTTCATATTTTTTTTTATTTTTTCATTTTTGCATTTTTATTTTCTGGAATTTTTTTATTTTTTCTGATTTTTTACATTTTTATTGGTTTCAGTTTCATAGACTAATCCTTAATTAAGTTGTAGATAAGGTATCAATCCAAAAGTTAGCCTTTTAAATATTGCTAATCTTGGGTTTCAACCTTGTTTAATTAACCAATGTTGAAAGATTTGGGTAGACATTTATGGGATGAAGAACACTTAATTGTGACTACATATTTTATTTCTCCTTAGCACCTTGGAACATGTACGTTCTAGGCGCAGTTGATATTTCTACCGCTCCACATTATCTCTATTAATAGTGAGTATATTATGATTAAAAAAATTGCAAACGAACGTATTGCATAAATCTGTATGAGTTTCTTTTGTAAAGCTATACTACATGCATGGGTGTAATAACTAATAAAATAAGTACCACAGTATATAAATACTACTTATTTAACAATATCTGAGGACATTAGTGTTGGTCTCAAAAGCGATGAAAAGGACGTAACCAAAAGAAGAACGAACTATAAAAAACAAAAAAAACAGCAAACATATATGACATATAACATATACCCACAAACTGCGGAAACCTTATTTTCTGGGAATGGTCTCATCGTAGCTTGGCCTTTTTATTCACTTTCAACTCCTCTCTTCAAGATTAACACAAGTTTGGTTAATTAATTAATGCATGCTTATATATGGTATATATATATCTGTCACAAGTATAGTAAATGGAAATATTTATATTCATGTTCATGACAAGGAAAATTTTCATTTAAAAGGACATCTAAATTTCTCCTGAATTCATCTAATTTTACATCTTTATTCAGTAGTATATGTTGGATAAATTGATCAGAAAGTGAAATTAACATGAGTACTTCTGAAAATGAAGGCAGAGAAAGAGCGAATACACGATGTAACATTTGTTCAACAGGGGTCTTTTGGCCAAAGTGATCAGAACTTTGTTTACGGGTAAATTAACCACATCCCAGCATGAGTAGCCTGATAGCCTGGACGTGAGCGCGGAAAATGATTGAGAAACATGCTTCGCTAAACAAAATAGCTCGAGAACCCTTTAAATTCTTGATACCCCAAAGTGTAATTATATAATTAGAAAATTTGACGACCGGTTCATCTTTGAAATCAACTTTTTATGTAAGATGTAAAACATAATATATAAGCTCGTATTTTCACTCAAATTATGTACGGATGAGTGTGTAATAAGTATCTTTTATAATTAGATAATTAGATTTTGAGGATAGTTGTTTCTATATATGACGCCATTTTATGTGTTATATATGGATAATTGTGAGTAGGGATGTTGCTTGGTAAGTCATCTTGAAGCTTTTATATTATTGTCTTCTTTTTTTTTTGGTAATCAGCTTATATATTGTCTATTGAGTTTTTTTTTTCCATGAGTTGAGAACCGTTTTGGAAAAACTTTGATTTCTTTTTTGTTACTCCAGATATCTATCTTAGCATCTAAGAGTAGCCTCCTCAAACGAAACATGTATCGACACTTTTCTATTAGATCATATCGATCATGCACCATGCATGTGTGGTCTGTATCCAAGAAAAACACATTCACACAATCGTGAGTCGAATTTTACAACTGATCTTTTCCATTATACATGTACCATTTACAAATTCCATATGTTGATCGGATCGAATATTTTTAATCGTACACCCTTGCTCCTTTTTTTTCCAATACTTTTGTTGCGCCTTTGATCATGATCAAACTAGTGACGACCTCGCGAATGTATGGAAATACACATACCGAGTATTTATTTTTCTTATTACAAGCTAATTAATGATTTGTTTATACGCTTATATAATAAATTCGAGCAGTTGAAATACGAAGACTACATTAGATCAGGTATTGAGTTACTATTTGTTATGCCTTGTAAAAGTAATTATTTTTTCATAACTATGGTACATCGTAAGTGTAGCTTGCTGATCCATTACCGAAAAGATAATTGTATATATAACTTTGACACAACTGTTATCTCTATTTTATAGACTCACTTCTTTTAGAAATATTGAACGTGAAAGACACTAATTAATTGTCATGCATCATATAATTTCCTGTTTGCTTCTGTAAAATAATTTAAATTTAAAATAACTACAAAGACACTGAGACTTTTGATTAAGTGGACAACACCACTCCGGGCATTCAGTTTTCTTTTCTAGACCTGTTTAGTAGATAAAGTTGTGGTAGAAAGATGGCCAACAAAGATTTAGTAAAAACCCCACATACTGAATATACTGTATTGCACAAGGTAACACAATAATATAATTTGATATTTTTAGTTACAAGTTACAACTCATGTCATCAAAAATTATAAGAGTTGGCATCGTAACTAAAAATGTAGGAAATAATACTCAATATATATGTTTTGCTCGCAGCACTCCCCATTTAGGAAATTAAGGAATTGCACTATAAAGAAAAGGAGTTGACATTTCTTTACAAAGATGTGGTTAATTGAGACTGCATTATGATTAAACTACTGTCTTATTATCCTTCGATCAATTTATAATTAACTCTTGAACAGTGAGGAATAGTCAACACCGAAACGTTCCTTTCTCATAATTGACATTTTCTTTCACATAACACAAGCCAGACAAGTGTTACCAATTCAGTTTAATTTGGTACTTTACTGTTAACTTATTCTAAAAAGACTAATATTAATTAAGTTCGTTCAATGATCACAATAAATAGATGAATAAAGATAGACTAAATATAATACTATAATAGTAATATATAATACTATAATAGTAATTTTGAGTTGCAATCAAGTTGTTGAAGCAATGGGGAAAATCAGGCTAAGCAAACTAATAATTCAAACTATACTCTAATCAAACTCTTCCAAATAAAATGTATGTCCCCAACATAAAAACAGAAAGCACTACGAATAATTAATATTTCAATATCGTTACTTTCGAATTTTAGCATGGAGCTGAATTAAGGAAAATTCATTCAAATAGATAGCTAATGGTATCGACATCACGAAGGAAAAAAGCCTATCGCCGACTTCATTCTATATACTATGTAATTAATTTCTAATTTCTTAAAAAAACAAAGTCAAAGTGTATGATTGTATAAGTTGGAAGCTGTGCTTGGGAGTCTATTTATACATTTATCAATATTTGCCTGATGAAAGTATTTAGGAGTCGAGATGATTCCTATGTGTCTCATGACCGCATCACTTGTGCTTCTAATTCTTCTCCAAAATCCGGGTCTGACCGGAAGTGGAGGGGTTTTACGTGATAGTAATGCTAATATTATATTTGCTTTATGTTCATATTTATGAATTAGAAACAATACTTATGCGGAATTGAATGGTCTTTATGTGGGTCTGCACATTTGTTACTCTATGGATCTTTATAATATAGATATTGAGACCGACTCTTTAGTAGTCAATAATTGGTGTAATCATAATACTAAACCTCATTTTGTTTACACTAATACGTAGGAAGATAGTTGTACTCTTATGAATTTGTTTGGAAAAGGTTTGATACATATTTACAGGGAGAAAAATAGTGTGGCAGATAAACTAGTAAGATTAGGCTCCAAGATCCACACTGATACGTATTTAAATTTACTAGAGCTCCCAAAAGAAATCTATGCAACACATGTGCTGGATTTATCAGGCCTACCAAATTTCAGGATAGTATAGTAATTTGAGTTTATATCACTTTTATTTTCACTTTTATTTTCACTTTTGCAAATGGAGAACAGTGATACAAAAGTTCCATCTATTACCGACCATTTTACTTAAGTGTTTTTAGCCATTTGCTGCATTGTTTCATCATTTGGACCATACGACTTGGTTATATTCTGGATCTTTATAGAGTTAGGCATAAAAAACGGATTTGCAAAGATTTGATAGCCTATATATTTAAAAAGAAACGAGAGAATGGATTATGAAGGTTTGAATTAATAAGTTTTGATTCTGTAAATGGTTATGCATGTGAGTTGGAATGTAGAATTTGGAAACAATCTGCTTGATTGTTTTAGTTTTAAGTTTGTATCTTAATGTCACCAACTTAAAGCTCGAATGTTATTAAGGTTTGTTTAATTAAGTAGTGTTTTGATTGTAAGTAAAATTTTGTCTATCAGGTTGTAAACTAGTGTGGTACACTACAACAAAACAGCAATACAGCGACGGAAATATCCGTCGCTAAAACGTGAAATCCGTCGCAAATTGGCTCTTTGTGACGAAAAATTCCATCTCTAAATTCCGTAGTTAAAGTGCTTGTGGCTAAATGTTTGCTACGGAAATCTTATTCCGTAGCTATTTAGTGACATTATAGCGACGGATTTTCCGTCTCTAAGTTTTGATGTTGCTACAAAATTCCGTAGCAAAAGTCTCACAATAACCAATTATATAAAATAAATTACAATATAAATATAGTATCAAAATCAATAGTTACCCACGAATATGCATTGCTATTCCGTCGCAATTTTTTTTAATTATAATAAATTTTTTATTTTGATATTTAATTTAATATATATTAGAAATTTATCAATATGACAAACCCGTGCCAATTCCGTCACACTAGTGTGATTATTTAAATAAAAAAATATTTTAATACAATTAACAGAATTAATTTTATTAATTAAATAAAAAATAAATTTATTAAGTAAACATTAATAGATATAAATAAAACTAATCCACAAGCCAAATAACCTGCTATAATGATAAACAAAATTTAACCGAATTAATATACGTAACAGTACCGATACTAGCAAATATTACATGCCCAAAATATTAAAATGTCATAAACGGTTCACATGCTTCCATGAAGCACTAAACATCAACGGTTCCGATACTAGTAAGATTACATGCCCAAAATACTAAAGTCATAACTTACTCAGATATTTCACATACTACCATGACCAATTAAATATCAACGCTACCGATACTTACAAAATTATATGCCCAAAACATTAGTCATAACCTACTAGGATAAGTTCACATACTACAATAACATAATAGATATTAAGCATCAGCATAGACACCAACATTAAGCTCACCACCGCTTTCAACATTCTCACCTCCGCGGTTACCGAGATCGGATTGATCTGCTGGCGCATCTCGCGACGGTTGTGTGTTTTGACTGATACGTTGCAACAAAGATTGGACCACAGCCGACATTTTCTCAGAACCACGACCAGCTCGAACGCCACCTACGCTAACAGAGGTTCTACCTCTGCCAAAGAGAGAATAACCCGGCCTAGTCATCTGCATTTAAAACGAGAAATAGTAGCAAGGAATTATTCATGAACAACTAATTTTGTATGCAAACAACTAATTTTCTTTGCACAACTAGTTTTAGACAGATATAATGTAATGGCAAATTATATATAGCTAGCGACTTAGTAGGTCTATGGCCAGCCCCCGAAACAAGTACTAGCATATAGCATAACCAAATGGAGTCAGAAAGAAAGGAGGAGTCGAAATTGAAGGCTTTTATAAGGAACTACTTCTCTACTCTTATCCTAGCCCTTTCTTTGAACCTTGTTATCCTCTTTTCTAGTACCCGGCACACACAGACATTTAGACATGAGAAGCCATTGTCCAAAGCAGAGAACATGTTGAATACCATGAATACAGAAAAAGAAAATTCAACATCTTACCAAAACAACCACTGCAAGGCCATTCTAAGTCAAGTATAGCACCCCACACCCTTAAATTACCTTTTAAATCCTAACATTTTCACTCTCCCTGCTTTAATATAAATATTGATATCCTACATATCTAAATTATCTTTCAGTTCATCGCGGTTGTAGCTAACCCTATTATTTTATTTCTTAGCGCTCAAACCACTTCAAGTTAATGCGGGCAGAACATGACTTGCAGTTTCATACACTAACTATTCCATAATATATAACAACACCGTTTTTTTTTTCCTGAGAGCTTTCTCTTGCATATCTTTCATTCTTAGCATGATACCATATAATCGAAACATACTCAAGAGAACTTTGAACGACAATGGCCAAATTTTACTTTTTTTTATAAGAATGGGAAATGTTACTTTTACCAACTTCTCAAAATCAAAAAACGCATATAACTTTTAAGATATTTAACCAAATACGGTTCACTAAGATGCTCAACCTACATGCAATTATGTAGTTTGCTAAAGAAAATAACATTTTTTCTCCTAAAAAAAATGTAGAAATAAAAATACATATAGTTAACTAGACTTACATGCACTTGAGCTGTTTTTCATCGCAGAATTCGAGCTCATCACCAATTTGCCGAGAGTGTGTAGCTATATGAAACTCAGCCAGGTCAGGATCTTCGCCGTCTTCCCTCTATTAGAAACAATTACTCAAAAACTGAAAAGTTAAAGTAGAACGACTGAATATTCATGGTTCGTTGTAAGCAAATAATCAACTTACTAACCATGCGCTCAAGCGTGACTTCGAATGTTTGAGAGCCACCTGTGTGGTTGACCGTTCCTTTGCCGTTACGGTTCCGATTTTGGCTACCACGTTCGCTCTTCTTTTTAAACTCGTCTGTTTCCCAATACTTGCACCATGCATCCCAAACAGCTTGTTTGACGCCTCTCTTTGGCTTTTGTTTGAGCTTAGATAATCTACTTATCCAATCCCTATAGCTTTTGGCAGCCTTTTTTCTCCAAGCCTCATGTATTTCTTCCAGCGTGTATGCATCATGTGTAATATACCTCTGTAGCACAAATCAAATATGTAATTCAACATTCAAAGTTATAAAATTCTTTCTCATTTAAAAGTTTAGTAAATACTCTACGCACAAACAAATCTTGTGAACAAGTACGTCAAATGAGTGTGTCAACAGAATAATTTTGTGAATAAGTAAGATAACAAGTGTCAGAAAATGAGCACAACCATGATGTATTAAACAGAACATTAGACAACCAAAATGAGCACAATTAGCAAATAAGGTTATTCTGCCTAGCAGCAGCAGTGGCGGAGCTAAAGCTTTTCCACAGGGGAGGTCACATTTATAAACAATCAAAAAACTATCCGCACATTTAAGAAAAACTATAACACTTTGAAAGGCTATGCCGCTAGGTTGAGTCGATACATAATCAACGGATAATAGACATTGAAGTCAACATTGGTAGACCCTTTTATGCTTTATTTTTGATAGATTACTGTATTTCAACCATTTGTCCAGCCTTTTGATAGATTACTGTATTTCAACCATTTCCTTTATAAACAATCAAAAAACCCAGATCAACTATATAACCCAAAAACCCAGATAATAGCTTAGCAGCACGCTATTGTAATGGCAATTATATAACTTTCCAGATCAACTAAGTCTAATACTCCATCAAAAATTTAATCCCACAAAAGTAAAAAAATAACAACTCAAGTGTTAATTAAATCAGATATATATATATATACGCATAGATTGGTTGTTTGCATACGGCACACCAATAGATTCTAGATTTTTAAAGTCTCTTATGGGTGTTCCGTCGACTGAAAATCTGAAATAGAAGAGATATAGGGGATCAATATGCTTAGGCCTTGTCTGCTTATAGCTTTTTTGCTCAAAAGGTTAGACTGCACTTGATTAACAAGCTTAAATTCCGATTTTTTTTATAGGTTTTTTGGCCTGAAAAGGCTCGGAATTTAAAGTTGGATATACCTAGTTTGTTTTCTTTTGATCTCAACAAATCCAGCCTATTTGCTTAAAAGTAGCAGCCAAACAAGTCCTTATTGATAAGCAGAAATCAACTAAATTATTATGAACAGTTTATAAAAAATTAATGTCCGTTGAACACGTGAGGGACTGTTATATGACTTTTAAGCAAATAAGATGTTTATTTTGAGGATGAGCCTATGAAAAAATATTGTAAACTTTCGACTGAGGAAAGCAAAAAACTCAGTCTTGGACTGAGGATCCAAATACACTGCAGCTTAGAAGCATAAAAAGCGAATAAGCCTAGATTGCAAGTTATAACCAAACAATCCCTTACTACTACAAATTTTAGGAGTAAATGAAACAGGCGCGCAGCTTACTCAGATACCAAAGCCAAACGGACCTCAAATTCAAAAATTCATTTTCTTAATGTAATAATGCTTAAATCCATCTCAAATCTTTATCATGTGAACATGGTACAACTCAAGTGTTAATTAAATCATATATATATATATATATATAAGAATTTGAATTATAACACAAAATTAAAGAAATAGAGAGAGAGGGATGGAGCGTAGAATACCTCGCGAAGACAGAATATTGATCGTGCGGTGCGGCGTGTTTTGGCGTTGTTTTTCTGAGAGAGAGAGAGAGTATTGATCTGATATATATATATATATATATATATATATATATATATATATACACACGACGGCAGCAATGTTAGGGTTTTTGTTTGGAACCGAGGAAAAAAAAAAGTAGTAATGAAAAATGAAATCCTATACTCGTTAAAAAAAACATAAGTTAAACATAATTAAAGTCCATGAACAACAGCAATCAAAGAACTATTACGTCCTACGGATCATTTCATAATACATCCCTGTTTTATATATATATATATATATATATATATAAAAGTTAAGACTGTTTTTTTATATATATACTAATAATCGTGCCCCACGCGTTGCGTGTGTGACGCGCAACGCAATTAAAATATAAAAAATAAGTGTAATTATGATACAAATACGTGTATAATACAAAAAAAAATAGTATAAAACTTAAAAGACTTAAAAGAATTTTTTGTTGTTAAAGAGGGACACATAGTGTTATTAGTTGTTATTTTTTATTTTTTATTTTTATTTTTTTATGTGAGCATGGTATTATTGTAATTAATAAAAAAGTATATGAGTATTTTTGAAAAAAATTGGCTAAATTGGGCAGCCTCATTTGGCTTGGGTTGACTTATTATAATAGAATGATATAAAAGTTCAGACTGTTTTTCATATATATATATATAAAAGTTCAGACTGTTATATATATATATATATATATATATAAAAGTTCAGATTGTTTTTTATATATATATAAAAGTTCAAACTGTTTTTCATATATATATATAAAAGTTCAGACTGTTATATATATATATATATATATAAAAGTTCATACTGTTTTTTATATATATATAAAAGTTCAAACTGTTTTTCATATATATATATATATAAAAGTTCAGACTGTTTTTCATATATATATATAAAAGTTCAGACTGTTTTATATATATATATATATATATAAAAGTTCAGACTGTTTTTTATTTTTCAGACTGTATCATCTACTGCTGTAACAATTTTTTTTAAAAACAGTCTGAACCAAAAACAGTCTGAATTTTATTAAGTCATTTTAAAAACAGTCTGAATTATTTTAAAAACATTCTGAACTATTTTAAAAACAGTCTGAACTGTTTTTTTTTTTTGCGTTTTCGGATTTTTGTTGATTGTTGATTTTTGTTGATTTTTTGGGATTTTTTTTTGCTTTTTTGGGATTTTTAAAAAAAAAATCGTGTTTTTTCAGGGTTTTGCCTCTTATTTTTTTTTTGATTTTTGCATTTTTATTTTCTGAAATTTTTTCATTTTTTCTGATTTTTTACATTTTTATTGGTTAGTTAAGGAAAATGGACCAATCCTTAATTAGTTTCAGTATCATGGACCAATCCTTAAATACTTTTGTTTTCATGGTCCAATACAAAATTTACCCGACGGTATATTGTTAAGATTGAGAGAGATATTATTTGTAATAAATGTGTGGATGTGAAATAATACTATATTTACAATTGAAATAGCTATGAAATAGCGAGTAAATAGCTACGAACCTTGTGGACCCAATGGCCATGCAAAAATAATAGTTACGAAATAGCTTGAGAACTACGAATTATTTTCAACTCCCACCGACACTCGGTCAACTCATTTATTTTCATAGTTAATCCGTCGCAAATTTGTATTAAAATTTCACAAATCAAAATCCATCGGAAATCCGTAGCAATTCCATCGTTATATAGTGTGACGGAATTTCCGTAGCTAATTTCCGTCTTCGTTCAACTCTTTTTTTGTAGTGGTAGGTCGTTTCTTATTTTGTTTTTATCTCATTGGTGAATGTAAAACTGGGTTAGGTCATTTTTTATATTAATAAAGTTTGTTTGTGATTAAAAAAAATTATAATAATACAAAAAAACCCTCTCCAAAAGCTTATCATATTAGTTGGATATTGTACATAAATTGGTCCAATACACGACTTGAACAATGTGCCGGCCACGTCAAAATCATGTTTTTTTATGAATTAAGTTTGACGACTCCTCAAACGTATACCCTAATGCATAAATTCAAGTCCAAAGAATCATCCGATAGGTTTTTATTGAAACTTCCCCAAGTAGAAAAAGGTATATATGTTCACTAACTAGTAAGTAGTAACCCAAACATAAGATTTTGTCCAGCTTCGACGAATCAATGCAATATATGTTTAACGGTTCATAAAACTCATAAAAAGATTAATTATAACTGGTAAAATGCTTGGAAAAAAAATAGTGATAATTCCACATCGAAAATGTCCATTTGAGACTTGACTACTTATGAACAAATTCCTTCATCGATATGAGATCGTTTACTATAGAAACGATTTAATATTCGTATGTTAGCTTGTTATTCACTTTCTCCATCAGTCTCTCCTTCTCGCATGTGTTGTTCTCGAACGCGCTGCTCTATTTGATATCTCGGAGGCTCATTCGGTACTCCCCAAGAGGTGGAGCCTCTCCTGCTATTGCTTCTCTTGGATTATGTCTATTTTAAATTAATTTTACAAAATAAAAAATTCTAGAGGTGCCATCACGAGATTGGAAATATTTAGAATATCCAAGAATGACAAACGAGGCAAGAATTGACATCGTCCGCAATTTTGAGCCAATATTGATGGATCTCGTAGTTTAGAGATAAAAATTATTGGTCTTAATAGTTTCAGTTATGATGGTTATAGTCATTTGTTATGAAAATTAATACATTTGATCTACAAATATTTCGTTTCATTACTTGTTCTTTCATTTATGAGCACACCTATTTTTAGAAGACCACATTAACCCTGAAATAAACCGTGTTGCTCTTTTACTGTGAAAATAAACATATAAAACGATATCATCAATGGACGAAAACAGAATCTTTAAATGGGGGCATGATATATATTCTATTTTAAAAAATCATATTATATACGAGTTTTTTCAAAATATAAGGGCTAGATCACTACTTTTTTTAAGATTTTAATCTAATACATAGAAAACATTGAATTCATCATTAATTTTATTTATCAAAATGGAGGAGCCTCTGATTATTTGTAGTTCCTACCCTATATAACATGCGCATAATATGGAATAATTAGTTTACATTTACAAAACTTCGATGACTATACTACAATAATATCATCAACCTATTTTTACTCAACATGTCAATTCATCAAACATGTGCATGCCTCTCATCACACGCATATTGACCCATGCATGTTAAATACCATTATCGTTATACTATATCTTTTAAGTACCAATAACAACTTGTAATGGAACTATGGTTAACATTCCCACTTTCACCTAATTTGTTGAAAATACATATGGAAATTCGTTTTCTAGTTGACACTGTTTTATGTAAATTCGACCCCTACATTTTAACTTCTATCTTCGCATCTGATTATATACATTAACATTATACACACAAAATCATAAATTATATACATGGCACCATGGTACGTACCGGGTCTTAAACAATTTCTAAATTTTCTTTAAAATTAAGATTGCTTCGGGTTACTAACTTCCGCATGCTCATGGCTACAAATGAACTAAGCGAGCCAGCACCGGTTCTGTTCATGTTGATTCGTTTGCTAAGAATGTTTATTAATGTATATTTCATGTATGTTCGTTTACAAACGGTCGAACATAAATCAAACGCCTAACCAACGAACAAGGATTTGTCTACTCACAATTCTTTAAAACACGGGTTTTGAAAATTGAGTTTAGACTCGGTTCAAAATTAGTATACATATTATCCCCGCAATATTAATGTATGCATACCTTTGACAGATTTCACAAGATTTAAATCCAGATTTTAAAAATGACCATTCTTTGTTAATATTATTCGTACGCTTGAAATAATTACAAATATGTAAGTGAGATTTTCAATTCTTATAAAATCTACGTCATACATCATACTTTACCTATCAACACATATTATAATCTAAAATAATAGTAATAACTTAACTTATTTTACAAATTCATAACGAACAAACTCTACATATTCATGTTCGGTTCAATTACTTAACGAACATTAAACTCCGGTTTATTTTCGTTTCGTTTACTTAATTAACGATCATGAACCAAACAGCCGAACGAAAACCAAGATGCTAATAGCTAGAAGCATAACCAATATTCTAAAAGACGCAAGTCGGATTTCAGACGGAAATCGATCGTTCAGTGCTTGATTACGCGTAATTTCACTTAATCACCGCATAATCACTTAACCCCTCCCTATTTACCATACATCTAAGGTAAGCCTACCGTTATGGGCTACGCCTATTTTCCGTATAAGCTCACCTTTCTACCGTTCTGGGCTACGCCTATTTTCCGTATAAACTCACCTTTAAGACACTGAGCAAAACACAATACGTTCATCAACCGTTTGGTTGGCCGTCTAATCACTTAACCCCACCTCATTTACCAGGCATCTAAGATAAGCCTACCGTCTGTGCTCCGCCTAGTTTCCGTATAACCTCACATTTTAATACACTGAGCAAAACACAATATGTTCATCAACCGTTTGGTTGGCCGCCTAATCACTTAACCTCGCCTCATTTAACAGACATCTAAGGTAAGCCTACCGTATAAACTCCGCATAGTTTCCGTATAAACTCACATTTTAAGACATTGAGCAAAACACAATATATTCATCAACCGTTTGGTTGGCTGCTTAATCACTCAATTCCTCCTTATTTAGGCGTCTAAGGTAAGGCTACCATCTATACTCCGTCTAATTTTCATATAAGCTCGCCTTTTAAGACATTGAACAAAACACAATATGTTCATCAACCGTTTGGTTGGCACACAATACGTTCATCAACCGTTTGGTTGGCCGTCTAATCACTTAACCCCACCTCATTTACCAGGCATCTAAGATAAGTCTACCGTCTGGGCTCCGTCTAGTTTCCGTATAAACTCACATTTTAAGACAGTGAGCAGAACACAATACGTTGATCAACGGTTTGGTTGGTCTACAAACTACCCCCTAGGCATAAGCAAACAGCACTATAGTTAAAACCATGGGTGGCCAATTGAAACATTAAATCAAAACTTTAAGTAGCGTTAATGTAATAAACTCGATTTCACCGAACTAAACTCTCTCTCCCCCAAATCACTGGACCATACTTTGGGGAGTTCTTTTTTACTTACAGTAAATGCTGAAAAATATAAGTGACGTGGGATCTGAAATCCCACGTCTACGTGACTGAAAAATAATTTTTTTTTTTTGTTTTCTTCTTTTCTTGTCTGTAGTGGCTGCGAAATTAATTTTTTTCTTCGTTGACTTCTTTGTTCTCTGTTTCATTTTAATATATCAAAAAATTCTCCAATTTTATCTAAAAACTTTTCCAATTTTATCCAAAAAAAACTCTAACCATTAACCATTAAATTCCTTAATATATTAAACTAATATATTTTTTTATCAAATCAGCATCACTCTACCAGTATAATTATCCCCGATTTTAACCAAAAAAAAACCTCTCCCAATTTACCAAAAAAAAAAACTTCCTCAATTTTAACAAAAAAAACTCTAACCATCAACCATCAAACATCAAACTCCTTCGTATATCAAATTAACATATTTTTTTCTCCAATCAACATCACTGTACCACTACATTTATCCCCAATTTTACCAAAAAAAAAAACATATCCCAATTTACCAAAATAAAATATATACCAATTTTACAAAAAATAAACTCTAACCATCAACCACCAAACTACTTCCTATATCAAATTAATATCATTTTTTTTTTCTGAAATATGGATAATAATTATAATATTTGGGGAATGTATCTTAATTATCCGGAGAAAAAAGAAGAAAAAAAAATTAATTTCGCAGCCAGACAAAAGAAAAGAAGAATAAAAAAAAAAAATTCATCTTCCAGCCACGTAGACGTGTCCCTTCTATTTTTTAGCTATTTTTGAGCATTTAGAGTAAGTAAAAAAGAACTCCCCCATACTTTCCTTATTCAACTCAATCAGGTCATTTCTCTTTCTCTTTCTCTTTCTCTCTCTACAATATATCTAAATATATCTATCTATCAGATTGTACGTTGACTCTCTAACTTGCTTTTATATAAATTAATTGATTATTCTGACTTAAGGACTCCTATATGATATCAATTTATTTCTCGTAATCATCATTTCGTGTAGCGGTGTAGATTTATTATTTTTCAATTTATTATTTGATTTTCATATTAATTCTGTTGGTTTTGATTTTCTCTTTTTGCATTAGGCATTAGAAATTAGGTACTAAAAGGAAATGAGGCGATTTATTGCATTTTTTTACTCGTTTTATGCTTTAATTTGTTAGATTAAAAAAAATGGGATTTAGGCAATTTGAGAGTATTCATGGATGTGATGTGAGGCTGTTAGGTACCATAAGGAAATGATGTGATTTATTGCGTTTTTTACTTGTTAAATAATTTGGTTTGTTGAAATAAATTTTTTTTTGGGATTTAGGTAATTTGAGTGTATTCATGGATGTGAGACTGTTAGGTACCATAGGGAAATGAAGTGATTTATTGCGTTTTTGACTCGTTAAATAATTTGGTTTGTTGAAATAAAAAAAAAATGGGATTTAGGTAATTTGAGTGTATTCATGGATGTGAGACTGTTGTATTATGTGGATTTTATTTTACTGATGTTGTTTATTAGTAGAAAATTATACTTAGGCTATTGACCGAGAGCTTCTTCGCCTGCTATATTATTTGTAGTAAAGAAGCTGGCTTATTTATACCCAAAAAAAATGAATTTACTCGGCGATTTTTCTGGCTAGAATAGCAAAAAAAGGAAAAAAAAAAGTGCCCAACCAAATTTGCTGCAATATAAAAGAAACAAAGCGGTTAATTTGAGCTTAGCAGACAACTAGGCCTGGATAATTTCACCTATAAATAATATATTATCATCAGTTAGTACGCACCGAAAAGAAAACATTAATTAGTGATTTAGTGCGTTGGTTTCGTGTTTGTTGAGTAAGTCTTGGTTTAAACTCAATGTGTCGAATTATTCTTATTTGTTGAATTATTTGGTCGACAGAGTTCATTGAGATAGGAGAAAGACAGGTTTTTTCTTAGTATATCAGAAGAATAAAGAATAAGGTTTGACTTTTAAGTACACTATACCTAAAAAATGCGTAAATTTGATTTATTGTTTTGGCAATCATTTTGCGTAAACAATGGCTGCTTGAATGTGTAAGGGGTTCTGATTTTGAAATGAATAAAGACCATACTTATGGTGACTCTCTGTGCTTTATTTTGAGATAAATGCTATGCCCTTTTATAATCTCTTAGGTTGGATCCTTTGAATGGCTTGTATCAGCATGAAAAAATTCAGCCTTGGAGATGTATAGATGCCGTTGATATTGGAAACTTTTGTTCTCTCTGCTCTCTCTTGGTTTCTTTTATCTTATTTTCTCATGCTCTCAGCAAGTCTCCTTCTTTCCTGCTTATCTTACTTTCTTTTTTTTCTTTCTTTCCATTACTTCCTCGATTTGTTTTGCTTTAGAACTTTTCTCATCTATTATGTATTGTAAAACGAACATCTTTATTAAGGTTACTTACATGAAAACTTTTGTAGGCCAGTCCATTTTTGATCTAGTTACATATTTACTTTCAAGAGTGCTTTCACTCGTGTCCTTAAGGACCCTCTAGGATTGAATTTGACCCTTCCATTCAAATAATGAAATTAATTGAGTATGTCCGTTTTTGCAAGTACTGAGAGCTTACCTGTTTTGAACCCTTTTCCATATAGCCACATCTGTCATCTTTGCCTCTAAGCCACTTCTCTTGGAAATATGATTTACAAGGACCTCGGGTTTCTGAATATACTTACTTTCTTCGTAAAATTTATTTCAATGTGAGATTATTACCACTTTTTTTTTTCCTCATTTGACTTCAATATAGAATTATGCTCAAAGATGTAGTTCATTTCTTAAAAGCTTTCAGCCTCCCCAGGTAGTTATTCAAGGAGGCCAAATCCTTCTATATTTAATAAACATATATTTTTACCTCATACAGTATTTTATTTTGATTTGCTGATCATAGGAGTTCCTCAAAGTAAATCCCTTATCGCAGAGTAAAAGATAGCTATTTCTGTGTTAATCATCTATTGATGGTTCTTCTTTATAATTTGCAGCTTCTATGACAACTTACTACATTAATTTACCCACCACTTTCACATAACTTCTAGCAAAGAGGGGGATATTACTTTTTCTGCAATGGAAGAAACTGAGCTGAATATCAAATGGAAAGATGTTACTTGTCCTATATGTTTAGAGTTCCCACATAATGGTGTTCTTCTTCAATGTTCATCTTTTGAGAAAGGTTGTCGGCCTTATGTATGTGACACAGATCATTTGCATTCGAATTGTCTCGACAGATTTAAGAGTGCACATAGATTGTCCTCTGGCTCAGTCTCACCTTTATCTTCAGATGAAATTTCCGTAGATGTTATGGACCCAGAATTCCCAGAGTCCAGTGAAAAACCATCTTGTCCTTTGTGCAGAGGAGAAGTTACAGGTACGGATCAAATTATGATTTTATTTTACAATTTTAATGCAAAATGGGCAAAACTGTCATGTCCCATTCAAATTGTGCAAAGCAGAACTAGAATTACACGATTATATACTTTGACTTGTAGAGCTTATTGTTTTGGATTATACTTAAGTGCTATCTTAGCATATCTCTTTATGTTTTTAAAGAAAGAGTCAAATGTGATTTTTTTTTACTATTCCTTTTATAAATGGTAGGCACCATTTGGTATCTCTTGGATTTTTTTTTTTTGTTTTTTATTTGAAAGACATAAACATTGCTTGAAACATGTATGCCCCCCCCAACAAACGGCGTCTAAAATCCTTAAAAGTTGTTTTAACTTTGTCCTTTTTGCACCAATCTAATCAACTTGGAAAACATTTAGTTTTAGAGTTTTCTGAAACCAGTGAAATTGAAAAGATGGCATAAGTAAAAAATATAATAATAATAATAACAGCAGCTATTTCGATTGGTGACAGGATGGGTTATCGTTGATAACGTTCGAAAACATATGAATGAGAAAAAGCGTTGTTGCGATGAATATCAATGTAGATTTACGGGTACATATTTGGAACTTCGAAAACATGCTCAATTACAACACCCTCATGCCTATCCTTCGAAAATCGATCCAGCTCGACAACTTGACTGGGAAAATTTCCAACAATCGACTGAGATAATTGACGTTTTGAGCACTATCCATGCAGAAGTGCCACGCGGTGTTGTTTTAGGCGATTATGTAATTGAATATGGCGATAATGACACAGGCGATGATGAGTTTGAAGATTTTCGAGGTGCTGAAAGTAGCTGGTGGACATCTTGTGTATTTTATCAGGTATTTAATAATTTCAGAAAATCTAGAAATAGGAGAAGGTCCAGAGCCAACAGTTCAAGAAGAGTTAGAAGAAGTTTCAGTTATAGAACTTCGAATTCCGATGAGGGTTCTGTTCCGTCTCTAGAATTCACAGAATATAGGGTAAATGAGGCCAATGATGATTTTGCAACTATAAGAGACAATCCCAGCACTACAACTGGTCATCGCAGGTGAGTCACAAACTCTAGACTTCTTTATTGGCGTATATAACTCATTTATAAAGGGGATCCTGTGGTAGCATGGTTGCTTTACTGTCACTATTTTCTAATAAGGTTGTATTTATGTTCATTTCCTCAATATTTTATTGCATATATATGAAGGAATCCAATTAAAGGAAAAAGAAAGGGAAAGATAAGGAGAACACATAAACAGAATAGGTGGGTAATTAAGTTATGAGTATAGCACGATGAGTATTTGTGTGCAATTGAGAACCTAGGGAGTTTAGTGCAAACTATGTAAGCTCGGAGGATCCTTTTAAGCAATTTCTAGAAAGCTGTTTCTAATGGCGACATCATAAATTACTCTCTATTGAGCTGGGTAGGCCAGGGCATTGGAAAATCTTATGAACCTTGTACTTTTTAATACCAGTAGAGCAGTTAGCTAATCTTTCAATTTATGCAGGTTTCTGTACCTCCAATTGGTTTGTAATCGCTTTATTAGAAATGTATTATGTACCCCCCAAAAGTATTTTTTTATTTTTTTTTGATAATTAATAACCCTCCTTTGGAGGTAAACCTGTTTCGCAGGCACCAGGGTTCGAACCCTGGTGGTGAGCGTGGTATACTCGGGTACTAACCACTTGGACCAACCACTTTTGCCCTCCCAAAAGTAGTGTTTCTTTAGTTTTAACTCCTAATTTGAGATATTCGCTCAACTGTTACCATATACTCAACCAAATATGCATTTAGGTCATATATTCAATGGGGAGGTTTCCTATGACATTGTCGATTTCTTAGCTTTGCTTAGTAAATGCTTGAAACTTTCAGCATCCTAGCATTAGGTCGTAGGAAATTAGATTCATGAAGATAATAATTAAGCAACTTAAAGTATACTGTTCTAGTTTAACTCGCTTAACTGCCGATGCTACCAAGTACCACCCTGTTTCATATAATTATATTTTGAATTAGCAGAAACTTGACATTATTTTATTTTTATACTGGTCCTGGCTTATCATTGCCATTAAACTTTCTTGTGTAGGCGGGATATATCATATAGTATTGATTGAAATGGTGTCCTTTAATAAATGCATAAGTTCTGCCTTTTTGACGTATAGATACTGTCTCTCAAATTATTTTCATCTACTTCTCTCTGTATGCTCTGACAACTCGTGTTTCTTTTGTTACAGCTATTGGCGAAGACGCGCGTGCTTTTACGACAATTAGGTACGTATTGTTGACCAAATATTTATTATTAAGAAGCTTTCACTTGATGTCTTAGTTAAGGCCTTTGGGAACACTTTATTTGTTTAACCATTCTCTTTTGGTTAGTTCTTGCCTATTATTAGACTTGAGCTTTGATCATGTAAACCAAATAAACTGAGAGTTGAGGACGCAAGGTCAATTAGGAATACATGTTAAGTCATACCAAACACTATAATTTATATATGTTTTGACATGGTCACATACACTTTCAATCGGACTCGTGCCATTCCAACATTTGTTTACTTGTACGTCAAACTTTAAGCTGAGATGAAATTGTGGACGCTTTTAGGTGATTTCAATGAAGTAATTAGATAGTTGTTTTGTGCTGCTGCTCCTCTTAGTGATATCAACCATATCACGCCAATTTTACTTTTTGATGGTTTCCCCTAATTCAGTTATTTTTTTCTAGGTGATCTCAACAAAGAAGGGGGAAAGGGCACATCAGTTATTGAAGACAGTCGTGAAATTTTAGAAATTACTTATGGACCTCAATCCTCATGCCTCTTCATTGTCGTTGCTGCCTTACTCATTCGTATAGTTGCCTAGACATGGCTTTTGTTTCATATAGTTCTGTGGATATGTTTGGATCTTGACTTAACTTTATGTTCTAGAATATTTTGGTTGAGTTTAATTCTGATTCGTCGGTGGTGTAATATTTTCCTGCACAAGATCTATCTTGATGAGAACACCTATTTGTTGAGATATCCAGTGTAAGCGATTGTTATACTGAACACGTATCAAAATTAAACTCTTTTTTGGGACAGTCAACTCATTGTAAATAATTTCCGTATCTCATCTATTCTCCTCTTTTGGGTTTTATCGGTCCTGTACACCTCTTCAAAGTCTAGTCAAGCATTTTTCAGATTTATTATTTTTGTTGTCGTGGGTACATTACATAATAAGTGGAACTGCTGTGACTATTTTATTGTACTGGACAGCTTGAAATAGAAATTATCACGCTGAAGTCATGGACTTTAAATGGCAGCACTGCTGTGACTAAAGGCTTGTTTAATGCAAGTTTTAGAGCCAATAAAGCTTGGATTATTAGAGACATTCTAAAACTCGATCTCAAGCTCAAAAGGCACAAAATAACTCAAGTCGGTTTGATAACCAAAAAATATTCAGCGTTAAGCGACCACAGAGCCCAATGCAGTTGGAAGCTCCTTCCTTACCAGCCAACCTACATCCTTACCAGCCAACCTACACATTCAGCACGGAAGAGATTTGGGCACTTTTTTTTTTGATGACCTTGGTGTCCAGACCAGCGTTGTTCACGTGCATCTCGACTAAATCCATGTGGGAAGCTAGCGTCTTAAGACTTGGTTATGCTGTTGGTGGGAATCAAACCCGGATAGATGGACACCAAAGAGAGGGATTCTCCCATCTAGGCCTAACCAATGGTGGGTAGATTTGGGCACTCTTTAAGTTGTGACTAAACCCACTTCATAAGTCTCAACAATTCACTGCTTGTTTGGCAACAACTTTTAGCAATTAAGTTGACTAATAATTAAAGTAACTTCTGAAACTGGAAATGAATCAAGTCTTAAACTACCCGACAAGATACAGTGTAAATTATAAACAAAAAGGCAATATAAACACAGGAAAAAACGTAGCAGTGAACCCAAATCAAAAAGGACCAACGTCCACGTGAGTCTGAACATTAAATTTTCAGTCACAACAGACTACAAACTAAGTTTGCTCATGTATCGAATGCAGATTCAGAATACAAAGAGGCACAACTCACAAATTAACTAATACCAGGCAATTTCAACTCTGTAATTCATAGCAGTTCGGAAAGTGCATACACCAACTTAAGATATTGTGTAAAGTTGAATTTGACTAAACAGCATATAACACACTAAAAAAAAACTCATAGAATAGTAAACCCATAAATTGGGCAAGAAAATGTAAACCCCGAGACGCCAAAACATGAGCGTAATATTCATCTTCAACCGACACCAAGGTCAAATGATCAAGGCAATATGAGAAAACATCAGAATATACTCGGCCATTATCTTAGAATGGAACTATTTCTAATAGCCGATAATGACTTCTGCGGGGAGGACTAATATGGGACATTATTTGGAAGGTTACGTATGACATTGCTCTTCATGCCCATCTTAGAGCGCATCGCCTGCACTCCTCTACGGTTCATCTCCTTCATCACCTTTATCCTAACCATATTCTCTTTTGACTGCACCGTCGATAATCCCATGCTTCGATACCTATCAACAAATGAAAATACTTCGTCATAAAAACTAAAAAGTAGTATGTTGACATCAAGTTCATGGTATTACTTGTAAAATTGCTAAACAAAGTCCAACATGCAGGCAAGTTTCGTATTTCAAGTCAAACTTCCTGATAGTTTCACTGCTACATGTGGGTTTGCAAGGGGTTGGAGTTTAGCAAGATAGTATATACAAAGCGTTAGACCATTTTACTCCACTTTGCACTTATCCATTATCTTCTGATTCTTAGAATTTTCAGTTATTGAATTATTTTCTTCTCTATTGGGCTTTGGAATCGTGCCAGCTACAGTACAAGTATCAGTTTAGTGGGGAGGGGCAGTATAAACAACAAAGATATTTCTTTTGTCCTGGTACAAATAGGAGGAAATAAATAGGAGAAAGGCCAATAGTACCGAGCAAGGTGAACATTTGATGTATATGAAAGGGCAAGCTATTGTTTTCACTTTTCTTGTGGTTGAGAGTAGAGATCCCAATGGTCTCTAGATTTCTTTTGTTTGAATGTTTCTAAATTCCAATGTTTCCATACAGCTTTATGAACCTCATGTGCTTTCTTTCCAATGTTCTCTCCATTAAAGCAACACCTCGGTTGATTTTTTTAATAGTTATTATAACGAGAAAGAGCAAGGCTAACAATTGAAAATAAATTGAAGGGGCTAGACAAAACATGAATTTTTATGAGAGGTACCTTGAAGCTAATGCCAAACTTATGGCAACATCATCAGTGGGTGATGGGCGGGGCTTCTGACGATAATACCGCATATATTCGCGAGATCCCAGCATTTTAGTAGATGATTTATCATCAGTTCTTCGAGTTATAATAAGTTCGGAACCACCAGTACCAATCTCAACTGTATTGTCCAAATCACCAGTTGCATCCACAAGCTGTTTCCCATCTTTCCCCACATAACTACAACAAAAGAGAACACTCACCTCAGAAGTTGGGCTTGCTTGATAAGATTTTACTAAAGAAGCATAAACGTATGTTTGGCAACACCAAGAAAAGCATACCTTCTTTTTTTACCAAAAAGGTGAAAAGGTAAAGGTTTAAAACATTCTTCTTAAAAGTATACTTTCAGCTGTTTTACACTAATAGCAACAACTTTATACGGTGCATAAGTAATAAATAAAAAAGTACACTTATTTTCTACCAGACAAACTAATCAATAATAGTGTAATACCTAAGAATATTCTATTCCACCTCTACAAAAAAGTACTATATTTTATCACTGCTTTCAAAAACTCGCTTCATAGCACCGTAAGGAGCAAGCATTACTCAAGAACATAAAAAGCTTACGCTTATAGTGAAAAACTACTGCAAAAGCGGCTTAGTTTGCAAACTTTTTTAAAACTTAATTTTAAAAACCAAGCAAGGCCGATATCAGGTTATCCTATGTATGTTATTTACACATTACAGAATGCAGTAAATCTAGCAATCCAAGAAGGGAGAGAAACCTGCTGCTGTAATCATAAAATTCTTCGATCTCTGCCTCTTCGTCTTCTCCGCCATCACCAAAATGCACTTTACAATGGCTTTTTGCTGACATATGTTTCCTTGCTGCCTCCAAGCTGTTAAAAGGATGACACCTCTCGTTGCAATACAGGCACATGAAATCCCTTTTCACCTTAACAATGGATAGGTAACAATTAATGAATTAAATCATTATGAGATTATTTTGAAAAAATACCGAAAGGCATACCACGAGGTAAATCTCTAGAAACAGAAAACATCAACAGAGTTTCCTTTTTCCCTTTTCAAACATAATACAGAAAGGCAAACAAACCCACAAATTGATATCATTTATATTCCAGATAGCTAACTGCACTTAAATGCAACGCATTTTCTGTATGAGTAACTTTCCATTTCCCATACCACAATAACTTAGGGTTTCAAAAGTAGGGGTTATTTACAGTTTTGTACACCGACTTAACAACTGATTTTGATTCTCTAGTCCAAACTAAGAAAATGGGCTATTAGTACACAAAGCTTCCAATTCTCGGCGATTTAGTGAATATATGTACCGAATAGAAGAACAAACCAGGTTGTTTACTAATTAATTAAGAAAATCAAATATTTTACCCGCTGTTCTTAACCTTATTATGCATTTGTGCATTAAACTACCACAACTTGCCTATTTTAGTCCCCAAACTATAGTATTTATACTTAGTAGAGTGTACAAGAGAGAAAAATGTTAGGTTAGGGTACTAGTGGCTAACTTTTATAGGTTTGTCTACAAAATCAAACATTATGATTAAGGTAGTGCCGTAGTGAACAAAATTGGAATTAAACCCAAAAAATAATCACCTTGAGACCAAGATAAATAAGAAGACCTTGAGGATCTTTCAAATACTCCACATCAGGTATGAAAAATCCATGCTTCTTGTGCATATGAACTATACAGCTATCTAATGAATCATGTTCCAAATCGCACATAAAGCAACAGAGCGGATCTACCTCCTCCTCCTCCTCATTATCATCATCCATATGATCACCAATTACATTCTCATTATTAGTACCCAAATGAGATAAAGAATCCGTAGCTTCGTTGACCAAATCTTCATCTGAGTCAACCTCCTCCCACTCACTCTCTTCACTCTCTTCTTCGTATTTTTCTCTCTTCTGGCGAAGCTCAGGAACCACACGGGTCGGGAGAGGTTTAATAATCACACTTTCGAAGTTTTGATCATTTGTTCCCTGAGAAGCTGCTCTGACCAAGTGACTTTTTGACTGTAGGTGCTGAGAGTGAGCCTTTGAGCTTCTATATCCTTTGCTGCAAATACCGCAAGTGTAGAGCATAGGAGTGTCATTTGATTTATTTTTCTCTTGAGCAAGAGCCGATTGTCTAGCAATAAAGAGTGGTTCTGTGACTCCGGGGACTCCAGCAACCTGAAGAAGTATAAAAATCAAATTAGTAATAGTATCTTGTTTTTGTGATACCAGAGAAATATTTCAATGAACTAAAGACTTCCTTGAGAACCAATAACGAAGACTCATTCCGTGATCTATCATTAAGCAGAAATTCCAGTAAATTAAATCAAATAATATGCAAGTCGGAGAACTTGACAATTAACATCGCTATATGTCAACAATCAAACAGCTTTCGGCATTTAGGACTTAGAAGTATATCCTACTATATTTACGAAAGGAAAACTGGATTTACAGGTATGACTAGAGGGTAGCATAATAGCCATATACTGGTATAACCGTATAACTATAACTAGAGTCGCATCCAGAATAGCTCTCTTCTTCAGTTGTATATAGCTAAGGGGCAACACGGTGATTTCGACGCCCTTATCAATTATATGCAAAAAAAAAAAACGCACTGCTACAAAAAAAAATGCAAACGCCAAAACGCATGACAGACCCATCCACGGCTCTTAAGCCTATTTTGCCTCCAAATGAATCTCCAAGTCAATGAAATGTATGGTATGCATCAATTGTTTTCTTTTTTGAAAGGTCTGGTTGCAATACCATTACAGTCTGAAAGTTAAACATTGTAGTCTGTAAAATGGTACCATCTTGAAGGAGATAGCAGACCTTATCATTAACTGATGTCAGCCGTTTATGTAAGAAAGGCAACTTAATATGCCCAGTTGACAGAAAGAAATTTTTTATCCAGGGAAATGATTTTAACTTCAAAAAAATGCATATGACCAACAAGGCGGAGAACAACACTTAATAAACGTTTTGTTTTGCTTAAAATTCCTATAAAATTAGAACTTGAACAGATATGAGTGTATAATCCAGCATACTTTCAACCTAAAACTAAGCACTGATGATTACTAATAAAACAAGGAATTTTATCCCTTTTGCACAGTCAATGTTTAACTTCTCAATAGCACGAAGAATAAATCCATATCATAATCGTGATAAACAGATATATAGCAAGAAAGAAAATTAGTAAAAAACCTTGCGCTTGAGATTGTAGCGGTGCCACTCAGATTTGTAATGTAGCTTCTGTTCAGTTTCATCGATAAACTCTTTATTGCAAGCGTTGCAGCTTAAACCTGGCATTTTTCCTAACTCTTGGTTTTCGATTTGTCAAATTTACTTGAGAGTCAAACAACTGATTCGAAAAATGAAAAGGCAACAATAAAATTGTCAGTAAAATATCATTGATCAACAATCATATAGACTATGATCGAAAACAATTCTTAAATCAAGAGGGAGCTCCCCAAATAATCTATTTGTTAACAACATAATATACCCATAGCAACAACAATCTCAATTAACAGAATTTTAATTTGTTTCCAAAGTTTGAAAGTCAATGAAATGAACTGAAGTGGCATACAAGTTGAATCAGCAAGAATTCACGAAAGCCAAACATAATAATTTAATATATAAAGAAAGAAAAGCACTTAAGTAGAGATCAAATACAACTTTAGATCTATCTTTATTCCTAGGTCAAAATATTGAACTCTACTCAGCAAGGACGAGTCCAAAAAACCCGAATAATACTTTCCCCGATTCATCATATTACGATTCAGTTTTTCAACAGTATAAAACTACGTACTTTAGATAACTTATTTTCCCTATCATCAAATTACGAATTCGGATTTTGTGCCCTATCATTAAAGAAAGTCAGGGAAAATAAATCAAGTCAAAATCACCTCAATAATTAGAAACAAAACCTACGGAGTTTATTTTATGAACAAAACAGCATTGTTAAACGTTAAAGACGAGAATATACCTTCACTTAGTTTTTAATTTTAACAAAAGAAATTATGAAATCCTTTTTTAAAAGCTTATGAACTGACCTGTTACTCAAGAATTATACAGTGTTTATTTAATAGAAACTTAATTTGCTTAAAAACTTCTACTAATATCGTTTATTCGTTTTAAAGAAAAAACAAGGTTTGTAATGTTTGTTCTGATATTTATTATACATAAATCTACAACTTATTCTCATCAAATAAGCAATTAAAGCAAATAAAATTAAGAACAGAAACAGTACATATAAAGCGTGCTAGGCAAAGAAATTAATCAAATTACATAAATTAATAATCTCGTATCCGACGATTTCCAATTATAAACTTAAATCATAATTCATATGTATAGAATTAAACACCAAGCTATGCCAACGAAGAAAAAATAGATGAAATATAAATTCGATATGTATGTATATATATATAGATAGATATAGAGAGAGAAAGGGAAAATCTGACCTTATTAAGAGAGGCGCCGAAGCTATAGAAAATTAAGAAATGTGTTGTATTATTTGTTCAAATAGGTTTTGGTTTTTTATTTTATTTATACTTTATAGAAAGGTTTAGTTACATTTGTAGTCATGTTTTTTCAAGTAATCTCTTTTTAGTACCTTTAGTTTTCATTACATCAAACAGTAGTCACATAACAGCAGCGGTTACAGTTTCCGAGAGTAGGCTGACATCGGTTGCCTCATTGCTCCTACTTATAAAAAAACGGTTCGTATTATGTATGTTAAAAATACTTCAATTTTTTTAGACTTTTAGTATCCCCATATACTAGAATTGAACTTCTCTAGCCGGTTAGTTTTGTCGTTGGTGTGTATTACCCGGTGCCGGCTCTATGGGAAGTCAAATCAAACAACCTAACTAGGGCGCAACAATTTGAAGACGCAATTTTTTTTGAAATTTTGCTATACTACTATATATAAATATCCAATTCCCTTAAGTTATGAATATAATAATAGTATAAATGGAAGAAGGCAGTGTATTTAAATAAGTCAAACAAAATTAACAAATTATATCTGAAATCTTGTCACTTATATTTTGAATGTGTCCATTCACCACTCTTAAATGATAAGATAATGTGAAATAAAACCTTTGTAATTTGTTTTAAGTGAAAAAGTAATTTTATGATGACAATTCAGAATTCTAGTTTCTTAATTTGTAAAGGAATGTAAGAAAACTGGAATGTTTACGACCACAATCAAAAACCAAGAATTCACCAACGGAAGCCGCTATCCTGCACCATTTTAACTTTAGGAATCTAAGGTATTGTGAATGTGAAGTAACTCCTTTGAAATTGGATCTTAAAGAACTTATGATGACCATATTTTGTTACATATTCTCTTGGCAAATAGATCCTCTATTTAAATAATGAGAAGAAATTTTGTCATTTTGAAAATTTAGAGAACATAGTTGTTTGAACTGAACTATAAAGAGTAAAGACCAAGTGTTAATTTTGTTCTTAAACAATAAAAGAACGAGAAGGTGATTGATTTTGTGGTACTGGAAGCAAGTGACGCATTGGCTGAGGCATGAGAGTAACGCGTACACATTTTCATTATCTACATAAAATACCACCTATGCTTTTCATCAAAAATATCATACAAATCACAATAGTTTCAAATGAAACACTAGTGGTTTATTTGATGTAAAAGGTGGCCCAAGTCCTAATTGATCCCTGCTCAATTTCTTAAATTATGAAAACTATTACGTACTACAAGGAATCAATATGTATTTTACTTCAGGTAAATTAAGTCCTACGACTATGTTATAATTTCTTTTCTAAGACATGTTTGAATTTGTTGACCATTTGGTGTCCAAATCTAATGTCTGCGAGACAATTTTGAGATAGAAATATTTAGCACCGAATATGGACGATGTTTGTTGTCGCAAGCTATGAAGGCAATTCTACACCATGAATAAATATGCGGCGTTTTATCAGCCACCATGACTAGAATGTTTTAGCCAAGTTGTTTCATGAGAGTCCAGCAAATGCCCAACGAGTCCAATAATAGAGAACTTGATCGGGAATTTTTCCTAGGGTGAACGAATGAGCAGATCTGCTCTTTTCAAAATATAAAAAACAAGGACCTGCATCTTTCTTAGTCAATGCTTGGAAGTAACGGTCTAATTTCTAAGTAATATGATCACATTCACATACTACATACTCTAACGATTTCAAAGATGAATTACGACTCTACGAGTCTACAACAATCACCAATACGGAACCAAAATTCGCTGAATAGCCAAATGGTACACCAGTTTTGCAAGTCTACGAAACACGAAATAAAAGTCAGCACAACTATGATGACGTAGCGTTCAATTTTTTTTGGCAAAGATCACAATAGACTAGAGTAAATGTAACCCACCATATCTCTCTAGCCTCGTTAACAGTTACTTGATTTTCTCGATGATGTCGGCTATAACTTTTTCCATGTCAAGATCCTTCATTGGCGTGAATGGACGAGGCATATCCTGGTATTTTGGAGGGAAATATTTTCAGATGAATGTCCGTCTAATTATATTCAAGTTTATGAACATAATAAGGAAATCAAATCTCAGAGGAAAACTGAAGGTCTAAATTTTACAGTTTGAGCATTCATTGCATGAACAAAATACTCATTCTGTAAAAAAGTTATAGTGGAGTGCCTTCAACTATATGACCCTTTATTCACCAGCATTCTCTCAATGTATTTATGATAATAATGAAGAAAAAGCTGTCCCAGTTTCTAGCAATTTAAATAAATAAAAGCCAAAAATAGTTGAAGAAACCGCAGTCCTGACTCTGTCTTAGAGAAAGAAATGATTGCACATGCAAATCTTGTGCAAAAAGACAAATGCCAAGTTTGACAAGAGCCAGTGAAAGGTTGACAAACATTCAGAACAATAAAATGAAATCTTGGGAATACTAGTAATGACTATAATTTGGACTGAACCTCGTGAATGTAATACAACCAAACACGCTCCTTAGTCCTTAATAGGCAATCTGTATAGCTTTTCGAGAATCTAATATGCAATCACATAGAAGAACTTATTACTCTTCTCAAAAAGATTATTTATCATGCACCATTCATCGACATGCATCTTATAACTGAAATAAGTTCAGAAAACGGGACACTGCAAGGACATAAATTGGCGAGGACACAAGCTGTACATGCTAATTGGAGGGTACACCTTTGTTAATTGGGTCCATTTCAAAATGTGACATGCATTTACCAAATTTAGAATATACATGTACGAGGTGTAGAATATTACCAGAAGAGAGATAAACTGCTCGCCTCCTTCCTCTCGAATTTCAAAGCACCCTTTCCTTGGCTGTAAAAGGAACACCAATAGAATATAACATTTGCAGTAAATGCAAAATAAGCTATTACTCAACAAATTAGAGACTGTACAAAGTCCCAACAAAATTAGAATGAATGCTATATTACCCTGCACTGATCCTGCAATTGCATATTTACCCCGATCAAGAAAATGCTAAATTATCCAGGAAATTATTAACCATGGTCCATAGCATTCAGTGATAAGTAACAGTTTGGGGAATGCTGGCATGCCAGTATCAGCTCAATTACAAGTACTGAAAAGCTCTGGATTTTATTGTTATTACATTTTTCAGATATAAGAAGCTTATCATATTTACCAATTTAGTAGATGACATAAACAATTGCAATACAAGACAAGAAACTTGTAAACTCCCCTTCCACAAGTGCACTTATAGAAAGTACAATTTTCAAGATCAGTTGTAAGTTTGTTCTCCACACAATTTCTGCCGCATTTTGAAACAGAGAACAGATACATCTGCTGAGATCAACTGGATATATGGTGATGTGCAAAAGTTGAATATATCATCTCAAATGTTGCTTTTCACCAATTTCAGTACATTAACATATATAAATAGGTAACACCATCGACTTTCTTAAGACAAAAAGAAAACAGCAATGACTACATAAAAGACTTAAGTCACAGTAAATAATCGTTCATGGAAAATATGAACTCTCACATGTCGTAAAAGTTCAGTATCATAAAACTCTCCAGCTGAACAAAGGGCTGCATTCTCTTTTTAATTTAAGCAAGGCTGGTAAAAAGCAAAACATTCATGGAAAAGCAATTTGATACAAAGAATCCAGTATCCGCATGTATTTGATTTGAACATCTTTTCTACATGCAACTGCTGAACCCCAGTTTTAAAATGCATAGATTATTTAGTTCCACTGTATACTTAACGTCAAATATGAAATATATGATCATTTTCACGTTTCATGAACCCATGACCATACACGTGATAGAAACAGTAAGAAAACATTAGCATCAAGATACAAGATATTTTGATATCATTGATTACAAAAAAAAAATGATATCATTATGAAACATCAATTACCGGTCAGAATTAGAGCATAACATACCTTCTCTGGATTGACACGAACGGTGATTCCAGGAACACCATTCTCAAGACCATTTTTAACCTGAATAGCTCTTGTTTTGAATGAGTTGCACTGTTTGCTACAAAAGCAAGCAAAAAGGTTTCACATGTAAGCAAAATTTCATATCTAACATAGGCAAGGGATAAAGTACAAACCAACGCATAGCCTTAAGTGTGATAGAAATTAATCAAAAACAATTAACCCATATATCTAATACATGTAGAAAGAAGAAATAATTGTTCCTAGCCACCTCCCTTTTTTTTTGGCTTAGGCTATGTGACAACTTTTTGATAGCCGCGGTGATACATCTAACACTTTGCTCTTGCCTAGACTTACATCATATCACACAAAGATACACCCTTCTCGATTGTATTCCATCAATAGACATTCTATGGGGATAGAGATATGAGAGAGTTCAACTCTTTTGAATCTCAAAGTTTAAAGCCTGGTACTTTAAAAGCTATAAACAGACCAGAATAGGTATTCTTGTTCTATGGACTGGCGTTTTTCAAAACTTAAATAGATTGTTTTGTTGAAGGTAGCCAGCAATATCACACCATTTATTAAGGATTGGTTTGATAATAATTAAATAAATCTCCGTCCCAATGTTAAGCAAATTTTGATGGCAAATACACCTGACAAAATAAAGCCAAGATGTTCTCACTTTCATACCCCAGCAATAAATGAAAGGGTAACATCCAAAACGAAACATAAAAATTCAGGAAGTGTGTAAAAGCGTTATCTTTTTCTTACGTAGTACCTTTTCCCCCTCTTAAAACATCACTTATTAGGAGTTCAAAAAAGTAATGACACATCTACATAAAGAACATAAATTGAATAGCCAACTCTTCACAGCAAATACACCTATAAATTATAATAACAGAACTTGCGACATACAAAAAGGAAAACACAGAAACTAAATTAGCTACTTGAAAATGCCTGTCTCTTTCCCTTATGATGTACCTTCAATACTTTAAGTACCCAATTTTCCCTCTCCAATTCACCTGGTTTCAGGGTTTTTAATTTCAATAAGTAATGACACTTGCAAAAAGCACCTAACCTAATTTTGGCAGATGTTAAAAGAAAACTTCAAAGTCCCCTTAAAAACTAAATCCAAATTTTTATAACTTCAGAACCAAAATAAAAATAAAAAACGAGCAAGTAAAAGTTCCATGTTTTCCCTTCTTATGCAAACACTTGTATGGAATATGAGTCATTGTATTAAGAGTATCTCTTCAAAAGCGTTTATTAAAGTTTTTGATTTTCATTAAGGGATGATAGCTAACAAAACATGGTTCACTCTGATAGAGTACACCAGAAAGCACAATGAACAAATAAAGCTAAAACTATTCACAACTTCAAAACCAAACTCAAACGACTATGTAAAATTATTTTTCCTCTTACACTAAATTTATGCAACAAGTGCTTGATTCGTGATACATGTACCATATTTCATGACAACCTAATCATCCGACCTACTATTCTTAATAACAAAAGTAAACTTCATCCACGGCAAACATTATTTGAAAATTTCCATCAATACCACATCAACAAAAATAATAGGTTCGATGATGTGTCATTGAAGATAATGATACTTCTAATTATCCGTGTGCTGTTAATTGTTTCCGCTACTAATGGCAGTTGTGGACAAACTTTTTAAGCCTAGCTACAATCCCAAACCATACAAACATGTATAGAGAGAGAGAATATAATACCAGAGATCAGTAACGATGCTCTTACATTACCTGCTTAATGAAGGAACAGCCTAAAAAATACTCCTCAAACTTTAATACACTGAGCAAGTAAACCTTAAAATCTTTCATAATTTTAAGATCAAAATTCAAACAGCCATTCCTTCTTAAATTGTGCTTTTATGCAAATTGCAATAAGTGCCTTTTAATCTCTTTTATGAAGCTTTTTACATTGATTCAATTGGCTCTTAGAATTTTTTTTTCTTATGGTATCTAGAAATTACTGTTACAAAAGTCCCTACCCCAATTAAGAGGAAATTTTACCGGCAAAGGCGTGCCTGACATTACTCTAAACAAAGTCGAATAGATTCTTGCAGCTTCAGAACCATTTGCAAGCAGCCAAGTGAACATTCTTTTTACGCTATTCTTATGCAACATATGCCTTTTCAATTCCATTTTTTAACATGTGTATAAATGACTTCTTGTTTCCAAAACTAGTGAATGTTTATAGAAAAGATTCAACCCAACTTAGAAAGTCTTAACTGCAAAAGTAAACTTCAAAAATTCCTAAAGCTTAAGACTTATAAAACATGAATATAGATACAGATAGAGGACACTGATAAGGTACATTTGTACAATATGATATGAGAATACAACAAACCTTAAAACAGATAATTAGATACGCCATGGATACAACAACTTAAGTGATTATTGATACTAATCACTTAAAAACCTTAAGACACTTTTCTTAAATATACGAACCTTCATTTTTTCTCTCTATATAAATTAAGAATGTATAAGGCTGGCCGATACACTCCTCGATAGCATGTATAGGCAAATCATACCTCGTCGTATTTCTTTTTAGTGGGCGTGTATCATATCCTGCTTTTGGTATATTGTACTCTTATAAGCTTGCGCCCATAAATTTCCATACATCACAGCCCTCATCAAATAATATTAAACTCTTAACAACTTTAAAACCAAAATCCAATCAGCTACTTGCTTCTCCTTTGTTATTATACTCACTCCATTCCCCTTTATTAGTACATCACTGGTTTTTAGAAAACTCCAAGCTCGTTTGTTTGCAGTATTAGTAGTAACGGGACTATGAATACCTTCAGACTATGACGGGATAACAAATGAAGGTGGGATTAATAGTACGTGTTTGTTTGCTTTTTATTGGGCTTGTACTATTTTACAACCCCAATAAAAAGTATTAGAAATTGTTTGCTTTTTATTGGCAGGATGGATTAGAGTGGTATTATGGTAGAATGGTATTAGAAATACCGTCGGGCCCACAAGTACCGCGTTTGGTACGAAAAGTGGAGGCGGGACTATTAGTAACATGGGATTAGAAATGATGAGAAATGGGGGTATTTGGAGTAATAGGAGGAGTGTGGTATTGGAAAATGGGGGTATTTGGAGTAAAGGGGGTGTGATATATATATATATGATTTTAATATATATATAAAACACCCCCTTTTACTCCAAATATCCCCATTTCCCAATACCACACCCCCTTATTGCTCCAAATACCTCTATTTCTCATCATTTATAATCCCACGTTACTAATAGTCCCACCTCTGTTTTTCGTACCAAACGCGATACTTGTGGGCTCAACGGTATTTATAATCTCATCCTACCATAATCCCACTACAACCAATCAAATAGCTAGTGGGACCATTGGATTCAATGTCCAATCCCGATGCAAACAAACGAGGCCAATGTTAAACACATTCAAAGCCACCCCGGTTTGTATTGATCCGTTAAGAATCAAAAAGTTTCAAAATTCGCCATTAATAATTAATACGACATGCTATTTTTTCCATGCGTTACCCTTCAGGATCAGTCGTGGTCTTCCAAACTTTACCAATTGTATGGACAAATCCCTTACTTCAAAAAAAATTACTCCAAAAAAATTTCCCTTTTAGCATATTTAAGTGAAAATAGAAACATACTGGTTTATACAGTCCAATACTTTTGCCAAAAATGTTATAATAATTGGCACTATAACAGACCTACAAGCAATAATTGCATGTATCGAAGAATATGATCCCAAAAACTGCCTAACAAGGTGCTGCGAAGGGATTTTTTCTTTTTACCCTTTTCACTAACATAAGAAATCCAACACATTTGCATAACTCTACATAAGGGGGGGTGTAATTAATAACTCAACTAAAAGAGAAAACAGAAATTAAATGTAACTGAGATTTTTTTCCACATTCACCAAAATGCCTAACGAAATGAAACAAAAAGAGTATCCTTCTAAATCTAATTCAAAATACAATTTATTAGGGCATCTAACTTTAGATTATGACAGATTCTGCTAACAATATATTTTATTAATTACTTTATACCCAAATAGCAGTCCAACAGATGCAAGTCAGTATGTGTATCAAAAATCAATTAGTACATCTTTATTGTTATATAAATTCTAAATAACAATTAGGGTCCGTTTGGCAACATATTTTGTGGTCCAAAATCAATTTTCTTATTTAGCTTTTATAATGCAGATTTTTAGCCTAAAAAGGCTAAAAAAAATTAAAAAAATTGGATTTTCATTAGATTTTTGAAAGATGTTTTTTTAAACTGATTTTGGACCACAAAATATGTTGCCAAACATAGCCTTATGCATTAATTGGTAAATCCATAGACCTTAGATTTTTGGGGTTTTATATTCTAATCTAATACACACACACACCCCCCTATCTCTCTCTAAAACCATATACATGCAAACAACATATATAAACACTAGTAAAATTTACCCACGCATTGCGTGTGAGACGCGCAATGACATAAATCTCGAAATATATTTTATTTTGAACATAATATTCAGATTTGGTATAATTGTAGTTATGGATGTTAAAACGAATCGCTAATTAATTTAGGCTACATCCGTAATTAGGAAAATATAGTGAGGACAAATTATTAATTAATTAGATTATGTATATTGGTAATTATTAAAACATAGTGAGGGAGCAAAATTGGGCAGCCTCATTTTTATTGGATTGAGTTATTATAGTAGAATGATATACATATCTGTCTATACATATCTGTCTATACATATATATACATATATATATATATATATATATTTATTTATTTATTATTAATTAATTTCTGAATAAACATAGTAATGGTAAATCTAGGGAGTAAATATAAATATATATATAGAGAGAGAGAGAGTAGTAGAGAGAGAGAGAGAGGGAGAGATGAATACCAGTGCTCAATGACGACGGTTTTGGCTTGTGACGACGACGCCACGTCAGCAGAGGGAGGTTGTTTAGTAAGCTTCTTCTTTTTAGTCGGCACGGGGAGAGCGGGGGAGCGGTTGAGGTATCGGGTCTGTCGTGCGGTGGAGCTCCGAGTCACCCTCGTCGTAGCCGGCACCGCTTCTACTTCTCTGCTCCGTTTCCTAGGGCTCACCATTACACTGAACCTAATTCTATTTTCTCTCTCTATATATATATATCTATATGTAATTATGTAAATGTATGTATATATGTATTGGTGGTGAGTGAGTGGGTGGAGTAAGAAAAGTCACGCACCCTGCGTTGGGATTGGTGCGTACACTTTTGATTTCCCGCCCTTTTCACCCCCCCTTCCGAATTCCTTGCTTTTATTTCTTTTTCCTTTTTTTCTATTTTTGTTTTCTATAAATGTCTCTTTTTTTCTTTTCTTTTTTTATCATTTTTACTAAATCCAATTTCAGATTGTCTTACATTTGCTTTTTTTTTTTTTGGTAAATTAAAAAAAACATACAACTTTTCAAATTTAATTATTAAAAACTGCGATCCAAATTTTTTATTCCTATAACGTACCACTCCAATAAATATAGAGTTAATTAAGTATTGTTAGAGCATCTGTATCGGCTAGCTCAAAGTATATTTTTTTACTAAAATTTAATAATTATGGTATAAAAAATGGCATGTATCACGAACCATATTTATTCTCTAAATTTCAAAAAACACAAAATTCGAGGAATTTATATGATTACTATGAATATAATAGTAATAAACTATCACGTGATCTACATTTTTGTGATTGGAATATTGTTATGATTATTAAATAATAATAAATAAATAAAAAGAAATAATGTAAGGTTATTATAATTAAATTAATAAGTAAGATAAAATTTTGTGTAAATGTAAACGGTTCATTAAAATATATAAAATATAGGGGTGGATTACGGTCGGGACCCGACCCGTAAACACTCAACTTGTATACCGACCCGATTACTTTTGCAGGTGAAAAAAAATTCTGACCCCGACCCGACTTTTTCGGGACCCGAATTTTTGGGATCTCGTAGGGTCGGGATAGGTTTATGCCAAATCTGCTGGCATATTTTTTTTATTTCACGACAATGTCATTTTTTATTAATAATTTTAATTTGACAAGTCTAAACATATTATTAACGCGAAACATAATTTTAGTTTAAAAATAACACTTCTAACAAATGCAAAAAAAAATTAAAATATAGTAAAAAAATAGTGTGAAAGTACAAATAATGGAGTAGATAAAAAATTTGATACTCCCTCCTTTACAATTTAATTCTCCATTACGAAACTACGTGCAATTTTGACCGGCTTATAACTTGTATCGAAATTGTCGAAATGATTTTTTTAAAAATATAATCATAAATTTTAACATTTGAACTATATGATCAACTTTTGAAAATTTTCATTCCGACAATTTTTATACAAGTTTTTGACCGGTTAAATTGCACGTAATTTCGTAGTGGACAATTAAATAGGAACGGATGGAATACGTTTTTTTATCATATTCTTTTAATATTTAGTTTTATTCACACAAGTAACAATTATCATAATAATTGAGATACATTATCATTATAATTTTTATAATCGGAAAATAACTATCATTTATCTTTTTTAAAGTAACAATATAACTTTTTAATTTAATTATATTTTTTATTTTAATAGTTTCATAGATTCAAAACTAAAAATATATATTATATTTATGTAATTATAACTAATATATGAAACAAAAAGGATTATAGCTCATATGATAGAGTATTTACATTACATCTTAGAGGCATAAGGTTCGATTCTCATCATTTGCATTTGATATAAATTAATTTACATTTTAGTGTTAAAAAAAAAAACATGTTATATAATATAAAATATTAAATTAATTGAAAGTCGGGTCGGGTCGGGATACCCGACGAAATCAAAATTATCACCCGATCCCGGAGTTTGTCGGGTCGAGTCGGAATTTTTTCCCGGCTCTAGTAAAATGGTTAAGGTTGCTCTTATATAGAAACAAAATTGTTTAAGAAAAAATAATTTTTAAATTTTTACCGGAGATGATGTGATATATATATATATATATAGATAGATAGATAAATTTTATGAATATACTATATAGATATATTATGAGTAGAGAGAGAAAGCATAATTTTAATAATTGATATATTAGTTATATGTTTTTTTAAAAAAATTATATGTGTCGTATGTTTTGGTAATATGTTTTGTTTGCGTCTTCTTTTTATGTACACTGTTTCTGTTAATAGTGGGTGCACAAAATCACAATTATAGAATAAAAAAATAAAATACAAGACGGTCTTAAATTACATTTGGTAAATTTTGTTAGTTACCGCATTCACTTCCACTATTTTATTAACAAAAATTACCAAATCTAATTTCATATTTGCTTACTTTTTATTCATTTTATTCGATAATTGTGGTTTTTGTGGAGTAGCGTTTCGTACCCACTACTCTAACTAAAAAATAGTGTATGCGTAGTAGGATGATTGAACCGGTACTCAGTTTTATATAGTTGGAAAAAAATGTAGTATGGTCTAACCATAACTCGAATTTTTGACTGACTTTCTTTATTGGCGAAGTTTATCCTATCCTATGTTACTCGTTGATTTTCATTTCTTAACGATAAGGTATTGACCATAGTTGACGGAAGATGAAAAATTAGCAGAAATCGTAACGGAAACAGAATCGTAAAGGAAAAGGTATAAAGTTTAGACTTGGAATAATTAGAATTGGAAAATTAGAAGCGGAAAGTGGGAAGCGTTAAAAGGAGTTTATGAAAGTAAGACTGTGGTATCGAGAAAGAACTAGTAGTATAAAATAAATTAAAATTTTGGATCTGAAAAAAAACCTTTGGCGATCTAGATGCATTGAGCTACTCCAAACGTACATGTATTCGACTAGCTGAGTTTCAATAAATAAATAAAACGTATGGTGCTTTTAAAAATTATAAATTGCTGTAAGTATTAAGTTGATTCAGCTATTCTACATCTTGATGAGTCGAACATGTTTGAATGTCGACTAAATCTGATTATGTACGTATATCTGTGTCGAGAAAATATTCTTACGCCGATAAGGTTATTTTATTTATAGATTCGTCTCTCCCACTTTGAATTCAAGTTATGTTAATTATATATCATTACAATATGAACTCCATCGAGGACAACATTATATTTTTATGAATTCCTCCAATTTTGTATATAACTTGTATATACTGCAAAAAATCACAAGTGCTTTATTTTAGTTATGATAAAACAAATTAAAGAAAAACAATGTAACAATAATCATGTGATTTATTTGAAATTTGACACATAATAGGATCATGTGTAGTGAATTGAGATGAGTAAGTGGGAATTAGGTGACAAGTATAAGATACATGTAAAAATTATATACTATATTAGTGTGCATCCTACCATTTCTTTGTATATACAATATACAAAAAATGAAGTGTTAATTAGAGTGTTGGGGAGACATAAAATAAGAATTTGATAAGTGAGATATGACTTTTTAGTATGTTTTTTAAATTTAAAATAAAAATTAAAAGGGGATAACATTCATAAAGAAGAGAGCAAAGTGAAATTTCAAGGTTGATAACTTATCAAACATGTTGAAGCATGTCAATTTATAGGGTCAATTTAGCTGAAACATTGAAACTTAAAGGTTTTTATCAAAATACAAAGTAAAACTATGTTTTTTCATCAAAAAAAATTAGAACGAGGGCCTGCAGCCCATGACTGTCCGTAACTGGTTCATCTACGGTATATATTGTAATTAGTTGTAATGAAAGTCCGCCTTGCAATGCTTAAGTTCTATTGATTGCAATTTTTGGAATAAACATAAGTTTCTATCGAATGAAAATGCTTGTTTTTTTTTTTTCTTATAGTACTATTTGCAAAACAGTAGTTGAACTCTTAAAAGGTTAAAATTTATTTTGACAAAATAACTGTCTAGTTCAATATTAAAATGGGTTTGACAATTTATTTTTTCACATACAAATATCATATTATATTATTAATATAAGTCAACTTAAGAGAAATGAAACAGCCAAATTTTATCTATTTTTTCAAAATACACCTCTATTCTAATTTATTAATTACTCATATAGCATAATGTAATTCAAATACATAAATAACTTTAAATTTATTTGTCCAAGATTATATTATATTTATATAGTATAGAACAAAAACAGACGTGACGGCAAAGACGAGAGGCCATCAGTTCAACTTACTCCACCTAAAAAAAATAAAAAATTAACAGTGTTATATATGTAATTATTTATGTACATAAATATCACCCGACTCGAGGCGAAAACAATGTAACACAAATTTCAGAAAAATAAAGATTTAGTAAAACCAGAAACGACGTGTCATGTTTAACAACCTTCGATTCGGATGGTCCCACTCCCACCCCATATTTCATCTCTCTCATTCAATTTGGTCCCCAGTTATCCAAATTCTAACACAATAATCTCTCTCTCTCTCTAAACCTCACCCAAATCAAATGGCAATGTCAAGTCCAGCTCTATTCTCACCACTGAAACTAACACCCATTAGAAACCACTCTCCATCGTTATCGGTGATGACGTGTAATCGACGCGTGGTATTTGCTTCTGTATCAGCACAGCCCAAGGAGGAGCTTAGGATTGCTCCCCAAACCTTAGTTCAATCTATTTTATCTAAGGTGTTTTTATTTACTTCTTTTTTGCATCTCTATTTCTCTCTCTCTCTCTCTCTTTCTAAATATTTTAGTAACGCGTCGTTTGGTTGTGGTACTATTAGCAGTGGCGGAACTAGAATTTGGTGTTATGTAGCGTTTTTCATAATATGGGGTTATATTGTAGCCCTCTTAGCTACTCCCCTGACTATTAGTCGCGTATTAACAAAAATGTAATTAATTAACTTGGTGGTAAAAAGTAATACTTATGTTGGTATGTATTCTGATTAAAACAAGCGGTGGAGCTAGAATTGTACCTTGGGGTGATCAGTGATGGAATTCCCGAAAAGAAACGACTTCAAATGCTCAAAATATATGGGGTGCTAATTCAATATATTAAAAATAATATGTAAAATATGTACTGCAAGTTTTTTTTTAATAAGAGGGTGGTGTAGATCTGCCAGCGTTCTACTAGTTCCGCCTCTGATTCAAACATCTAAACATAACTTGGTTGTATCCTACGACTTACGAGTATAAAAGTATAATTGATGTAGAATTGAATATTTTTGCCAAATTAGAATTTGAGTGTCTGATACAAAGCGGAAAAGTGTATTTTTTGTGCTGGGAAATAATATATGGTAGTCCAATCGAACTCCAACTGATGCAACCAAACAAGAGTTTTGACTTTGTTTGTGTGTTTGGCTACATGTAGGTCCGCTCTAGGTTCCTGGTATGCTATGCATATCGAAAATCGTTGTACTTATTTCTATTGCTTTTGTGTTATACTCCTTGGTAACTTTACCTTGTTAGATTGTTGGTGTTAATAAAGTCTGCCCTAGAAATTCGGCACCTAACCGTGCCTAAACTTCGGCGCTTTTTACATTTATGGGGAATGAAAATAATTGACAATTTCACACGGGGAAGAATTGCATAGTAAAATGATAAAACCTAATAACAAAGATTACTATGTCAAAACAACGTCGAATTGTATTTTTCTTTGGTGCCTAAGCAAACTGGCTGTTTTGTCTTGTACTAAGCACAGCCTTAAAGTTTGAGTACGCTCTTTTATGTTGGAGACGTATAGTTTCAATTGTCTCATGGCTTTGATTGCTTCAACTTTGTTTCGATAGTTTAAACTTACAAGTTTTGGATGACTTTCTTTGTGTTCTTCTTTTCTTATACCTGTGTGTTGTGTTACCCCATCAGTTCGCTCTCCGCATTTGTTGCTTGTGGTTCCCTCCCTGGATAAATCTATGCTGTTTTGCAATCACCCCAAATTTACTTTGGTAGCCTACAGTTGATTATTATGTATTTTCAGATCGATAATTTCCATCCAGTTTTGAAACGACATCTACTCTTGTGTGGTGATCCTTATTCATTTGTTTGTTATCTAAATTTTGAAGACCAAAAACTTGAGCCATTTGTTGCATCAGTTTTTCTTGTATTTTTCGAACTATTGGAACTGTTGAAAAAGTTGAGCATCCAACCATTTCATTTTATTTTAGTTTCTGTATAACATTTTAGTCTCAATAAGAATATTTTTTCATGAGGAAACCGATTATGCTATATGCTATCTAAATTCTAATTTCTTTTACACCTAAACATATGTATGAGTTTTTTTTATCTTTTTGGATAAGTGTGTGACCTAACTTGTTTCATGTTTTCCTTTCGCTAAAGGAAACCAAAACTAAGAAATGATGCATTAGAATTAAGATACAAACCAGAATTGAACTTATAAAATATAAACTATCAAACAAGCCCTTATATTTTATGCAGATAAATTTTCCGAATCCTAACCTCCAGGTACGAATGTTACCATAGTGTAATACGAGAGACTAGATCACAATTACTGATGCAATAGAGCTCTCGAACACCTTAATTCTTAGCAATTCCATGTGTATTACTTCTAAAGTATCATACAAGTGCCTCTAATTGGTGTTTGTCATTTCCTTCAAGTTCACTGTACTCATCTACTGTTTTCTGCAGTTGAATGCATGCCTCGACAACTATTTGGCACTCCCTTTACTCATATCCATTACTCTACTTCTGATTTTTTCATGTTCATCTCTTCATATGTGAAGTGTCTGTTAGAAAGAAAAATGGCTGATCACGTGGTTTCTGTTAAATAGGTGACACAAACAGATCGAGGAGTGTTGCTGGCAGCAGATGAACACAAAAAGGTAGCTGAAGTGGCTCAAGAGTTGAAAACATATTGTGTTGATGAGCCTGTGAAATGCCCACTCATATTTGGAGGTAAAGAAAAGTTCCCTCATTTAGATAGGCCACAGCTTTTCCATATGCTGAAATATGTTTGGTATGACTCTTCCTTGTAAAAATTCTCTACTAGTTCATGGTTCTAACTCCTACCTAGTGAAGCATACCTTTTGACAAACTATTGTTTGTAAAATGCTACTATTCTAGCATAAATGGTGATCCATAGATTATTATGGAAAATAAGCAGGTCTAAATATTATTTAGAAATTTAGACACGACTCCTCTTGTGCCCTCCAGAAAAGGGATACAGAATGGTAACAACATAACTTGATCTTAGGTGATCCATCGCTAAAGTACATCTTCAGAGTGCTTTCGTTTTCATTTCCTCTAGTTTAATCATCAGTGTATCTATCTACAAAATGAACCCTAATGGCATGCACTGCAGGCCATAATATTTTCCACTAGAAAGACCTTTTAGGGGAGGAGAGAGGTACATTATGAATTGTAGACTGTAACCATTCACAAAAGATATGATCAGTTCTATTCGGTAGTTTATAATGTTTACATTACGAGTGTTATTTCCATCTGAAATAAAGCATCTAGTCTTTAAGAAAAGAGGTTATCTGATAAAACTTTGATAACACGTGTTTCTCACAACTGAATTGCTTACCTAAATTTATGTTATTTTACCCTTTCCTCTTAAAATTTATTTCTGTGTACAATTACATCAGGCATGCGTAGTTTTCCAAATGGAAGAAAAACTTAATATACCCTTCTGCTACAAAAAGCTCACATCCTGTTCATTTTGAGTTTTCAACATTTTCTGATATAACTCCTGTGATTTACATCATTCAGAAGAAGTTATTCATCTGGTTTTATTGATTCATCATTTGTTACAGAGTGGGATGTGGTGTATTGTTCTAATCCTACATCACCAGGAGGGGGATACAGGAGTTCGCTTGGGCGCCTAGTCTTCAAAACCAAGGAAATGATTCAAGTAGTTGAAGCACCTGACATTGTGAGGAACAAAGTAGCCTTCTCTCTCTTTGGATTCCTTGATGGAGTAGTGTCGTTGGAAGGTAATACTACTGCCAAATAAAGCTAATAATTTTTCCGTGACTTACGGATAGCCAGTGATATTATACCGAAACCATAAGTTTTTTGCATAGTAAGAGTTGTGACTTGATATCCAATTTCTTGTGAGCTCATTTTCCACAGTGAGGCATTGCATAGATTTGGTGTCATTTGTCAAACGATGGCTAAACTGCTTTAATATTCTAGGTGGGTTTCTGTATTTTTTAGCCTGTTACATTTTTCAGCAATAGCAGTACTTCTTAACTTGTAAATCTACGATTGACCAATTAATGTGGAATCGTGAACTTGTGTACTTTATAACCGGAGTTGTCAAAAGAGACCCATAAGTAGTTTGCTTTAGAATCAGCCAAGTTGTTTGCTTAAGTTTAAGTAGCCAAGTCTTACAACTAAGTAGCACCAAGTTTTATCTTCTTTTGTTGAGACGAAGTTAATTTAACTTGTTCATTGTGCAATTTTTGGTGCGTAAGTGGTGCACAAAGAGATTGTGATGGCATACAGATAATTTTATAGAATTCTTCAACAGCGTATTTGAATTTTTACCGTCTCTGCCATTGTTACATCAGTTTGTACATACATAATCTTATTTGCGCATTGTGTCCCTACTTGAAAAATCCTTGCTTGTGGGTACATAATTGGTGTTTTAAACTTTTCTTGTGTGAACGTTTTGCTTGTTAACTCGCTTCAAAAACTTTTCCGCATTCATGTCATTGCCCAAAAATTACCGTGCACTTTTCTGGGGAATCAATTCTAAACTAATTCGGTGATTTTTGTGTGTGTGAGCAGGGAAGTTGAAAGCTTTAGATGAGAGATGGATACAGGTGATCTTCGAGGCACCTGAACTAAAGGTTGGAGCATTGGAGTTTCGGTATGGTGGGCAGAGTGAGGTTAAACTCGAAATTACATATGTCGACGACAAGATCAGATTGGGGAAAGGCTCCAGAGGTTCGCTATTTGTTTTTCAGAGACTCGGATGAAAAGATATTATCTTCTAGGTTTGGCCACCTCATTTTTTTTTAGTAATACATTTTTACGAGTATGTTTTTTGCACTCTGTATCTTGTGCTAATTATTTGTATTGTAACACACAGATGCTTCTTTTCTTAAAGGATTAGAAGCTTCTGTTAAAGAATGCAACTTTCTCCTCTAATGTAAATGACATCCAGATTAAATTGTTCCCTATTGTATAATTATTTGTTTGTTGCAATTTTAGTTCAATTGTTACCACAATTTTGAGAGCTGATTATGTAAGCATTTTAACGGAAGTGGAATTCTTGGCCAAAAAATTTAAGAGAGTTTTAAATCCTGTTTGAGATATTATGATTGAATTTTGCATTTGGATTTTGGAGGTCTAAAAAGAATTTTGAGTACCAAGTTTGTGTACTATGACATAGCATTCACCTGAACTAACCGTAGAAGCCATCGGCAGGGACGAAAGAATTCGAGATACATTGATCAAATATTTACTTATTTTTCATCAAAAGCGGAAAGGTTTCCCCTTTTTAGGCTTAAAACATTTTTTTTTTGCTCCAAAAAAAATCAATTTCACCAATTTATTTGTCATAATCTCAAATAAGTATGTTGCTTCCTAATTCATCAATAGATCTTTGTACAAGTACTTGTATATTTTTTTATATGATATAATATATCAATAAGCTAATGGGAAAAATGCTATTTTGGTACCCAACGTATCAGCTTTTACCAATTTGGTACCCAACGTACCACGTTTTCTAATATGGTACCCAACGTAACTAGTTTCTCTCCAATCAAGGGACCAATCCCACTTCAGGTCACCGGAGACTGGTCACGTGATACCACGTGATAGCCTTAGGTCTGAGATAGGAGGGCAATTTTGTCATTTCAGTTTTATATAGTTTTTAATTTATTTTTTATATAACTTATAAGTTATAAAAATGGGAATATGAAACATTTGGCGCTTTTTCCTTTGGACAACACATACTCTCTCTCTCCCCTAAAAAAAAATGCACCCAAAATTCTAGGGTTTCTGATCATACTCAATCAATCATAGTTGCTGGCAAAATTATTGAAGATACGCATTATGGTGTGGGTAATACGCAGAAACGAGGCTCTCGTCCCAAGTTACGGTGAGTCCACTACCATTTGCTAAAATTTGAAATTCTATTATCAATTTTGGTTGTGAATTAATGTTTTTATAGAAACTATTTATTTTAATTAGGGTTTCGATTGATATTTGGGGATTTTTGATTTTTTTGTACAAAGTAATAGAAAGCAATGCATAAAATTGCAGATAATATTGTATAAAGTTAATAGAAAACATTGCATAAAATTGGAGATAAAATTGATAGAAAATATTGTATGAAATTAGTATCTTGTAAGTTAACTGCTTATTCAACTTTTAAAACCTGTAATACCTTTCTTTTGGCAGCTGCGAAGACAAGTTTATTCTCAATAGACTTTCACCATGGGGGTAATTTTGTTTATGATAGAGAAAATATTTGTGGTTATGAGGGTGGGGAAAATATTTTTGTTGATTATTGTAACCCAAAAAGGTTGTCTTTAAAGTCATTAGAAGCTATTGCTGCTCAATTAGGATGGCTCGATGTTAGAAAATTTGCTTTTAAGAGAGCTGGTTCAGAATTTGAGAATAATTTGATTCAGATTAAGGTTGATATTGATGTTGTGAATGTAGGCAAGTTTATAAATAGTGATAAGTGTGTTCAAGTGTATGCTGAATGTTGTGAAGATGAATTTGGAGCTAGTGATACTAGTGATGACAGTGATGAAGAACAACATGTAGATGATGGTGATATTGGAAAATTTTCAATCTTGGAAGGTAGTGATGATGAGGGTAATGATGATGATGGTCTTGTTGACCTACCTGTACTTTTCCAAACAGATTTACCTTCAAGTTCAAGTAGGCCTTCAAGTTCAAGTAAGCCTAATTTTGTGCCAAATGTAACAAATCCTCATCCAAACATAGTGTTCAATGAAGAAATATTGAATGAGGGTTGTGTAGATTCTGATTACTTTGAGAGTGATAAAGAAAGTGATGAAGAACATGTGGACAGTTCTTTAGTATTTGGTGAAGCAGATTTGGACAATGTGAATTTCAAGTTAGGAATGAAATTTCCCACTCCAGACCACTTTAGAGAGGCCGTAAAAATGTACTCTTTTCAGAATGGGAAAAACTGTAAACTTGTAAAGAACTCAGCAAAGAAATTTATTGTTAGGTGTTTTAATGGGACCAACAAAGAAGATGGGAATGACATCAAGTGTAAATGGTACTTGTATGCAGCTGCAGTGAGAGATGAAGTGACAATAGAAGTGAGGACAATTGTTGAAACACATAACTGCCCTAGGACACAAGACATAAGTGCTTGTAAGCCATTGTTCATTGCTAAGAGGTACATGGAAAAGATTAGAGTTAACCCGAAATGGAATGTTCAAGCCTTCAGGCAACAAGTACATATGGATTTACAATGCAAAGTAACCATGTCAACAGCCTACAAAGCTATAAGAAAAGCTAAAACAAGACTGCAAGGAACTAATGCTGAGCAATATTTGGTTATATGGGATTATATAGAAGAGATGAAAAGATCAAATCCAGGGACTACAATAGTTATGAAAGTCTCACATAGACCAGGAAATGATTTTGCTATTTTTAGGAGGATTTACATATGTTGGGGCTCTTTGAAAAGAGGGTTTAAGGAGGGTTGTAGGCCTTTGATAGGCTTGGATGGTTGCCATTTGAGTGGGCCACACAAGGGAGTTTTGCTTAGTGCAGTAGCCATTGACCCAAATAATTGTTGCTACCCATTCTCTTATGCTATTGTGGACATAGAGAATTACAGAACATGGAAATGATTTCTAAAATTGTTGGTTAGTGACCTTGAGATAGATATTCCAGAGAATTATAGTATCATATCTGACAAACAAAAGGTACACTGTAATTTTTCCCAACTATAATTCTAGTATATTTAGTATTCAATGGTATTCTATGTTTTTGATCAAAACATTTGTATTATGTATGTTTTATTGCAGGGGTTGATCAAAGCAGTAGCTAAGTTATTGCCTGGCATTGGGCACAGGTATTGTCTACGTCATTTGTATAACAACTTCAATCAAAAACACAAAGGAGTGGCCTTGAAACAAATGCTAGAAAAGGCTGCAAGAGCTACAACCATCCCTTATTTTGAGGCAGCATTAGAAGAAATGAAGAATTTGGATGAAGAAGCGTACATTTGGCTTGCAAATAAACCTGGTAAAAACTGGTCAAGGTCTCACTTTTCCATTCATACTAAGTCTCCTTTATTACTCAATAACTTATGTGAAAGTTTTAACTCTTGTATAAGACAATTTAGAGTGAAACCCATACTTACAATGATTGAGTTAATAAGGTTGAAGCTGATGGATCAAGTGATGAGAAAAAAACTTACAGTAGAGAGGGTAACCACTATGGATATTTGTCAAAAAATAAGAAAGAGATTAGATTTTTTAAAACAAATCTCGCACTTATGGGAAGCAAAATTTAATGGTGATGATGAATTTGAACTGTTTGGGCCTAATAATAAGAGCGTTATGGTGAATTTAGAGCAAAGAACATGTGGTTGTAATGGGTGGCAACTCACTGGAATTCCATGTGTACATGGAATTGCTTGTTTATATCACCAAGGTAAAGAGCCAGAAGATTATGTGCAATTGTTGAACCATGGGGCTCAATAATTGATTTTGATTATAACTTTGATTATGTTTTTAATGATTTTACGATTTCTCTATTTCGATGATATAATGCTTGTTTTTTCCAAAAAGAGAATTTGTAAATTGCAGCACGCCAGAAAGATAGAGATCGGAAAAACGAAGCCACAGGTTCAAGCGGAACCAGGATCGGAGCTAAAACGAAGGAGTTATGGGCTTTCGAAGAAGACCGAAAAACTGCCAGAAGAACAGACGACCGATCGACTGGACAAAAACGACCGATCGTTTTTGGTCCAAATTCTTCCAGTGAGCTTGTCGAAAAAAAACGACCGATCGTTTATCAGAAACGACCGATCTTTTTCTGAAAAACGATCGATCGACTGTAGAGAACGACCGATCGTTTTCTACAGATTTCGAAAACAGCTTTTCAGCTTTTTCTGGAAAATAGCTTAAAACCTCTGAAAAATAGCCTCAACCACTTCTAACAGTCAGAACCCAGAAAAACAGACCTTTGGTCTATATATACAAGCTCAATCTCTCTTCCAAACCACCAATAAATACACCAATCCATCATCCTAAAACCTCTCTTAATCAAAACCCAAATTATCACCATTTTGGTGAAAATATTCGAAAAAGAGGAAATTAAGAAGAAAGCGATTCAAGCTCAACAACAACAAAGACTCACAAATTAGCTTACTTAGAAGCAAATAGAATAGTGAGTGTAGTTACATTTTTGTAACAAAATTGTAACGAGTATTTTATAAACTCATTTTTGTGAGCGAGTGATCGGGTAGAGGCTTTGTAAGCAAGTGAAGCTTAAAAGCTCTAGGTCTTTCATTTCGGGACACTCATAAAGTGAGGGGGAGCTTAATCGGTCGATTAGCTCGTTAGGATTGTAATATCCGGGAAAACAATTTTTAGTGAAATACTCGGAAGTACCGAGGAGAGGACGTAGGCCGTTTGCCGAACCTCTATAAATATCGGGGTCATTTTCTTTCCCTTACTATTTACTTTCCGCAACTTAATTATTGCTTATATTCTTGCTTGCGTTTAGGATTTCTAACATTTCATTAACTTTTATTAAACGCTTAAGTTAAGAATTGTGTAAGTTGGGTGTTAGTTGCTTAGAATTTTTAATTAGGCGAAAATCACCATAAACCTTATTCACCCCCCCTCTAAGGTTTAGCCGCACACGGGCCAACAATTATGTGCACAACTGCTATAGTATTAGCACATACAAGAGATTGTACTCTAATGTCATGAATCCCATGAATGGTAAGGATTTATGGCCTAAGAGCAAAGAGCATCCAATACTTCTACCACCACCTGTAAAAGAGGTAAAACGTGGGAGACCTGCTAGGATTAGAAGAAGGGGACCAAATGAGCCAAAACAATCTAAAATAAGCAGGAATGGTCTTGTTATGAATTGTAGAAATTGTGGAAAACCAGGACATAATTCTAGAACTTGTGGCAGGCCACCAAAGTTAAGAGTGCAGGGTAAGGGAATTAGAAAAAGAAAAGAAAAAGAACCTGTACATCTTGTAGATGAGACTGACACTAGTGGAGATGATGGAGATGATGAGGCAGAGGTTGTGGTGTGTGAGAGAGATGAGCAGTATGTACCAATTGTGAGTGAGCCAACTGTTAGTGAGCCAGTGTTCAATGAGCCAGTGTTTAATGAGCCAATTTTTAATGAGCCAGTTCTGAGTGAGCCAGTGTTTAATGAACCAGTGTTTAATGAGCCAATTCTGAGTGAGGTATTTGTGAGTGAACCAATGATCAATGAAATTGTTAGTGAGGTAAACCACAATGAAGATCTGGAAGAAGAAAGGCTTTGGGCTTAAATTGATAAGGAACTTGCTGCTGAGAATTGTATGTCATCAAGTCAACCACAAACAATCATTCAACATGACCCAATTCCAAAGGCCAACAAATTGTATTTTTCTCAAAAAGTTGGCACTAAGTCCAAGCTAACACCCAAAAAACCAGTAATAAATAATATTTTCCTATTTTTTAACTAATATATACTAGCACACATTTTTATGTGGTAATTATTTAAATATACTTGTTATACAGATTATAAGGAGTAACAGGATACTAAATTCTCCTAAAAAAGGGCCTGTCATAGTTGATTATCAAGATTTATCCACTGAAAATGAACGTCAAACAATGCATGCTGGAATCTTGAAAAGGTCAAAACAAGGTGCCATTAATCTGCCTAAAGGTCACATACAAAAGGGGGGGAAAAGATATTTGACACCACAAGCACTCTTAGCTGATATGGAGCACTCTTAGCAAAGAAAGATGGTCCTTCTAGTGTTTGATATCAAGTGTCTGAATATCAAGTGTTTTGTTAATATTAGTTTGGTGCAATACTTTTGGTTAAGTTATGACTGTAATTTTGGTGGTGTAATGACTGTAATTTTGGTTAAGTTATGACTGTAATTTTGGTGGTGTAATGACTGTAATGTTGGTATTGTAATGACTAAAATTTGGTATTGTAATGACAGTTAATTTGGTAATGAAATGGCTGTTATTTTTGTGTTTTGGTGAACTTTTTAGTGCTAATTTGATGAAGCTATTACCGTTACTTTGATATTGTAATGACAGATAATATTTCTTTTCTCTTGTACTTGTCTCATTGTGTGGTAATATTTAAGTTTTTTCTGATCACTGAAAATTTTGATCAGAATTTTTTCCTATTGTATTTTCAGGTACCAATGAAGACCAATGTGAACCAAATTTCATCACTGCAACTCATTACAGGTACCAAACTTTGATAAGAAAAAAATTCTGAACCAAATTTTGATCAGAAATTTTTTTCTATTGTATTTCCAGGTACCAATGAAGACCAATGTGAACCAAATTTCATCAGTGAAACTCATTACAGGTACCAAACTTTGATAGGAAAAAAATTCTGAACCAAATTTTGATCAGAATTTTTTTCCTACTGTATTTTCAGGTACTAATGAAGACCAATGTGAACCAAATGTGAACCAAATTTTCAGAATAGTCAGAATAATTATAAACCATCAACTGCAATTAATCATAAAAGAGTTCAAGTTGATATTAAAACCACATCACATCATTAGAACATTACAACTAGCTCATCCAACCCACTTAATTTAGCTCACCTTCACCATTAAGTAAGAAAACAGAAACAAGAATTACAAACAAGATTAGGCTTAGCAACACATAGCTAACTGGTTTTTGCTTCTCTTTCATAGCAGCCTCTTTTTCAACCTCCAATGTCTTCATGTATTCTTTTAACTCTTGTATCTTCTCTTCAAGTGACTCATTATAGGCCTGCAGTTTCTTATTATCTTCTTCAACTTTAGATTTGTTGCGCAACAAACCAGATATGGTGGCCAAAGCTCTATCACACATAGGGGGGGTCAAACCAACTAAAAAATTTACATTTTCCACTTTTACAGTTAAGAAACCTTCTTCCTGGATTTGTTTTGGTCCATGAAGTCGTCATTTTTGGTTGGTTTCCACAGTAGCACAAACAATCCATGGAGTTTTAGAGAGAGAGAGAGCAGGAGTGAGGAGTAGCTGTGTGTGTGTTGATAAAGTTGCTGTGATATCTGTAAAAGTAAAAAAAAATAATGGAGGGAAAGTTCAATGACATTTTGGAGGGAAAACTAAAGGGTAAAATAGTAAAATAGCATTTATGACCAGTCTCTGGTGACCTGAAGTGGGATTGGTCCCTTGATTGGAGAGAAACTAGTTACGTTGGGTACCATATTAGAAAACGTGGTACGTTGGGTACCAAATTGGTAAAAGCTGATACGTTAGGTACCAAAATAGCATTTTCCCCATAAGCTAATAGATGATGGTCTGCTTCAGCAAAGGTTTCCGGATCACATTTTTTGATTAATTAACTCATATTTTACGCCTCATCAAATCTCGTGTATTTGCTCCTCTGAAGCTCAATTTCTGGCTTAGTTCACCTTGGATAATTTTCGGAAAGTGAAATCCGTGTCGGATTTGATAGATCGGTTTAAATAATACTCCAGTTGCCAATTAGACACAGAGAGATACGAAAGCGAGATACGAAAATGGAAACGTGAAAGGTGATCAAAATTATATTTACACGTAGAACAATGAGAAACGAGATTTTGAAAATTGAGAAACAGGTAAACCGGTTTTCAAAGATAGAGCGATTTCCCCTAAAAAAATATTTCATATACTATCGTCCGGTTCTTTTTTGCAAAACCAAATTTTTTAGAGACGGGATGATTCACGATCTAACTTTTGCAGACAGGAAAAGCCCTAAAGCTTTATTTTTTAAAAAGTTGCCAGCCAAACAGGCCCCAAAAGCCAACTACTGGTGAGAAACATGCCACGTGAAGTCCCCCAAATGCTCCACGTGTCCATTTCCCAACAACAAAAATAACCAATTTTCCCTCTCACTCACAAAACAAAATTAGCAAATGAACACAGTAATATCTTCATCATCATCATCAACACTCCTCCGTTACTCACTCATTTCATTTCCCTTTTTAACAATGTCAAATACAATACGGTTCATTAACCCTGGCCCGAGACCTGCCCCTTGTGCGGCGTCTTTTCAGGTCCCTGCGAACGAACTTAGCTCGTTCGCAGAAGAGACTTTTAATAGATACACTTTGTCATGTAAAGAGAGAAAAGGAAAAGGCGTAGCGGTTGTTTGGTTTAGGAATGATTTGAGAGTTTTGGATAATGAGGCTTTGGTTAAGGCTTGGGAATGTTCCGAGAAGGTGTTGCCTCTGTATTGCGTCGATCCTAGGCTTTTTGGGGATACCTATTACTTTGGTTTTCCCAAAACCGGAGGTATATTTATATATGTTCGATGTTTTTGCACTTTATTTTTTCATTTTATGATTTTGGAAATTCGGGTTTTGTGAGTTGAGTTTTGGCCGAATCGTGAAGGGAAGCTCCCTTTTTAGTATCGTAAAATGAAACTAATTAGTAATTACCAATTGAACCTAATTACCGATTCAGGTATTTTTAGGAGTGCTTACTTTCTGAATACTTGAGTTTTCCATTATTGCATAATAATTATCACGAGTATTTCTATAAATCAAGCGTTCAATAAAAATATCCAAACATATGCTGCAACCGAAATTCTGTATTATTCTTTCCTCTTCTAGTTGTGTCCATCCCTATATTTTGTGTGTGTGTGTGTGCGCGTCATATATTTCAAAACCTCTTGGTCTAGAACTTAAGATGCAGCACTACTTTTAAATTCATTTCGGCTGATAAATTTAATTAAAGTACTATTACCATTTCTCTACATGCAGCACTCAGAGCACAATTTCTAATTGAATCTTTGGCTGACTTAAAGAAGAACCTGACAAAGCTGGGGCTAAATTTGCTCATCCAACATGGAAAACCAGAAGAAATTATTCCTTCTCTTGTCAATGCCGTAGGAGCCCACACGGTTAATATTTTTTTTACTCTTCTGATTTCCTTAAAATGTAATGATGCATTAATGAATGATTTCCAAATATTGAATAAGGATGTTGATGTTTCATCCAGTAGGTATATGCCCAAAAAGAAACATGTAGCGAGGAGATCAGTGTTGAGAAATGGGTTGCCAGAGGTTTAAGAGAGGTTAAGCTACAATTTATCTGGGGTTCTACAATGTATCATATCGATGACCTTCCATTCCGTAGTAGTGATTTGCCAGATGTATATACTCAGTTCCGTAAGGTAATAATTTTCAAAGTTTTGCAATATTTTTATCATTACTACCATATGAGATGACTTTGAAATAAAGAAGTTTATTGACATGATCTATGTACAGTCTGTCGAGTCAAAATCAAATGTTCGAGGCTGTTTCAAAGTTCCCTCGTCACTTGGTCCTACACCCAGTATTGAGAATTGGGGAACTGTTCCTACACTTCATGAGCTTGGACTTCAAGAGGAAAAGGCAAGCGTTTCTTAATGCAATCTGTGTCACTAGAGGAATCGTTTAGTAAATGGTAAAAAAGTTGAAGTCTTAAACTTTGTTCCCTTCTTTTGATACAGAATACCAAAGGAATGAGATTTGTGGGTGGTGAAACTGCGGCACTGAGTAGAGTTGGTGAATATTTTTGGAAAAAGGTAAGGTGGTTTTACTTCAATGATGTGTAGGGCCAGTTTAGTAACGTGAAATTCAAGTCTTTTCACTGAAATCAAATTCAATATGCCTGTAGGATTTGTTGAGAACCTATAAGGAAACAAGGAATGGAATGTTGGGACCTGACTACTCGACAAAATTTTCACCTTGGCTTGCATCAGGGAGCCTGTCTCCTCGATTTGTCTATGAAGAGGTACTGATCACATGGAAAGATCTTACATGAAAGATTTCCTTTTACTTGGAAGCCTGAAACTGTAACCACTAGCTGATTTCGTAAATTTTAAGTATGAACTTACTCTGAACTCTATATGATTCGTCTTTCTTGTTCATTTTTTGGTTGATATTTCTTTCAAGTTTTTAAGTACCTTGATTTCATACTCCGCATTTAGGAGGTAATGCTGTCAAAGTGCATGACGGCTGGACTATGTATACTTTATTGATACTTTTTTTTCACATTAGAAACACACATAGTGACCTGCCTAGAAATGTGTGTTTAGCAAATAGTATTTACTTGGCACATGAAGATTCTAAATCCAGGTCATTTGTGTATCTAGGTAATGCGATATGAAAAGGAAAGGCATGCAAATGATTCAACTTACTGGTAACCTTATCTTTAAGCTCTCCTTTCTGCCAGTATCTTCTTTTGAATTTTGCTTATGGATTCATTCATCAATTCATCAAAATTATTTAGTAATTTTCGTCTGGGTGATAAAGGTTTGTGAAAACCAAATGCATTCTTGTATTTAATTAGAAAAAGATGTCCAACATGCAAACTTTTGTCTGTGTTCCTCTATTCTTTTATTTTATCCTTAAATAAAGGAGGATCTAAGGATTTCACAGATTCAATTGTATTCTTGTAGGTCTGTTACTTTAATCTGTATTAAGTTTTGTGACAGCATGAAGGCCTGAAGGGTGATTTTTTATGAGATTGTTATATCAGTGAAATCTACTACTTTATCCTTCAGCCGAGTAGCAGAAAATTATTTTGTTTTCTTTCCTTTAAAAGCCTCAATGTTGGCATTGTTGATATTTAATGATAGAAGTTGGTCTTATTTTTCGTGTATTTTTTCTCGGTGGTTATATCGAAGTTTGATATGTGTACGTCTGTCTAAAACATGAATAATTTATTTTCAGGGTTTTGTTCGAATTAATATGGAGAGATTACTTCAGGTTCCTATCGATCAAGTGTGGAAATTCTTTATTCCAATTAGGTAAATCATAGATCTTTCTTGCACTCAAAACCGTTTGATATTTTGAAAGTCAAACTCAGATACCCCTTGGAGCACAATTGGTTTTTTGTTGTGTTTTCGCAAGTGAATCATATATCTGTGGAAAAAGGATGACTTGTAGCTAACTGTTTTTGTTTCTCAACCCAGGAGGACCGAGAAATTTGAGTCCCAAGTGGAGCCAAGACAAGCTTTTATTTGAGGCTTGGAGAGATGGTTGTACAGGGTAATGTTTTAAGTTTTCACTCAAAGGCTTTTATTTGTTCCTGTGTACCCCCTCCAAGCCGATAATTTATTACTTAAGTCTGTAATTCTTACGTTTTAGATGATATTTTTCTATTGTAGCATTTGCTGCTACATGAAAGCCCAACTTTATTGTGGCTTTATCATCTTTCTTTGTGATTCTTTATATGATGCTGTAGTGGAGAAATGAAATGGGATACCTATTTAACAAGAACTTCATTGGATATTTAGGTACCCTCTAATAGATGCTAATATGAAGGAATTGTCAACAACAGGATTCATGTCAAATCGAGGAAGACAGGTGCTCTCACCAAATCTAGATATCAATATTGCTCTTGGGAGATTACGAAAGTTGTTATGTCTTCTTTAACCACTGAAATATAAGATTATCTCCTTCACATGTTTTATCTAATAATATATCTTGAATTCTTTAACAATATTTGTTTTAGATAGTGTGCTCCTTTCTTGTTCGAGATATGGGAATTGACTGGAGAATGGGAGCTGAATGGTTCGAGACATGTCTTTTAGATTACGACCCTTGCTCCAATTATGGTAATTGGACCTATGGAGCAGGTATTTTTCTTTCAACTGGTTTTATCAACTATGGTCCTGTTTGTTTGGAGCTTCTTAAGATCGGCCTTTTCTTTTCTACTATGATTTGAGCTGTATTTGGTCGATCAGTTTAAAACCTAAGCTTTTATCAGGAAAAAGTTAGAAGCTCTATTCTAGATGAACCCAGCTTTTATTTACACCTAAAGAAACGAGCTTATTTGCTTAAATCTGCAACCAAACAATTCCCATTATATATTCCTTTACACATTATAACTCTTCTTCATTTTGTAATGTTTATAAATCATGTGGATTTCCTTAAAAGTTTTTTTTTTACTGCTCTTTTCATGATTTTAGGTGTTGGGAATGATCCAAGGGAAGACCGTTACTTCAGCATACCTAAGCAAGTAAGTCTGTAATCAGTAATACACTTATTTTTATTTAAACCTTCTATGAAATGCAGCAGTGTCAGTGTCAATTACAAAACTAATGGTCCCCATACTTAGGGTAAATATCTACCTGGTCGCCGAGTAATAAGCACCCATAATTACTCACAATATTATGAATGGGCTACAACAATGTTCTCATGTATAACACTATTGTCTACTGGTCCGCGACATTGTTCTAATTGAACCATAGGACCAAGTGTTAAAACTTTTTTAAATTATGGGGCCAATAGTGTTTCAACTTTCGATTGACACTTTAGTGACAAACTAAATTTCTTCCGACATATGGGGACCCTTAATGTAAATTCACCCTAATGAGTATATGTATTCATAGTAAAGATCATACAGAGTCTCAGCTTTTCTGTTTTTGCTTACACGAGTATGCAACTTGTAGGCGTCGGTGTATGACCCTGAAGGGAATTATGTAGCATATTGGTTGCCGGAATTGCACTCACTTCCGAAAGAAAAAAGAAACTTTCCAGGACCTATGTATATCAAACAAATTGTACCCCTCAAGCATGGAAGTAGCTCTCATAATAAAAACAAGGACTCAGGTTCTGGAAAAAGGAGAACACCTTATGTAGCTAAGCAGACAAAAGGGTTCAGAGGATAAAATCGTCGGTTTCCAGTTCAACATTTTTTCGGAGGACGACTAATATTTGCTCTAGCTATTTACTTACTAAAAATTTCGAGCAAATGCTTTTCTTTCGGATATTTTGTATTCTCATTATTTCTTGTTGTCTTTTATGTTTTCTGTATTTAGTTATTTAAGAAATTGACCTTTTAAGGTCAATCATACCCTCTCTTGCTATAGTTAATATGGTATGTTTACATGATCCCCCTTTTGTGTGGGCTCAGAGGGAACTCTATAAAAATTTATTTAATAAACTAATTTTCAACTATGTTTGAGGAACTCATATGTGTGGGGCTCTTTAAATATAAGGAGTGGAATGTGCTTTTGTAAACGTAACACTGCTCGGCTTGTTAAAACTCTGATTATACGAGTAAAACTCTGCTCGGCTTGTTAAATATTGTGTTAGAAAAAAGTTGTACTTGTATAGTTGTACATAGCATCTGCATCAATCTTTCATGTGATTATTATTGTTCCTTCATTGATCATTGTGTTTTAAGTATCGGAACTGGATAAAATAGTGGAAGTAACAGATGTTACATCATCTATCGACGCATTCAAGTTTCTGTAAGGAGTATTGTTTTTGTTTCGTTCTCGAAATATAGAGAAAGAGTGTTTACATGATGAGGATTGTGGGGTGTGAAATTCTGGACATTCCTTCATATACATGATAATTCTGTAACAAACCCCAACTAATGAAACTCAATACTTGTCACACAAACTCACACTGATATATTTTTGGAACAGATTTTCTATTTATTTCAAAGATTCAAAGATAAAAAGGTAAAAGAAACTCCAAATACAAACTTGAGATGAAAGCGGTAACAAAGATAAAAGTAAAGCTAGAAAGTTGAGATTCATCTTCTTCTCCTCTCTAATGAGCTCACAAGAGTTATTAATACTACTACTTTACTTTACTATTCTCGAGTGTTTTTATGGTAATTGTTCATAAGTTGGCCCCACATTTATCATCTTCGACAATTTCCCGTATCCCTCTCATTTTCTTTCCTTTGTCGCCTTTCCGGACTCATTACAAATTCACTTTAGCATCTTAATTGTCTAGTCTCTGACTCTTAACCACTTCTTTTGTCTCCGAATGTTGATCCTGAAAAGTCTTTTGAAAATCCGTTTTTTCACTCATAAGGGTTCTTGAGGAGGGAGTATGCTAAAATACGATGAATTGGGTGGTCTGCTGTAAAAGTTATGTCCTTATGCTGCTTTTTAGTCAATATTTAGTCTAATATTGGATTCTTCTGCTCTCTTTTTTTGATAATTAATATCCTTCCTTTGGAGATAAACCTGCTTCGTATGCACCAGGATTCGAACCCTGTTGGTGAGCGTGGTATATCCGGGTACCAACCACTTTTGCTCGATTCTTCTGCTTTTAAGATAGAAATTTTGTTGTTCCAAACATGGGGGGAAAAGAAAACTTTCTATGGGTTCTTGTCCCGCACTGCATATATCACTTAACAGCCCAAAATTCGTGCAACTTTGTTAGAGCCTCAACTGATTTGAGAATTCATATATTAAAAAAAATTCTATGCTAATTTCAAACCCATGATTTCATTCAGATCCATAACTAAACTCGGGCACTGTGATTTGCAATTCAACGAAAGGATAAAACTGGACTTCATTTTTCTTTTTGACCAATTTAATCAAACACCTTGAAAGCATCTAATAAAACCACAACTTCACACTACAAGATGAAAGGGAGAGTTACAATCGAAAATTTTACCTCTAAATAAGTATACGGGAAAAGTGTAACTAATACTCATGAATACATACACGAAAATGATTGTTAATTAACTTCTTGATTAGTACTTCTAGCATACGTTCACGAATATTCCAGCATCATTAAAGACTCAACATCAATGATAGGAAGAAAAAATAAAAATACCACAGTAACATATCCAAGCTAAAACATCAAATTGGGAGCATAAGAGCATAATAGACCAAGCCGGGCAATATACCAGAATTGAAATTAACCAGTACTTTCATAATATATTATTCAGTGCAGTACAAAAGACCACATAGGTTGCAGAAAAGAATAAAATGAACATCACTCCTCACTCTTTTCACATATGAGAATGGGAAATAGACTACATATATACAATATACAAGTGTTTTCGAGCAAAACTACAGCAAAAAGATAGCAACGATGCATATCATTCATCGACTCCAACTAGCTCCATCAAAGTTCGGAAAGATCCATTACAAATACATAACTATCTACTCGAATAATGGAGGACAAATAAGAAGAGGTCATGCAGTATTTCAGAACTGACCACTAAAATGATGAATGGCCACAATGATGACGATGTTAAGGATATGAACGAGAGAAAACTGGGAAGAGTGATTAAGGATTGATGTTGCACTCCCGTAAATACAAATGATTATAATCTACAAATTTTGACCAATAGCTCTTATATTTGGGTATCCCAATCTCTAGCCATGGTTTCAAGTTGCCATTGTAATGTATGACTGCAGCTCTTTCAATCTCTTTTTGGCCTACATTCGGGTTGTAGCCAAGCCCTAACACATGCCATGACCGATCCAACGGGTATGTACGATTGTGAAACGTAATTAGCCCAGGTGGCAATGTCCCCAGCTTCCATAGTTGTCTATCATGGTTCTGCATTCATAAAGAAAACAAATTTTGCTCAGTCTTCTACTCAGCTGATTCAACCAAAACCAAATCCCAAGCCGTTTTTATCAAGCTAACAATGGGTACTCAAGCCACTCTTAAAATATAAGCGTTTCAGTAATTCAAGAAAAACTCAAAGCAATACCAAAGATAGAAGTAAAAAGATAGCAATTATCATTTTGATGGATAAAAGACAACTCGACGATTTTCCAACTCTTTCAGCTTTTGATAAATACGACCAGTCTATTTCACCTTTCAAATAATTTATTCTAAAATCAAACAGTTTTTTTTTTCTATATAATATAGCATGAGAGAAAAGCATGCAGGTGACTTTTAATAAAAGAATGATAAGTTTGTCACGGAAAAGGGCCTATTATCAAAAAACAAGAAAAGACTGGTTATATACCAGATTTTGCCAAGAGTGGTACACCCCAGTAATGTTCTGTCTATTCCATTCTTCGAGATCAAACATATTCATTCCAAAAGCCCACCCACAAGCTCGTGGGCTGAAATTATTAGCAATGAGGGGATTCGAAAAGTTGAGATAACGATCAAACCGATGAAAGGTTTCCCCACAAGTCTCAACTACACCGATCACTTTTCCCTTGAGATCCACAGACCAAAGTGCAGTTAAATCCTTTTGCACCACAATGTCATCATCTAAAAAGAGTACTTTTTTGAGCTTTGGAAAAATCTCAGGCATGTAAAACCTCAGATGGTTCATAATAGATAGGTACTTAGGATTTCGGTATTTTGTGTTTGAATCGGAATCAGCATGCCGGATTTTGAAGTAGTAGTTGACCATGGAAGGAGAATTCAATTGCTTGAGGACTGGGCTGTAACTCGAATTTAACCATGTAAAGTCATCAATGTTCTGAACCTCTATAGTGGCTTTGCCAGGAAAATTTGCTAAGAACCACATCCTCATAGCAGCATAATTTAGCCTATCAGTGACGATATGAAAAACATGCTTTGACGGATCCTGCCAAAATGAATAAAATTTTAGCATAAATTATAGAGTACAGTACCTACATAGTCGAATAGAAGAATAACTATATGTTTAATTCATAGGAACCAAATTATTACTTTTTAACAGTTAGTACACCAGGCTATTATATTTCACATTTAAACAGCGATCTATACAACGTCGAACAATTAATACACACGTGCTGAAAATTCAACTCTGAAACAATAGATACGTATGAATTGTTAGACTACGTTGGAGAACTAGTACACCAACGTTAAAAATAAACTTCTGAAAAAATGTGAATTTCTATAGATTGGTGAAGAAATTATACAATTCTAGTGCAGATTGGTGTCAAAATTGGGAAATTTGACAGGTCAAATGTAGTAATTGTTGAATATCTTATAGAATGGTGACTAAAGAGTGACCTTTAATACTAATATCTCATAATATACAATTCGAGGTTCATTAACTTATAAATATTTTATTGTTTCATAAACGATTCAAGGCTCATTACAAAACCTTTTAGGACTAAAAAAGGAACAACGAGATAGAATACTACAATGTTTTTAAACGATTTTATGATGTAATCAATTAATAGGCCAACCTGATTTTATGGATGATACATTAGTATACAAGACTGACTATCCCTATATTTCAAAGCCAAAATTAGATGTTTATGGATGATGAGAGAATAATACCTTTGCATGGGAGACGGTGGAATTTACAACAACTGCAGCAGCTAAGATGTTATCGGTGAAAAGGGCATAATGATATAAGCTCGGATCTTCTACTACAACTTTATCGGTTTCATCTGGGAGACTCCTTTGTGAGGAATTCAATAAAGTGAAGTAATCGTTTGAGAGGCGTAAGGGAAGACAGTGTAGGCCTTTGGGTATTGTTTTTGCAGTGAGATGAGTGAGAAACAGAGTTTGCTTCTTATGTACTCTGAGCTGTTCTTCGGTTGAGTGTATCATAGCACGTAATTTCTTAACCATGACTGTACAGTCATCCTGGATTTGCTTACCTTTAGCTAATGTTTGCTCCATCGCTTTCATTTTCTCATACCAACTGGAGGTGAAAAAAAAATATCTTAAGTCACTAAAGATGGAAATGAATACGACACTTGGTCAAACTTGGGTCTCGTTTGGTTTTGGCATTCTTAGTCCCGGGATTAACAATCCGGTCCGAATTATGAGTGGGGTTTGGAGTGAAGGTTAGATAAACAAACCGGATTATGGTATTACAAAAGCACCCAAAAAGTATCTTTCATAGTCCTGTTCGGACTAATAGTCAAGTTGCCCTTTTTTAGCCAACCACACATCATTTATGGCTAGGTTGGACTTCCCCAGCCTTCAAATGATGCAACCAAACAAGCACTTAATTTTAAGCTCCGTAGTCCCTTCTACTAAAAAAAATCAATTTGGTACTATCTACTCAACACAACCACTCAATTTTGTAACTTAAACCTAACCAGATAGGTTCATTCTCGTTAAAGTTTCTAACTTTTCCAAAAATTGAAAAGTAAATGTTTTAAGCCGGTCAATCAAATGATGCCCAACGTATAAGAAAATTACCATAGCTTTAAAGCTGCAACTCTACGAAGTTTTAGTTGAATCTATAAAAGAAACTACTTACTTTCTGGGCAGGTCAGAGTCTTTAGTTGCATCCCCTAGTGCACGCTGAACTTCCTTCATCCGCAATCGAAGCTCTCTCATGAAATGAACATTGCTTCTCGTAGCTGTAAGTGATAGATAAACCTTCGCTTGTATAAGCTGATCTTTAAGATTTCGTACACGTCCATCTACCAGTATAACTGTTGGCTGTTCCTTCTCTTTCTCTACTTTTGTTTTCTGAGGTTCTCTTTGTCCATTGCGCTTTTGCTTCTACCAGAAGAAAATACAGCAAAGGATAAGTAATACAAGACAAGAATCTCAAATCTCCCTCCTGTTCAACAACGAATTAACTAAAGAAAACAAAAGTTACAAAGGAAAGTTCAAGATTTAGGCTGCCCAGATGAAAGACCTTTCAAAAGCAATGAAAACATTCGGAATCAAAGGTCATGCTCGGTGATTCACACAAGATAAAGTCAGACAGACATAATCAACTTTCTGACCTTAAACAATCAGTCTCCGAAGAAAATAATTATAACAGTGGCAGGAAAGCTATAAATACAATTGAAGCCCATCATACCTGTGTATGATATGATGGGGTCCTGACCCAATTGGAATCATTAGCATATAAAATCATTTAATTCTGAGTACAAATCTATCTCATTCGACAACCAGACATGATATTATGTTTGTAAAAAAAAAAAGGAATTACCAATTTTGTGGTGGCATTACTGAAAGTTTCAGTAATCTGCAATTCCCCCTTGCTGCTTTTACTAATTTTATTGTCGGTTGATTTTTCTTGAGAAGTACCACCATCTTGGTTTGTTTCTTGTACTTGAGTCACTTGCTTAATTGGGTTTTCTTCAAGTTTATCACTGCCATGATGTTCTCCTATTTCTGATTCTGGCCATAAAAAAAGTCAATGTCAACGCAAGAATTGATTTGAAATTGCTATAACTGAACAGAAGACCATTTGCTTTCTTGCAAAAGTTGCTTCGCATATGAGAGACAAGAATGCGACAAATCAAATCAAGTGAAAGATAAAAAGGAGAGAAGTACAAAAAAGAAGAAGATAAAGATGATGATGGATGCACCTTGAGCAAGTTGTCTAAATCTGCGGGAGTTATCATCCTCAGCAGAATTCAATATTGTATTTCTGGTATGGCTTTCATTCTCAGGATATACAATTCCCAATGGTTCTTTAAAGGTTTTGGATGGCTCCTAGAGCAGAAAAAGAAGATTAAAAACAACGATTATTTGAATTATAATGGCAAAAGGGTAATGCCTGACATTGAAAATAAGATACTAATAACTTAAATAATAAGAATCTGGAAAGAAGCTAGAGTAATGTAGTACCTGATGAAGCAGATTTAGGCGCCTGGCGTCACCAATACCAAGTGTCTGCAACAAGAATTCGATTAATCAGTTATTTTTTCTCCTTTTGATTTGTTTATCTAAAGATCGGTATGTGGTAAAATTAGTATTTGTAACAATTTGTTTATATGAGTGGATGATGATGATGATAATTGATATTTGAGAGGAAATATGAAATCATTAGACACTTACAACAGTGGAAACATCTTGAGTAACAGTCAAATCATTTGCATCGTGTTCTGTTAAACAAACGATTTCAGCGTAAAAACAAACATAGATAAAAACAAAGAGGGAGGAAACTGAGACATACACATTTACATACATATACAAATAGTTACATACCAGTACTAGTGTACAAAGAGTTGAAGAATGTCGTGGTGTTAGCGGTAGTGGTGGTGGTGGCGATCAAGGTGTCAGTGAAGAGAACAATAGGAGCGACAACCGTGACCACTAACAGCAAAACTACCACCAGTTGTTTACTCTTCATCTAATTCTATTTCTTTTTTTCCTTTTTTTCACAGCCCCACCCCAAGTCCTAACCTGACCTGGGCTCCCCTTCAAGTTTCTCTAACCAAGATTCCTTCTTTTTATTACCCACCAGCAACTGTATATAAATATGTATGTATATATTTATTAAAGATAGAGAGAGTATGTGTTAAACAATGAAAAATCACAAGAGCATTGATGAGAGACAGGCTGTACAGACAGATAACAGAAATGGATGGATGTCAATATAAGTATCTGTTCTACTTTTTTTGTTCTTTAATAAGTAAAGCCTAAAAAGAAACACACCTTTAGGCTTGATGCATATATATACATATACATTTATATATAGATATTATTTTAAATGATGGTAAATTCCATTTTAAATACTTCTCAACTCTAAATCCAATTCCAAATCCAACAGAAAAGAAACATAGAATGTACTTTTCTTTTTTCTTCTTTTTTTTCTCTAGTAAGTTAAGCCCAAAAAGCACACACCTTTAGTCTTTATACACATAAATACATATAGTCATATACACAAACATATAGATATAGATATTGTTTTTATGATGGTTAATTCCATTATAAATACTTCTCAACTCTAAATCCAATTCCAAATCTAACAGGAAAGAAATATAGAATATACTTTTCTTGTTTTCTTTAGTAAATAAAGCCCAAAAAGCACACATCTTTAGGCTTTATACACATAAATACATATAGTCATATACACATACACATACAAATAGATATACATATTATTTTTAATGATGATTAATTCTATCATAAATACTTCTCAACTCTAAATCCAGTTCCAAATCTAACAAGAAAGAATAAAGAATGGAATTAGTAGAATTTGTATTTTAACAGCTCTATAACTAAACCCATTTATAAGCAAAGATTTGTACTACTAAATTACTACTAATTAAATATATAATTATATATACTAAAATACACTAATTCATGCAATACCCAGATGAAAGAAAACACCAAAAGCATCAAACACATCAACCCCTTTCTTTAATTGAATATAAATTAAATGAAAGAAGAAAAAGCAGAAACTAACTAGTACTAAAAAAAACTAAAATAGTAGTACTATGCTACTGCATTTTCACATAACTAATAAAATAAACTAAAATACTAAGTTAAAAATAAAATAAAAAAACTAACCTTCTTCTGGGTATTGAGAGAGAGAGAGAGAGAGAGAGAGGGGTGTCGGCCAGAGAGAGAGAGGGAGAATATTAAAAATAATGAAAGAGGCTGGATTTTTGTAATGGAAAAAAAATACTAATAATACCACTTACAAACAGTAACTTTTCAAGCCAAAATACTGAATACTAATTGTAAATCGTAATTCTGATTTACAGTTTATCTTTTTATTTTATTTTTTATAAATTTAAAAAAAATATTTTATTTTAAAATTACGATTTTAATATGAAAAAATATTTTTTATAGTCGGAAAATACAGCCGCGTAATGAAAATGAAAGGCATGCAACAATTTTGAACATGCCCAACTACCGGATATAAAACAATTCTATTGTTACTAAATTGTTTTTATATGTGTAGCTGCATCTCACCCATTACTTAACAGCACCAATATTTAATTACCCCATTTTCACACCACTCGTCTGCAAATTCCACTTGTACCAATTTTGTGCTCTTTGTTTACTGTAAAGTAATACCAATGATTGAGTATTTAATTTTCAAAGATAAATAAATAAATTTAGCTAAAGTGTTTTAAAAGTGAATAAGCTAGAATTAAGTGAAGCCTACAGGGTAGCCGAAGCCCAGACACATGATGAATCGAGATGGATCCAATAATTAGATAGAGATTGAGTAAGAGCGGACGAGATTTGGCGGGATTAGGCATTAGCTAGTCAATTTATTTCGAGAATCACCTTTTGGTCTTTTAGAACATTAAAACCAACTACACCACCCGACGTGTAGACGTGCTGTGTATATGCTCCAATTTATTAAAAATACAAAACTACTCCAAGTGTTAATTAATATAGTATTTTTGTAAAAGTTAATCACATGATCTAAGTATTAAACTAGGTGATTAAACATGGATAATTTTTTAAAAAGATTCAAATACAATATTTTAGCGAATTATAAATAAGCAATATCATGACTCATGAGCTGTATTACAAACATGAGTAATGGTTTCTAGTTTCATATACTACACTAGAGTAGACCATAAAATCTATAAATGCTAAATAAGATTATTAAAACATTGGCACTCGAAGAGGTAACTGTAAATTTTTTAGAAGACTATACACATCCAAATTCATTAGTAGAATTCATTTGTCTTTGTTTACACTTTACGCAAACGCATACCACTTTTCCTTTTTTATTGAAACTTAACTAAGCATTCATATCGGAGGTGTTAGTTTTCGCTAACTAAAACCCGTCACATAAGCAAAAAATCAACCATTAACTTACATATTCATAAGCTAACTTTAACTTGTATTTACGCTCTATGTTGGACTCATTAGTTCTAACTACCTATAACACATATGTAGTTTTTTATTGGTAATAAATTTGTTATTACGATGAATATATAGACCAATTTTTATTTGTTTTTATATGTATTTGACAAACTCATAAGAAATGGACCTGTATGTAACATGCATGTGATATGACAAGATAAGTAAATGGGGCGGTTGAAATTGTTCATTATATTTACTAATGTAGGAAATTAGGAAATTGAAAAAATCAACTGATTTTTTTTTTCTTCCAAATCCTGTTCAAATTTTTTCTCATAATTATTATTTTTTTCTATTGCACTTGTTAACTGCAATAAGTTTCATAGAATAACCATATTGACCTTTATAACTAGACATTTTATGTTTATTATTAGTCACTGAATAGTTAGAATTCACATATGTTGCTACATTAGACTAAGTAAGTTATGTCACGTAAACATTCATTACTTTCATTGGTAAAACTCTTGCTCGACAGGCAAAATAACAAGTGTTTGGTGGACAATTGTTAATTCAAGTTATTTACATGTTTTACTTTATTGTTTATTTATTTATTGTTTGTTTAATGCGGTGAGATATAATTTATGAATATTGCTAATTAAAACTAACATATCTACCATATAATTTATAATAAAAACACTAACTAAATCTAACATGCATATGTGTCACTTAGAGCATCGACATCAGGCTAGCAACGATACTATTCAAATTTAACAAAAAAACTCTACTTTTTTAGTTTTACATATCCGTTATAGTATTACATAAAATTTAAGCCTCTTTATTATCGTCTATATTATAAATAAACTAATATATATTTATATTTTACTTTTCTCTTTGTGTGTAAACTAATCAAAAGAATCCATCCACTTACCCAAATGTTTTAACTATTGGTGCCTGCTACTTGCTAGCTAAAAACCCACAGTAACTTTACCATTTATTAAATATAGCTAGCATAAAGCATGATAGAGTGGATTTTTTGACATAACTCAATAAATTTTACATCGTATGGCTTTATAGAGAGCCATGTGTGAGTGTTCTTAAAAGGATAAGTTTTTGCAAATATGTCAAAATTTTGCTAACTAAAATTAATAATACCAATGTGAATGCTCTTATGGGCATACACTAATGTATATAGATAAATGGATAGTTGACACATCCATTGTGACATAGAAGTGGCCTCCAAACATAGCAAATGACACTAACATGTGAGTTATGTACTCGGATACACGGATGCTTTTAAATGTAAAAAGGACCAATTTAATTAAATTGACTTGGGATAAGAGCTTAAATAAGTGATTTTTTTGGTATATATTTTGTCTAGTTACTAAAATCATTGGGAAATAATCTCCATTCTTTACTATAAAATCCAATATGATAACGGCGTGGTGTAAATTTTTATGTATTATAAATTTATTAATTTGTTCGTATAAGCTCTTGAAAATTGAGTCCCAAAATATATACTAAATACTAAATTGAGTAATCATGTTTTCTATTTTACAATCTTAATTAAATAAGATAGAAGTTAGTATTTTCGTTTAAAAAAATTTAAAACTTGACCGACTTGGTGGCTTTCTCAGTCACCCTCTGAGTTGTAGTCTTGAAAGCACGTGAAGGGTTCAAGAAATAGACAGAATTCGACTATTAATTAGTCATGACTCATGTGCAAGTGCGCTTATTTTTCGAAAAAACCAAGTCACTTTAACAACCCACAAAACTTATTCAAATGGTCTAACCCATAACATGGAATAATACTAATTATTGTTTTTTGAACACGTGTCAAAAAATGATATTACTAGTAAGAAAAAAGATACATTTCATTCTCAAGACTAATTATTATATTAATTCTTCTAGTTATTCATTTATACATATCGTTTATTTGTATTTATATTAAAAAACTTGTGGTCAAATTTTGACATTAACGTTTAAAAAAAAAAAATAGAAGATGCCAGTAAAAGTCACGCCACGTAATAAAAACTCAATCTACTAAAAACCCAAATAAAAATATACTAGAACCTTAGTTGAGTCTACCCTAAATTTAAATAATAATTAAAAATAAAAAAATTTGTTTAGTCTAAAAATACACCCCACTAAAAACCCAAATAAAAATATAATAGAAACTTAGTTGAATCTATCATAAATTTAAATATTAATTAAAAATAAAAAAACTGTTAAATTTAATATTAATAAAAATTAAAAGTTTTGATGAGGTGAATATGTCAGGTAACGTGAGTTGATTTTTTGGTAGAAAAAATGCCGTGTCTAAAATCAGTGTAAGATTCAAACAAAAATATCTAAATCAAGATAGTCAAGGCAACTTCTTTGTTGATCTAAATTGAATAACAAATGAATAAAGCAAGTAGTAGTAATAAACTATAAGGGCAATTTCGTTAATTTTAGAATAAGGGATATTCTATTTTGAAGGCGATTCAGAATTATTTTTCTTCAGTAATTTCGTTAATTTTAGAATAAGGGATGACATTTTTCACTCCTAACCTTGTCCAATTTTAATACACGTACCAAACAAACACACCTGTATCACTTTTGAACAACAAACAAAATTATCAAAGTATCAAGCTATTTAGGTTACAAAGTTTCAAGCAAACTACTGTTAATTGGTAAATTTTATCATGCATTTTAATAAACCGTCTTATCGGAATTAGCCTTTTCAACACAAATGTTTTGGTTCTCCACGAGGCTCTTTGAGCACATGAAATAACTTATTATATTAGACTTTGAGATTCTAATAAAGTAGTGTGTGTTTAGAAAATGTATTTTTGGGGTCATTTGAAAAAGACCAAGTAATTTCTCATTTCAACCAAATATTCTTGTAATAACAAAAAAAAAAGTTCTTTTGTACAGGTTCTGCTACCTATTTGATTTAATTAGGATTGGTTCAAATAGTCTTATGATTTTTGTTTTTTGTTGCGGTGTTGTATATACAGGGGGAGACGTCTCGTATTTGTATGTTGAGTGGAAGTATGTAGTGAAGCCACGTAATAAAAGTACTACATTAATTATTAATATTTGCAAGGTGTTGTATATGTTTATGTAAATGTAATGTAGCTCCAGATATTTTGTCTGTGATATAAAAATAAAACTCTGCTACTTTATTAGGTAGTCTAATTTTACCAATTTGATCAGATCAAGACATACCAACAACAAACAAGCAAATATATGGAGAGTCTACATTTCCAAAAACAAATCATGAAAAACTAGAAGTTTTAGTAGTAGAAGAAATGATGAAGACTAGTAACTTAAGAGGAGGTGGTGATGGTGGTGGTGTCATTGAACTCCATAAGCTACCACACCTTTCTCACCAATTAGTCCAAGATAATGAAGATAATATCAATGTATATAGTGATAAAAAGTTGATGAAATATCCAAACCCTTTGGAAAATAACCCTTTTTTTCGCCCCTCTGAAGGCTTCTTCGTATCGGACTCCGATATAGTACTCCACCACACCGTATTCGACCTCAAAAACCAACACCAAGTGCATGATGACCTGTTTTTGCACGCGTACCGTAGGGCAGGCCCAAGGAAGGACATATTTTTTGACACTAGTAAAAGCTGCGTACGTGCAGCTATAGTCACGTGTGGTGGGCTGTGTCCAGGGATGAACACAGTGATAAGGGAGCTAGTTGTTGGGCTGTGGGATTTATACGGTGTTCGAAATATTTATGGTGTGAGAGCTGGATTTAGAGGCTTTTATTCTCATCTTGCGAATATTAGTGGTGTTGGTGTTGGGGATCCGATACCGCTGGAGCCTAAAGTGGTGCACAATTGGCATATGAGGGGAGGAACTGTTCTTGAGACTTCGAGGGGCGGGTTTGATTTACAAAAGATCGTTGACGCCATCCAACATCAAGGCTTCAACCAGGTACCCTTATTACCTCCTATGTATGCAGGAGGCCCAGACCCAAGTCCAATGTTTTGGGCTGAGACAAAAACTGGGCTGGGGTAAAAAAAACTGGGCAAGGGCAAACAATTTTTTTTTTGTTGTTGTAATGGGCTTTGAGAAAAAAAAACTGCACTGAGCCTTGGGCAACCAACACTACTGAGCCGTCCCTGTATTTATGCGCATCACAACATAAGTGTCGTGGTTTGAAAAACTATGATAATTATGGATTTGAAACAATTTCATTTAAAAGTTTAAAACTTTAACAAAACAATGTCAAAGCATAAAAATGTTTCAATCAAAAACCGGTTGTTATTTAAAGGATAAATTAACAACATACTATTTTTGAAACTAAATTACAAAAAACATACCCTTACAACTTTAACTATCAAAAACATACCAAACAATTTTAATGATGTTTATTCTCTTCTTTCTCTGTCTCTTATTTACTCTCTTTCTCCTTCCTTATTATCTCTCTCCTCCATTCTTCTCTCTCACCAATTCTTCTCTACATCTCTCTCATCTTAGTCTCTCTCCTCCATTGTTGTTTATATTTTTATTTTATATCCCATTCTATCTCTCTCCTCTCCTCCACCACGAAAACCCGCCACTAACTATATATGAAATTGGTGAGATTGTTTTCTATCCCGTAATATATGAAAAATAAATGAAATTGGTGATATTGTTTTCTATTTATTGAGGTTTGAGACTATTGTAAAACTTATGGGTTTAAAGTTGAAGGAGTAGAATTTATATGTATAGTATTGAGAGAAATTTAAAATTAGGGTATGGAGTTTTAAAATTAGGGTATGGAGTTTTAAAATTAGCGTATGAAGTTTTGAAATTAGGGTATCAAGTTTTAAAATTAGGGTATGAAGTTTTGAAATCAGGGTATGAAGTTTTGAAATTAGGGTATGAACTCTTTTTTAGATATTTGATTGTGATTCAGAACATTTAGGGTATGACATTTTAAAATTAGGGTATGCCATTTTAAAATTAGCATATGAATATTTTGTGAGTTTTTAGTCATTTTGAGAGAGATAGATGGGTGATTAGCATGTGTTAGAAAGATGTGCGATTATCGTGTGTTAGAGAGAGATGTACGATTAGAGAGAGAGAGAGTTGCGGTTAGAGAGAGAAAGATTATATTATGTTTTGATTAGAATTAGAGAAATAATAAGTATATATAGGTATGTTTTTTGTAAGTTAAGTTTTGGAGGTATGTTTTTTGTAATATAATAGAGCTAGGATATGTTTTTTTAATTGCCCCTTATTTATTTAAATATAGGCTATAAGTGTAAATTTGCCATGATTTAGCTTCCAAAAGAATCTATAAAGGCGAGACAATTTACTTACACTTATTTTAAGACGTACAAATGGAAATCAGGACACTTAACATACTTAAATAGGTAAAGAAGAGCACAGGTAGTAATATTTACAATAATTTCATTTGTAAAGAGACCCGCTAGAATCGTAGAAAGCTTAAAAGCAAAGCTTTTTTGTAAAGCATATTCGAGCTTTGGGTCGAGTTTATTCTCTACTTCATAGCTTGCTTTTTAAAACAGTGGTGATAATGTAATAACTGTCTGTTTTAAAAAGCTTGTTTCGAAGCGAAAAAACTGGATCCGAAAGCATTAAAAAGTAGAAAAAATTACTGGGTTTTCGTGTTTTTACAGTGATACTATTTTTTGCCTCAAGCATAGTCTTTCAAAAACTCTTCATCTACCTTTTAAATTTTGAAACATTGATCTAATCAGCTACTTAACTGCTTGCCATATCTTGAAACCTATCTTATCTTTGGAAAGAATGATTGAAACTTTCCCACTTTCAAAACTGAAAAGTCTAAATGGATGGATTTAAAAGCTTATACACAAAGGCTCAGGACTTAATTTACATCTCCATTGTCCAATAACTCTAAATGATTGCTGGTTCTAAATGTTAAATGTTAAATCTTCTTGGGCAGCCTATATATAGAATAGCACCGATATGTATTTTGCTCCTTTTACATATTGAAACAGTCTTTATTTAGCAATCTGGTTGTCCAAATATCATGGGATCTATCTTCTATCTTCTATGCAATTTTGCAAAATCAGATGTTTTCATTCATCTGTGTTTTTTAGAAAATACGAAGCAGAGGGTTAAAGTTACCAAGGTCTTATGTTTTCTTATATCAAACTAAATTCTTATGTTTATTTGATATTCTAGTAAATCATTCTGATTCTAGTGTCATGCTAAAGAGCTTCCATGCAGTATTCTAAAAAGCAAAATCTTAGCTAAAACATTTTTGCAAGAGCTATGCTAAAAGCGGAAAAAACAAGTTTTTAAGCTTTTTTAAAGCTTTCTATCGAGCTTTTATCGAGATTTAAATTGGCCTTTTTACTACGAAGCACACTTTTTAAAACAGTACTATGCAAGTTCCACTATATGTGTTTATATTTACATCCAATACTCTTTCCATACTACTATTAGTCTATTACTAGTAATTATTTGTAAATTTGGCAGGTTTACATCATAGGCGGGGACGGCACAATGCGCGGAGCAGTGAAGATATTCGACGAAATAAGCCGCCGAAAACTAGAAGTCGCTGTGGTAGGCATCCCCAAGACTGTAGACAACGACGTTGGAATCATAGACCGCTCATTTGGGTTCCAAACCGCCGTAGAAATGGCCCAGCAGTCAGTTCACGCCGCCCATGTTGAGGCCGAGAGCGCAGTAAATGGAATCGGACTTGTCAAACTGATGGGCCGTAGCACCGGCCACATAGCACTCCATGCTACTCTCAGCAGTCGTGACGTGGACTGTTGTTTGATCCCCGAGAACGACTTCTACTTGGAAGGTAAACAAGGGTTAGGAATGGATATAGGAAACCCAAATGGAATATTCTGTATATATTCTTTCATAATACAGGAGCTAAAATACTATATTTGTAGAGGTTTTAATGGAAATATGTAGAAAAAAATCATATTATTGCGCAAGGATTTTTCAAAATAGGGGAGGCTGTAGGCCTGAATTTCTACTTCTAGTCACTTTATTGAACATGGCGAGGCTAAGTGGTGACTTTGGGGGTCGCGGCACCCGTTTTTTTTTTTTTTTTAAATAATCTTCTTCATGTTTTTCGCTATAATTTTTTGAAGATAGTGAATTGGTATTTTTCACATTCTTTTTTCTTTAACCTGATAATATTTTTTTAATGTGAATTTGGCATCACGAGTATAATTTATGGTTTCGCCCCTGAAGGTAAAGGAGGGTTTTTCGACTTTCTAGAAAAAAATCATTCTCGTGCAAGTTTTTCTTTTCAAAAAAGGGGAGGTTGGCTGTAGGCCTGAATTTCTACTGCTAGTCACTTTCTTGAACATGGCAAGCCTAAGTGGTGACTATCGGGGATCACAGAAAGCAGCCTATATATATATTTATTTATTTAAAATCTTTCTCATGTTTTTTGCAACAATTTATTGTAGATAGTGAATTGGTACTTTTTTTTTCTCTAACCTGAAAATATTGTTTTTTTAATGTAATTTTGGTATTCCTCGTTTATAATCTATGGCTTCGCCTCTGAAGGTAAAGGAGGGCTTTTCGAGTTTCTAGAAGATAGGCTCAGAAAGAATGGTCATGCCGTTTTGGTTGTTGCCGAGGGGGCTGGACAGGATCTCATCCCAAGAACCGATGCTCAGAAGGAAGAAAGAGACGAGTCTGGGAATCCAGTGTTTTTAGACGTTGGCGTTTGGTTGAAATCGGAGCTTAAAAAATGGTGGGCAAGAGACCATCCAGGGGAATTGTTTACGGTGAAGTATATTGATCCTACGTATACGATACGTGCAGTTCCTGCAAATGCAACGGATAGTTTATATTGTACGCTTTTGGCGCACTCAGCTATTCATGGTGTGATGGCTGGTTATACAGGATTTGTTGCGGGTCCAATGAATGGGAACTATGGTTATATACCGATCAAGGAGGTGGCAGAGGCGAAGAATCCGGTGAACACGAAGGACCATAAGTGGTCGTGGGTCAGATCTGTTAACAATCAACCGGATTTCATGAAAAGTGAAGTCTGCGGACGTAATGTGTGATGCCCCCTTATTAGTTATACTTATTACTAATAATAATGAACTGACATAATAAAGTTTTCGATTCAAAAGACCATGAACAAAATCGTATGGAGTCTGTTCTTCCATGATGTGGGTGAATGAGTCTTTTTGAATAAAATTTGCTCAAATGATATATGAAGGTAATTTCCATTTTTTTCATGGTTGGATGTAAATAACTGTCACGTTGGGAAGACTATTTCTAGCTTGAACATTGTTACTCATCTTAACAAGACTAGTCTCTTAATTGGTGCTGAAATGTGGAATTATTCATCTATTTCTTTCTAAATTTGATGCTGAACCGGTCAGTCTCCGACTCTCATTGTCGAATTCAGGAAAATCAACTAATAGAAAAAGTTAAAGAGTAATAGTTAAGGTCATGTAAAAATGCATTGTTCTTCGAAATAATCATAATTCTCATTTGCTTGATAGTATAGCCAGAGGGGAAATAAGAGAGGTGACTGCATTTTTATATAAGCTTCTTGCTTGTAGCAATTTCTAGTTAAGTATTTCTGCAGAAAATTAAGTTTAAGGTATATAAAATATATTTCATTGTATCTATTGTAATCACTTTTCTTCTCCGAAAATGGGTAGAATTTACAATCCAGTTAGTCAAGAGGGTGATTTTTGTTCCATTTTTTCATATACTTTGATATAATATATATATATATCAAGCGAACACTAGTTGTATATCATATCGACGCGAGAGACAGAACCCGATCTCCTTATATTATCAGTATTACCAATCATTTTAATATACAAGTTTCGCTTCATCTGTGACTTCAAATTTGTTTTAGTAAATTATAGATAACCGACACTCATTCCAAAAAAAAATTAGATGCCGATATTGTAATTGTACAATTCCGCAAAAATGGAGTAGCGGTTATTTAATCATAACAAAATCAAATGTAAAAATAATTTTTGTTTGTTTTCAACAAATGAGAATTTTGGAGTATTTCTTTGTGCCGTCCATGAGTTGGTGGACGGTACAATGTACCGTTGGTCAAAAAATTATTTTTTTATAAATTTTGATTAAAATTATATTTATGATAGTTTTTTCTACTATTTTATATTTTTATTTGAGTTTTATTGTGTTGTAATATTTATTTTTAATTTATTAAAAACTAATTTGTCTAATATATAATTAAAAAAATATAAAATTAGTTTTTAAAGAAAGACCATTTAACCGTCCGTTTTCTAATCCAACAGTGTATGAATCAACGGTACATTATACCATACAACAAAGTAACGACACAAAATGAAGACCCAGAATTTTAGAAATTTCCCATAATAAAACAGATGTTGCAATTCTAAAAATTAGTAATAAAATTGTTTAAAAAATGTAAAATCAAAACAACAAGAAAAAGAGCCCAAATCAGGAGAATATTTTACTGATCATCTCTTGCGCCACCTTCCGTTTCGGTCAAGCTTTCGACCGCATGACCACTTTCTGGTTCTCCCTCTTCCGCAATGTCGCAGTGTGCATTACTGCCGATTTCATCTTCTTCTTTGGGCTCAGGCTCATTATGCGCTGTATTAATTCCATCCTCTTTGTGCTTAGGCTCATCATGGGGTGCATCATTACCTTCCGTTCCATCCTGTTTAGGCTCGGACTCAACATGCGGTGCGTTGTTTTTTTCTCCTCCTTCCACTTCATGGTGGGACTCAGCGTGCGGTGCATTACTTGCCTCTCCTGCCTCAACCACAGCCTCAGGCTCAGCTTGCGTAGCATTGCTTCCCTCTTCTTTTTCCACGATAGGCTCAGCATCCGGTGCGTCATTTCCCATCTTTGTTCCTTCTTCAGCCTCCGGTTCATTGTGCTGTGGAGGAGACAGGTTCAGATCAGGAACATTCCCCACACGAGTTCGCTTCGATCTCCTCAAGGGCTCATCAAACCTTTCCTCCTCCCTTTCCCACATAGGCCTTTTCCCTAGACTCCTTCCCCCTTCTTTAGACACGTCCCCTGCACTTCCAAACGTCCCTTGATAATTCGGGTTGTGCAACGGAACCCAAGGAATTAAACTCTGCGACATCCCTCCGCCACCACCACCGACAGTTACACCACCTCCAAGATCGATAGGACTAGGGAGCATCCGATCGCTCCCCTTAACAGGATCATAATCCTTCTTCGAGTATAGATCATTGATCACGCCTAACCCTTGAGGCTTGCAAAGTTCCGGCGGGGGATGGATACCCTTCCATGTACGGTTCTTATGCACACGCATGTGTCCACTTAACGCCCACATGTGGAAAAAATCCATCCCACAGATAGAGCATACCCAATCGGAATTCAACCTTGTAATGGGTGGCAGGAGCGCCCTTGAAGGTTCCCTTGGCTCTAGAGTCAACTGCACGTTGCGTGGGGCCCTTGCCCTCTGCCTTGGCCTCGAAGTGGCTTCATCGTCGGGCTGAGGGTTTTGTTGGTAGGGAGGAGGATTTTCTTCCGGGTTGGACATTATTTTTTTACTTGGTTTAGCAGTGTATTTTATCGAAAACACGAGCGATAGAAGTAGAACCCGACTTCAAATCCCGCAAACTTATGTATACAAGTTTTGCGTTATTTGTGACTGAAGTTTGTGGTATAGTAAATTGTAGATAACCCCAAAAACTTAGACGCTGATATTCTTATATTCTGACAATGCCGCCAAAATGGAGCGGCGCTTAACATAATAAGAAAAAAGGTTAACTAAAAACTTGTTAAAATAGTAGGAGAAATAATATTGCACCGCTTGGGAAAGGATGTTAATCATTATACGCGGGATACATACATACACAAATACATGAATTTAGATTTTAAACCAACCGTTGCAGCCTTTTCACCATGAGACACACCTCTTTGTACAAAACCAGACACTATAAATACACACTAATATTCCACTTAATCTAATCAGGGATCATTATCAGAAACGTTTTATTTATCCTATCTGCACTTAAGAGAAGTTAGTTTATTTAATTTCTCAAAGTACCTGAAATATAATGGGGTTCCGTGAGGCTGAACAAGAGTATCAAGGATGGGGAATTGGTTCATGGATGCTTTTCATCCTTTTTGCGCTTCTCCTCGTGTTTCTCCCGCTGGGCATGGGACCAGTGGGCCCACCCTCGTTTTCGCTGTTGTTCGTGTTTGCTGCGATTATGGCTGCTATTATCATTTACCTTTTTATAATGTCCCCATAAGCGGAAGTACCCTTAAGTTTCCCGCTACACATGTTTTTCAGTTATTGTTGTTGTCTTGCCGTAGTAGTGTAGTACTAATCAGATGCTGTAAGGCTTTGATTTGGTACTATGTGAAGAACAATGTCACAAATATTTGAAACGTAATTTCAGATTATTTATCATACATTTTCTTTCTTAACTTGATTGTGTGTCTTCTTCTTTTCGCTGTCACTTTTCTTTTATGCATTTTTTTCTTCTTCTGATGTTGGAATGCATATTGTATGTAGCACTTGAAATGTGTTGGAATGTACTATATATATCTCTAGTGTCCATTGATAATTAGGGATCAAGGCATATTTGTCCTTCCTGATATGATAAGTATTTGGCGAGAAGAAGATTTTTCAGAATTAAGAAAACCTTTATTTACTTAGTTATCAATGGTTGCATAAGAAACCGAAGAACACAAAAACTGATTTGGAGCTTCAGGAAATTGTAAGTATTAAAAATTTAAATTGCAGCTCTAAGTTTGTAGTTTTGTATGGTGTGCTTGTTTTGAACAGCAGAAACAACCGTGTCAAGAGATGGGGGTTTCAACTGGATATTATATGAGGATGCAAGAGCTTATGGCTACGCTGATATCCATGGGGAGAATTGCTAAGAAATCTGATGCACATGGCATATTCAAAACAGTTGAGCCAAGCAAAGTCCATAGGGTTTATGCTGATATTCCATCGTCTTAATTAGTCGACTACGACATTTATTTTCTTCATGTTTTCAGTTTTCAGTTGTTTCTAAATCAGCTTCCTTTTGTTGTGAAATTGGTTTTTTTTAAGTTTGTATTGGCACAGGAAGTTAAACTTGCCTACTGGCTAGTGTAAAACGAACGATGTGTTTGTTGCGCGAGTTTACAAATATGAGAACACAATTTCAGTCCAATTGTGGTTAGGGATGTCAATTGGGTCAGTTTCTCAAAACCCGACCCGACCCGATTCGTTTGACCCGGAATTTTTTTGATAAGTCAAATAAGCGCAACACATTATTAAACATCTAACAACTTAAATAGATTAGAAAAGCCTAAAAATCTTGATTTTTTTCAAATTTTTCATATTTACCTGATAAAAATTTATAATAATCTAAATTATTGTTTACAATAATACCCAAAAAAATAAAAGAAAAAAAACCGACAAAAAAAGAAAAATAACAGGCTAAAATAAAATAAGGATATATATATATGGGGTAATTCCCTACAAGTAACTCATGACAAATTATATTCCTCCTAGTTATCTTGATAATTTCACATTTACTGGTACCACTTTTTATACTATATGAGTTTTATTAGTAATTGATTTTTTAAAAATCACAAAAAATCACAAAAAATCATAAAAAATATAAAAAAATATAAAAAATCATAAAAAATTACAAAAAATCATAAAAAATTACAAAAAATCACAAAAAATCACAAAAAATCACAAAAAATTACAAAAAATTACAAAAAATCACAAAAAATCACAAAAAATCACAAACAATCACAAAAAATCACAAAAAATCACAAAAAATCATAAAAAATCACAAAAAATCACAAAAAATTACAAAAAATACAAACAAATCACAACAAATCACAAAAAATCACAAAAAATCACAAAATTCACAAAAAATCACAAAACATTATAACAAAAATCATAAAAAATTATAAAAATTATAAAAAATCACAAAAATTACAAAAAAAATTAAAAAATCATAAAATTTTTAAAAAATTATAAAAAATATTTTTTTTTGTTAATATAACACTTTTTATACCGAAAAGTGATTTTTTTATACAAAAAAATGGTTTTTCCATGATAAATGTGCCTTTTTTAATCTAAATGAGATGAAAGTGCATCTAGTTCAGTCAAAAATACATATAATTCAGTCAAAAGCGTATATAGTTCAATAAAAGTGCATATAGTTCAGTCGAAAGTGTATATAGTTAGTCAAAAATGCATAAAATTGAGTCGAAATTGCATTCAATTCAGCTGAAAATACATCTAGTTCCGTTGAAAGTGCATACAATTCAGTCGAAAGTAAATATAGTTCAATAAAAGTGAGTATGCATATAGTTCAGCTAAAAGTGCATCTGGTTCAGCTGAAAGTGCATTTGGTTCAGCTGAAAGTGCATCTGGTTCAGTTTAAAGTGCATCTAATTTAGTGGAAAGTACATATAGTTAAGTCAAAAATGCATATAGTGTAGTCGAAAATGAATATAGTACAGTCGAAAGTGCATATAGTTCTGTTAAAAATGCATCTGATTCAACTAAAAGTGCATCTGGTACAACTGAAAGTGCATATGGTTCAGCTAAAAGTGTATCTGGTTCAGCTGAAAGTGCATATGGTTCAGCTAAAAGTGCATCTAGTTCAATAAAAGTGCATATGGTTCAGCTGAAAGTGCATCTAGTTCAATAAAAGTGCATATGGTTCAGCTGAAAGTGCATATGGTTCAGCTGAAAGTGCATATGGTTCAGCTGAAAGTGCATCTGGTTCAGCTAAAAGTGCATATAGTTCAGCTGAAAGTGCATCTACTACAGTCGAAAGTGCATAAAGTTCAATAAAAGTGATTTTTTTTAATGATTTTTTGTGTGATTTTTTTCATTTTTTTTTATAATTTTGTGATTTTTTTTCATTTTTTTATAATTTCTTGTGATTTTTTTCATTTTTTATAAATTTTTTTCATTTTTTTTATAATTTTTTTAAAATTTTGTGATTTTTTGTGATTTTTTTTTTTAATTTTTTTTTAATATTTTGTGATTTTTTTAATTTTTTTTAATTTTTTTTAATTTTTTTGTAATTTTTTTAAAATTTTGTGATTTTTTCATTTTTTATAATTTTTTTATGATTTTTTTATTTTCTTTGTTATTTTCTTTGTTATTTTTTTTTATTTTTTGTGATTTTTGTGATTTTTTTTATAAAAATACATTATTATTTTTTTTTTACAATTTTTTGTTGTTTTTTTTCATTTATTTTGAGATTTTTTGCATTTTATATAATTTTATGTGTTTTTTTTCCATTTTTTATGAAATATGTGTATGATGTTTTGGTAAATAAATTAAATAATTAAAAAGTGGTACCTATAGGGAATGTGAAATTATAGATGTACCTAGGAGGAATATAATTTCAAAAGTGGTACCTATTGGGCATTAATTCTATATATATATATATAGAGAGAGAGAGAGAGAAAGCTAGTACACATGAAAGATGACTAATTAATTTGGTGAATGAGTCTCTTTTAATTTACAATGTTGTCGGCCCAAATAAACCTGCAATTTTATTCAACCCGCACCGGGTCGGGTCAAAACCCGGAGTTCTGTCATCCCTAATTGTGGCGTTTATTATTCTACAGTCGTTTGTACGTATGAATTTTTTTTGGTGGAAGAAGTCTGGTTTCTTTTATATAATATGCGGCAGCGGCAATTTACTTAATTAAAGGCTTGTGTGTTTGTTATTGTAAGACTACTACGTTTAATATTACTAGTAGCAGGGAAAGTACATATAAATCAGCCTTGATAAATCCATTAGAGTAGCCTAGTGGGCTAGAACCCGCTAGAAATAGCTTAGATACAGGGTTCGAGTCTTGTTAATGGAGTAGATGTGAAATCACTTAATCCTCTTAAATAAGATTATTTAAAAAAAAAATAAAAAAAATAAACCAGCCTTGATCAATATATATATGGTCGATGTTGGATGATATATATTGAACTATATGAGCTCGTTTCCATCTTATCATATAAGTCTTTTTAGTGGGATTGGATGGATTCTAACAGTTTTCAACAAAGGTCTGCGACCTTTTGAAATGTCATCTCTAGTTATTATAATCAAGGGTTTCGTCAAAGGGTTACTTACTTTTTCTCCAATTCAGTCGGTATCTCCATTTGTAATCTTCCAGAATTAGTATTTATCAAGTTCTGCGTAGTGTGTAGATATCGTCTCAAAGAAAATGATATTTTTGTACCTTCAAAACTAAAACTGTGTTGCTGTTTTACTTCCGTTTTACTAAATATTTTAACATTAAATACATGATTGGTTCATCTAAACATCCATGCACATCAGTGCATACAGCTTTTGTTAAGTTTTGCTGTTCGGTATAGCAGTTCTCATGTGTGGTGGGTTTTTCCGATATGCATTAGTAGAAACATTGGGTAACAATCAATGCAAAATAAAGTTCATTTAGTGACGGTCGTTACAGAGCCATCACATATTTAAAAACCTATCACAAAATTACCATAACTCGAGTAAACCGTAGCGAAAGCCGTACTAAACAATTATTCAAAAAAGTAATCTTTGTAGTGATTGTTGTCATAGTTATGAACTTCCAGCCCTTTACAAAAGTTTATTACACCGCTTTTTGTGAACATTGCCAAACAAGACCTCGGTTGCAACTGTTCAATTTACTGCATCAGCTGCTTCTATCGTCCGTGGTCATCGAATTTTGTGCCTTTTTGCGCAGAAAAATCTAGGTTAAATGCTCATAAAATTAAACTTAGACAATATAATTTTTTAAAGCCATTCCATACATATATGATGGCCGAAATGGAATACTTTAATAGTAAAATGCAAACACAGCTGGTACCCCAATCTTTTACTTTATACTAATCCATTCTAATATTATTACGCATCAAATAAGAAATCAAGAGAAGTTGTTACAAGTGTTGGTTTTTGGTACTATTCCGAATACGATAATTGAAAGGACAATAAAGTAAAAGACAGGAACGCAATGGAAATAACACTTTATTTCTCACAATTGGAATATGAATTACAATTCCTGACTCGTACAGAAATTAAATTGAACTGCTGGACTGGTTTGACAATAATACAAACTGCCGGACTGTTTTGATAATAAAACAAACTGCCGGACTGGTTTGACAATAAAACAAACTGCAGGACTGTTTTGACAATATAAAAACTGCCGGACTGTTTTAACAAACTGCCGGACTGGTTTTAACAAATAAAAAACTGCAGGACTGTTTTGACAATATAAAAACTGCCGGACTGTTTTGACAAACTGCCGGACTGGTTTTAACAAATAAAAAACTGCCGGACTGTTTTGTAAATAAAACAAACTGCCGGACTGTTTTAACAAAAAAAAGAAACTGCCGGACTGTTTTAAACAAACTGCCGGACTGTTTTAACAAATAAAAAACTGCCGGACTGGTTTTAAACAAACTGCCGGACTGGTTTTAACAAATAAAAAACTGCCGGACTGTTTTGTAAATAAAACAAACTGGACTGGTTTTAACAAATAAAAAACTGCCCGGACTGTTATTAAATAAACTGCCCGGACTGTTATGTAAATACTGGAAATTAAAGTACAGGAAAGTAAATTACAGAATAGGAAAGACTGAAATGTAAATTACAGAAACTAAAGGTACTGGAAAGAAAAATACAGAAGGGAAACAGTACTGAAATTAAATGGACAGAATAATAAAGGACTGAAAAATAAATAACAGAAATTAAAAGAAGAGGCAACTGCTGAGCAGTTTCCCTTAAACAATATTTCCCGAACCACCTTTAAAGGTTTCTGGTTTCGGGACTTTGTTCCCAAGGTACAACTTCTATCTCAGAGTGGCTCGTATGGAAACCGGCACCGAACCACAGGTCGAGCTGTTGGTGGTGCGGTTCTCTCTCACTAAGTGTATGCTTATGCTGTGAGTTGTGTGTATGAAGGTGTGTTAGAATGAGAGGGGGATGGCTGCATTTTATAGGCTCTAATGAAACCGCAGCCATAAATGTTGGCCTTTAATTCTGGGAGTTACACCCCCAGAATCCGCTCAATCAATTCTGAAACCGCAGCATTTAATCTCATTCATTGCTGGAGCGTTTCTGATTGCTGGAAACTCTAGGGACTGCTTTGTATTTTATACAAAACTCCCTATTCGGGTTTGGACCCAAGACCCGAGACCCGAGACATTCCCCAAATCCCAAATCCCAAGCCCAAGCCCAATACACACTAATACTCTTAGGTGTATGTGGACATGTTAGTTTAATAACTACATGGGTTGGTATGGTATATATATTGTAAAATTAACTCTTAATCTTCCAATATGGGATTATACTAAATGGTTTTCCTTTACCATTTCGGTTTTTCCAGATTTGAGCTTTCGAGGCACCAACTTTGAAGCCACTTTGTATTCACACCCATTCTCCGAATAGGTCATGTGATATACCGTTACGAAGCTCGTCACACGGGCTACTCAACCACGTTGAGTTCGGTATAAACAACTCAGCGCTGTTACACGAAATAATGACTCGAAGTTGGTCCAGTGACCATTCGGAAACACCCATGTTTTTACATGTTTTTCCAACAACAAGTACATTGTATTGGTTTTACCCAAATTCATTTGAGCAATTAAGACTATTAAATCTTACTTATGACCGACTCAGGTACATGGATATGTTTCAAGTTCTTAAATAAAAAGCAAAAAGTATTTTAGTAAATTACTTTATTAATTTACACTTAAATTGAGCCGTTGAACGTGATTGCCTTATTTTCCTGTCCAGGAAATTAATTGTGTTTCAAAAGAAGCTCGGAAACTAAATAAGTACATTTGAACCAAGAATTAAATGATAACTACTACCATTACAAAATCAGAATGTAATTAATAAACCATATTTCGAGTGATTTGTTTCCTTTAATTTTCGTATCAACTTTGAGATTTATTAAATACCATTTTCCCCCTTTTTTGACTATCATTGAGTCTATATATACAACATAAAATTGTATATATACAAGGTAGGCAGTGTAGGCGGTGAGGTCTAAACCTGAGGAATCAATGGGACGCGGCTGCCCACGTAAAATTGTTCCTGCCAATGATCATCAAAAACCCCTTCAGAGGTTCTACATATAAACCTTCTTTTAGTAATTGATATACAATCTTTTTAAGCGAAATGTGCACGATACATTTACTTTTTTTTGTTTTTGCAATATGCATATATACTTTGCGAGGATACCGTTTTTGTTAAGATGTGCTTGTCAAGTTTTACCCTTCAATTAGTAAGATCTAATGATTACGAGGGAACGAACACTTTTTAAAGACATATTATTAATTGTTCCCTTACATATTAAGTTTGTTCCCTCACGACTTTCCGGAAAAATACACATACTTCGGTAAAATCTCTTAATTGTTCCCTCACGGAAGGCCGCCAAATACCTAATTGTTTACCATGACACGTAACCATGGTCGATCCTAACAATTTTACACTTCATCCCAAAAAACATTTCGGCATCTAAATTTACATTTATTCATTTATATATAACAATATTTACAAAAAATAATTACAATTTATTTTCTACGTTTTAAAATTTTCCAGCATCTTTCGGCTGTCAGCACCTAAGCAAAATAACTGCTTGGGCTCATGCTAAGGATTGACCTTGTATGTAAATGATATTACAAATTATAAGTTTAATTATCTGTGCACGGGGTTTTCTCTGGCACTGAAAATTTTCCTTTTGTCAGAAACAATTATTGAAAATTGACGTGTAGGAGATTAAAAACTTGAAAATACGTGGTTTGAAGACTCATGTTATCTGTTGAACCATGGGGTTCAATAATTGATTTTAATTATAACTTTGATTATGTTTTTAATGATTTTACGATTTCTCTATTTCGATGATATAATGCTTGTTTTTTCCAAAAAGAGAATTTGTAAATTGCAGAACGCCAGAAAGATAGAGCTCGGAAAAACGAAGCCACAGGTTCAAGCGGAAGCAGGATCGGAGCTAAAACGAAGGAGTTATGGGCTTTCGAAGAAGACCGAAAAACTGCCAGAAGAACAGACGACCGATCGACTGGACAAAAACGACCGATCGTTTTTGGTCCAAATTCTTCCAGTGAGCAGGTCGAAAAAAAACGACCGATCGTTTTTCAGAAACGATCGATCGTTTTCTGGAAAACGACCGATCGACTGTAGAAAACGACCGATCGTTTTCTGCAGTTTTCGAAAACAGCTTTTCAGCTTATTCTGGAAAATGACTGTTAAAACTCCCAACGGTCATATTCAGCAAAAACAGACTTTGCTGTTATATAAACCACCCCAATCTCTCTCCTAAATCACCAATTACAATACATAACATTATCCTTCAACTTCTCTCATAAAAACCCTAAAATCACCATTTTGGTGAATATATTCGAGAAAGAGGAAAATCAAAGAGAAATAGATTCAAGCTCGATCATCATCAACAACTCACCAATTAGCTTTTTAAGAAGCAATTAGAATAGTGAGTGTAGTTACATTTTTTTAACAAAAATTGTATCGAGTGTTTTATAAACTCAATTTTTGTGAGCGAGTGAACGGGTAGAGGCTTTGTAAGCAAGTGAATCTTAAAAGCTCTAGGTTTTTCATTCGGGTACTCATAAATTTTGAGTGGGAGTCGTAGACTCGTAGACGTGTTCTCTTGCACTTGTATCAATAGTAGGAACCCCGGGTAGAGGGTGAGCCAATCGGTCGATTGAGCTCGATAGGGTTTGTAAAATCCGAAAGAAGAATTATAGTGAATTACTCGGTAGTACCGAGCAGAGGACGTAGGCCGTTTGCCGAACCTCTATAAATCTTGGTGTCATCTTCTTTCCCTAAACTTTTACTTTCCGCAACTTTATTATTGCTTATATTCGTGCTTGCGTTTAAGTTTTCTAGCATTTCATTAAAGTTATTAAACGCTTAAGTTTAAGAATTTGCATAAGTTGGGTGTTAGTTGTTTAGAATTTTTAATTAGGCGAAAATCGTCAAAAGCTTATTCACCCGGTTAGCACACGAGCCAACATTATCAATGTTACCTTACATACTCGTTTTCCTAGTTTAAAATACCCGACACAAAATTGAAATCCAAACCCCTTTATAATTTATTTTCTTGATTGTTAAACTAAACAAAAGACAAATAACTAAAATATTGAATATGCTTAATAACACGAATAAAAGGATGTATCTCACTTCAAAATATGATTTTAAGTTAATTTGAAGGGATTTTAATTTCACGCAACTAAATTCGAGTTATTTCGGTCTACTACTAAAATGTAATGTATTTTTATTAATATAATAATGAATGATTGCTATAAAACTGAAGAGTTTATTTAACTTGTACATAAATTGAGGTTAGATTGGTGAATGATGCATTTTCTAACTAATGAATAAATTTAATACATCAAACAAATAGGAAAAAGCTAATCCAATGCAGGGCAAATTAAATGAATAGTTAAGAATATGTTGTAAAGTTTTTATATTTTGAGAGAAAAGACATGATATTTGAACTCATGAAATTATATATTTTTGTGTATGGATACAATTTAAGTAATTATATATTATTAGTAAAAATTTGTGACTCCAAAATAATTGGTAACTCAACACTCAAGCCTCAGATAAGGTGCGTAGAGCCGGCACCGTTACCTTATTTTATCTCGAGGGATCTTTCTTGTTTAAATTAACAATACCTTGAACATATATATATATAAACCTTCGTTTCTGTGATTTGTACATAAAGATTATATATACAAAAAAGAAAAGATAGGTCGCTTTTACACTTTCTCTACGTACATTTTGTATCTCACTTCACCTTCTCCAAAGATCGAGCAACTCAACTATACACTTTAACATGCAAGTATTGACGATAATTTACAGTAACTTGTTTGCTGTTCCTTATATTGACTTTATTTTCTTGATCTATTTTCTTGATATGTACTATCTTGCTTTACATTATTTTCTTGAATTTATAAACTACATTTGCTCCTTTTACTTATAAATTATAACTTAATTATATTTGCCACTTAGGTTGCAGGAAGAACAAAGTTCTTTAGGGCAAAACGTTCAGTTCCAATGCAATTACTGCGAAAAGGATATTAGTGACCTGGTTCGGATGAAATGTCACGTTTGTCCAAATTTCAACCTGTGTTGAATGCTCTTCGGTTGGTGCTGAGGTTTGGCCTCACAAAAGTGATCACCCTTACCGGGTCATGGTTAGTAAATTTTCATTCTCTTGATCGTAAAATGTAATTTTAGTTTTCAGAATCTAGTCGATTGTACTTTAGACTCACAAATGATGTACTAAATCTTTTCGCTAAATGCCCACATAAAAAGTTACTACACCTGTCAGCTTCCTCGTATAGAAGAATCAATAAGTTTGTAATACTAGATAATTACATAATTTCCTTCCCTGTCGAAATTGGTCACAACCCAAATAGGAATCCAAGGTTTTATAAATAATACATAGTTTGAGTCATGCTTGTAAAAAAATTATATCCCACCTTTTTAGTTGTAATTTGGTTTTTGAGACTGTATTTTGTGTGTATCTGAACAGAACAAACTATCTTTCCCGCTTATCAGCCCGGATTGGAGTGCTGATCAAGAACTGCTGCTTCTGGAGGTGTCTTTTCACTTCCAGATTATTGATATCAACATTTTTTAATCTCCTTTTATTGCATTATGTTTATATTTTAGTGTTTTTTTTTTCTATTTTAGGGTCTCGATAATTTTGGGTTTTGTAACTGGGTAAAGGTTGCCGAGCATATGAAGACGAAGAGTGAGCAAGAATGCGCTGAACATTACAACACTTGCTACTTGGGTGCGCCAAACTTCATTCCGGTATAACTGTTAAAACTTTAAAGAAAAGTACTAATTATATTCCATACTTCCTAAGCCATAAAACTAACATGTCGACTGAAATTTGTATACAGGAAATGAAAGAAGCAAATAAAAGCATTGCTATGACCAAAGGCGAAGGTAATACTTTTGAGGAAATTTATGTTACACATGCAGCTCAATATTCCAAACTCGCCGTTTTTAAATTATCTCAATCTATAAATATGGTAATACTTTCGACCAATATAGTTTTATCATGTTAAGGAGACCTACAAGGTAATGTGCAGAATTCTGAAATTTTCTAGTATCCAAACGTTAATTAGTAAGATGACATTTGTGGTGAATATAATTAAAGGTGGTTACGATGTACATGTCCATTATAAATGAAACATGATGATCTTATTAGTGTAGTTGTAATCACATATCTATAACAGGAACAAGTTCGAGTAGAAGAAGATCTGAGAGACTGAGATTATTGAGGTCAAAAGATGGTTCCAGTTCTAAGAAACCGGAGAACACAAAAATCGATGAGGGGCATCAGGAAATTGTAAGTATTAAAGATTTATATTGCAGCTCTAGGTTTGTAGTTTTCTTACTTTTGTATTACTACTATTTATTAGGCAAAATGTTGTGCTTGTTTTGAACAGGAGAAACAGTGTCAAGAGATGGGGGTTTCAACTGAATATCATACGAGAATGCAAGCGCTTATGGATCAGCTGACATCCATGGGGAAAATTGCTAAGGGACCGGAGAACTTAAAAATCGATGAGGAGCTTCAGGAAATTGTAAGTATTAAAGATTTAAATTGCAGCTCTAGGTTTGTAGCTTTGTATTACTACTTATTAGGCAAAATGTTGTGCTTGTTTTGAACAGGAGAAACAACTGTGTCAAGAGATGGGGGTTTCAACTGGATATTATATGAGGATGCAAGAGCTTATGGCTACGCTGATATCCATGGGGAGAATTGCTAAGAAATCTGATGCACATGAGATCTTCGAAACAGTTGAGCCAAGCAAAGTCGATAGGGTTTATGATATCCTCGTGATGAAAGGGACTGTTCCATCGTCTTAATTAGTCGACTACAACATTCTTTTCTCTATAATTTCAGTTTCAATTGTTTCTCTAAGTTTGCATGTCAGGAGTTTAAACTTGCCTACCGGCTACTGTGTGGAATAAATGTAAATCGAGCAATGTGTTAATTGCGCGAGTTTACGACTAAGAACAATTTCAGTCCAATTGTGGCGTTTATCATATACTCTGCAGTCTTTTGTTAAGGAATGGATTTTTTTTTGGTGGAAGAAGTCTTTTTTATTTTAATTGAAAGCGGTTGGTTGCCCACTATTTTTATTAATTTTGAGTTTTATATGGTACCTACAGTACTTTGTAGTAAAATTTACCAAGTAATTTATCAATTCGTCCAGCAATGTAAAATATCCATATTAGTTCTTCCAAACATGCATATGGCAATGTTCCAAATCTAGAAATTTCCCATAATAAAACAGATGTTGCGAATTCGAAAAATGTAAAGTAATAAAATTGTTTAAAAAATGTAAAATCAAAACAACAAGAAAAAGAGCCCAAATCAGAAGGAGAATATTTTACTGAAAATCTAGAAATTTCCCATAATAAAACAGATGTTGCGAATTCGAAAAATGTAAAGTAATAAAATTGTTTAAAAAATGTAAAATCAAAACAACAAGAAAAAGAGCCCAAATCAGAAGGAGAATATTTTACTGATCATTTCCTGCGGCACCTTCCGTTTCGGTCAAGCTTTCGACCGCATGACCACTTTCTAGTTCTCCCTCTTCCGCAATGTCGCAGTGTGCATTACTGCCGATTTCATCTTCTTCTTTGAGCTCAGGCTCATCATGCGGTGTATTAATTAATTCCTTCCTCTTTGTGCTTAGGCTCATCATGGGGTGCATCATTACCTTCCGTTCCATCCTGTTTAGGCTCGGACTCAACATGTGGTGCGTTGTTTTCTTCTCTTCCATCCACTTCATGGTGGGGCTCAGTGTGCGGTGCCTTACTTGCCTCTCCTGCCTCAACCACAGCCTCAGGCTCAGCATGCGTTGCATTGCTTCCCACTCTTTTTTCCACGACAGACTCAACGTCTGGTGCGTCATTTCCTACCATTGCTCCTTCTTCAGCCTCCAGTTCATCGTGCCGTGGAGGAGACAGGTTCAGATCAGGAACACTCCCCACACGAGTTTGCTTCGATCTCCTCAAGGGCTCATCAGACCTTTTCTTATCCCTTGCCCACATAAGCCTGTTCCCGATACTCTTTCCCCTTCTTTAGATACGTTCCTTGCGCTTCTGACTTCCCTTGATAATTCAGGTTGTGCAACGGAACCCAATGAACTATACTCTGCGACATCCCTCCGCCACCACCACCGACCGTTACACCACCTCCAAGATTGATAAGACCAGGGAGCATCAGATCGTTCCCCTTAACAGGATCATAATCCTTTTTCGAGTATAAATCAGTGATCATGCCTAACCCTTGAGGCTTGCAAAGTTCCGGCGGGGGGATGGATACCCTTCCATGTACGGTCCTTATGCACACGCATGTGTCCACTCAACGCCCATTTGTGGAAAAAATTGGTCCCACAGATAGAGCATATCCAATCGGAATTCAACCTTGTATTGGGCGATAAGAGCACCCTTGAAGATGCCCTTGGTCCTAGTTGAGGAACTCATGGTGGCGCAGGACCAAGTGCTCCTTGCAGATGTTGCAAACTAATCTGCGTCGATGGCCTTGTCAAAGTCCCCGGTCGGATCCCGAGGGTCAACTGCGCGTTGTGTGGGGTCCTTGCCCTCCGCCTTGGCCCCAAAGTGGCTTCATTGTCGGGCTGAGGGGTTTGTTGGTTGGGAGGAGGATTTTCTTCTGCATTGGACATTATTTTTTACATGGTCTGCGAGTATATGTTATCAAAAACACGAAAGATAGAAGTAGAATCCGACCTCGAATCCCGCAAACTTATGTATCAACTATATATGTCGGTTTTACCTGTATTTTTAGATGCAAGTTTTGCTTTATTTGTGACTAAAATTTGTTGTATGGTAAATTTTCTTATAATTCCGCTAAAATGGAATGGCGGTTCACATAATAAGAAAAGGTGAATTAAAAACTAGTTAAAATAGTAGGTTAAATACACGGAAGTTAATAGAAATAATATTGCACCGCTTAGGAAAGGATGTTAGTTACTGATCATTATACGCGGGATATATAGATACATACATACACAAATACATGAATTTAAACCAATCGTTGCATCCTTTTCACCACGAGACACATCTTTTTGTACAAAACCAGACACTATAAATACACACTAATATTCCACTTAATTTAATCAGGGATCATTAGAAACGTTTTATTTATCCTATCTGCACTTAAGAGAAGTTAGTTTATTTAATTTCTCAAAGTACCTCCAATATAATGGGGTTCCGTGAGGCTGAACAAGAGTATCAAGGATGGGGAATTGGTTCATGGATGCTTTTCATCCTCATTGCGCTTCTCCTCGTGTTTCTCCCGCTGGGCATGGGACCAGTGGGCCCACCCTCGTTCTCGCTGTTGTTAGTGTTTGCTGCTATTATGGCGGCTGTTATCACTTATCTTTTTATAATGTCCCCATAAGCGGCAGTACCCTATAATTTTCCGCTACATATGTTTTCAAGTTTTCTATTGTTAGATGTTTTTCGGTAGTACCAGTTGCAGACTGTAAGTCTTTGATTTGTACTATGTGAAGAATGTTGTCACAAATATTTGAAACCTAATATATATGAGATTATTTATCATACATTTTCTTTCTTAACTTGATTGTGTCTTCTCTTTTTCTCTGTTTCTTTTCTTTTATGTATCTTCTCTTTTTTCTTCTTCTTTCTGATGTCGAAATGCACTGTATGTAGCACTTGAAATAAATGAAATGGTGTGGTGGAACACTATATTCTATATATATCTATAGGTTATGGTGTCTATTGATAACAAGGCTATAAAGGCATATATATATATATATATATGTATATATATATATATATGCTTGCTGGTATGATTAATACTGATGACAAAAGAAGAGTTATTTTTTTAAATGGATAAATTAACAAAACATATTATTTTTGAAATTAAATTATCAAAAACATACCCTTACAACTTTAACTATCAAAAACATACCAAACAAATTTAAATTTAATATTGTTTATTCTTTTATTTATCTCTCTCTCATCTTACTCTCTCTCATCCATTATTCTTTCTCACCAATTCTTCTATCTATATCTTCATTCTTCTCTCTCACCAATTTTTCTCTTTATCTCTCTCTCTGATCTTACTCTCCCTCTACTCCATTCTTCTATGTATATTTCTTTAATATTCCACTCTATCTTCCTCCCTTCCTCCACCACGAAAACTCGTCACTAACTACTGAACACCTTATAGATTATATATATCTCCACATACATATAAATACATATATATACATACGTAATACACAAATATTATACTATTTGATACCCCGTAATATATGAAAAATATATGAAATTGGTGAGATTGTTTTCTATTTATTGAGTTTTGAGACTATTGTAAACATTGTGTCTTTCAAGTTGAAAGAGAAGAATCTATATGTACAATATTGAGAGAAATTCATATGTAGGGTATGAAATTTTGAAATTAGCGTATGAAGTTTTGAAATTAGGATATGACGTTTTAAAATTATGGTATGAAGTTTTGAAATTAGGATATGAAGTTTTAAAATTAGAGTATAAAGTTTTGAAATTAGGTTATGAAGTTTTTGAAATTAGGGTATGAATTTTTAAAATTAGTGTATGACGTTTTATAATTAGCATATTCATATTTTGTGATTTTTTAATCATTTTTAAAAAAAGATGGTTGATTAGCACGTGTTAGAAAGAGGTGCGATTATCGTGTGTTAGAGAGAGATGTGCGATTAGAGAGAGAGAGAGTTGCGGTTAGAGAGAGATATGTTAGATTATGGTTTGATTAGAATTATAAAAATAATAAGTATATAGGTATGTTTTTGGTAATTTAACTTTTGAAGGTATGTTTTTGATAATATATTAGGTATAAGGTATGTTTTTGTTAATTGTCCCCTTTTTAAATTAATGGTGGGAAAACCCAATTTTTATTTATTAATAATGATGGAAAATAAGAAGAGTTATCAGAATTAAGAAAAAAACCTTATTTACTTGGTTTAACTTTAAGCGCTCAAGACGGCGCTTTGGCAAACGTATTACAGTTGTCACTCAACTTTGCACCTTTATGAATTAGTGAATATTCTTGAAACAGAAGACTAATCTACAATAAGAAAAATGAATAAAAATGAAGCAGGGAGAAATCCTTAACAAGTACTGGAAGATGGGAACATATAATTTTCCAGAAAATTTATACTTAATCAACACGATAGAAACAAACAGGCATATTATAACAGCGCTGTCGACTTGAACTTCCCACTCTTTTGCCTTTCCAGTGTTATACTTCGTATCTACTGTTTCGTGTATACGTCTAGCTAGGTCAAGCGACTTTCAATCTTAAACATAGGAACATAGCAATTTTAATCTTCATAGTGTTACTTTGAGAGAGTGTCCACTTCAATTGCGTAGTTAATGATTTAAAATTTTTGAATTGAAACTGTCGTGTTCAGTATTTCGTAATATTGCTCGGATGATTCGTTTGTGTCTTTTAATTTCCGTTTGCCTATTGAAGCAAAGAATAAATAAACAGTGAGAGGTGTGTACATGAAAACATTGGAAGATACAGATGAGAACTTTTTTGCAGGCTTGAAAATAACGCATTGAAGTTGACTATAGTCTATATATGGTCTAAAACCATAAGTCTTGTTATGGCTGTTGATCGATTGAGAGTTAGGTAACCAACCTTTAACTCCAAACTTATGAGTCACTTGATTATTGTTGTGTGTTATGACCAATATGTGCCCCCTTGATTTTTAAACACGTACAATTAGATTTAGCGAAACATAATGGCAGAAATGTAATTTGACTAATTTTATGGAAAACGAACAAAAGTCTAAACTAACTTATACTACCTTATAAACAAAATTCAGAAGTGATGCCATTCAGTTTTGTGTCTTTTGACTGCTTATTTATCCCATCTTTGCCTTTATAGAGTTATATGATATATATGTAACTAAGAAGTTAGTAGGTGTTAAAAATCGAAATCCAATATGGTGAGATGCTTGAGAGGATGTAACAATGTTGCGACTACCATGGTGTTATTTTTCTTCGTTTTTATTTTCAACAAAACTCCAGGCGTGTTCGCACGAAGTTACTCTTTGGTGGACCTGTCTAAACGAGAGAATATGTTGCAAATGGCGGGTTATGGCGAAGAGAAGCTCTCCACAGTCTTAATCTCTGGCACGGTTCTCTGCCGATTTTCTTATCCTAAAGAAGCTGAACTTGGCACCGAATATGTGTCAGGTTCGGTATTTTTCGTCCAGCATTTATATTTTTGGCAGTTTTTAAATTTTGGGTGCACTGGACAGTTTTGTACTTATAATTATATTTTTCCGATGAATTGGTGACTATATGCAAACAAATTTATGTACAAACACAATTTTGTTGACTCTCATGACTCTTAAATCTTACTTATAAGACTTAATGGGGAGTATGTTTTAAAAATAGTCATATTGGTGCCTTATAAGAATTCTATAATTTTGTTATTTTGAATGTAGGTGCTACGGTGGGTGTATTATGTCACCCAAGAAGGAAACAAAGAAAGTTATCGAAATGGATAAAGGCGACAACAGATGCATATGGAGACTTTGCTATTGATCTACCGTCTAATCTTCATGCCATTCCCAACTTGGAAAAGAACTGTGTTGTTAAAGTTGTACGTCTACCAAAGAGCTCCCTTTGTCGGCCTTTTTCCATTGGGAAGCTAGCCGAGGGTCTAAAACTGGCATCGGAAAAATATGGAATACGGACTTATGTTACTCAAAAGATATATTTACTGCAGAAGCCTTCACAAGGACATGAAATCAAGGTAAACTTGTAAGAAAGAAACTATGCTCTGATAAAAGATTTCAAAGTGATGAGCGCAGCCAAGCTGTATCTGTATTTTGTAGCATATGTATATCTGATACTCGCGTGCGTGTATTTAATGGCGGACTAGCGAGTCAATGATTCTAAAACTTTAAAATTGCACTTGCCACCATGAATGGGACTTTTGTATTTATATTTTAGTGATAGCGATTCGATAATAGTTTTGATAACATAGATTGAAAGAATCAGTATAGATCCATATTCACATACCTTTTTTACAATTTGAGGACAAATTGTGTACCAATTAATCTATGAAGATTGAAGATCAACTGAAGTCTTATGTAGGAAAAAGAAAAAATATATGCAAATGTTAGATTGATAACATACTTTAGAATTTTTCTTTAGCTCGCTTGTACTTGTATGGTTCTCGCCCTTTTGGGCGGAGGCCTTGCCTCTTTTTAATATATTGGTCCGTTTAATCTTAAAAAAAACATACTTTAGAATTAGCACTCATTGATCAAGTATAAATGATGATCAAAATCAGCGTTTATCCTCAGAAGATTGCTGCGATGCCACCACCAGATCAGATGTTGTTAGCGTTCCTGAACGATCTATATCAAGTTTTTGGAACCCTTCCATCACAACAGATATATCTTCCTCACTTATTTTCCCCATCTCTTTCAGTTTATACACAATAAACTCTGCAGCACTGCAGTAAAACAAAAACAAAAACAAAATAAAAATGATAACATGAGTACAAGAAACAAATCATACATATGAACCATAATATTGAATCAATTTTAGTGCAAGTGTGTAACGAATTTACCTGACTGCTTTATCATTGTCGATATCAGCAGCCTCGAGATCCGAGGATGTCAATTTCCTTGTAAGAGCCGATTTGATTAATAGCCTTTGCCTTTTTTCGGTTTGTAATTCGGCAATATAAAGGAGGAACTGAGCTAAACATATAGTGCTAATTAATATCCAGAATACTGCAAACAAACGACCCCCTTGAGTTGAAAAGCTGTCATCGCCATACCCAAGAGTGGTGATGGTGACACAAACGCAATAAAATGCATCCACAAAATCCATTTCCTCAACCATATATAAAACAGCAGTACCCATGACTACTAGAACAGAAAGAACAATCATAGTAGTGAAAAACTTGTATCGGGCTTTATTGCTTTCAACCTCTTTCAAGATCTCGTTGTCCCCCATTTTCTGACGCAAGTTTATCATTTTAGCAATGAAAATCTCCTCTTTCTCAACTAAATAATCCGCTGCTTTGCTAAGGGTAAAACCAACAATGCACATTCCACTAAACACGAACACACAAGAGAGCAGCTTTGCTAAAACACTATCAGGGACAAGATCCCCATATCCGACGGTTGTCATTGTGACAACACAGAAGTACATAGCGTCTAGTAGAGGGTTTGTTTTCGTACCTTTTATTTGATGTCTCACGAAGTAAAAACATAATGTGCCTAGAGTGAAGTAAATGCCAAGATACACAAACACGAGTTTGAGGCTAAACTTGGTCTCTAAAGAGACCAGCTCAGGATTTTGTAGCAACTTTTTGTTTTGTTCCGGAAACTTGATAATAGAGGAAAGGGCATCACTGACATATCTTCTTCTCTTTAAAAAACTTTTTTCATTTGATTTCATGGTAGGATCTAGTGATCCCAAGAGTAGAGGTTGTTTAGAATCATTATTTTCCATTAAATTCTATAGCCTCAAAGGAATAAGAAAAAACCTGCAATATATTGGACAGCAATAAGTCAAATTTGTGATATTGGTTCTGGTTACATTTATTGAAAATTGAAAATTGATAATATGAATACTTGAATAGAATCATTGAAATGGGCGAGAAAGAAGATTTTGAAAATACCTGAAAATGCTTATTTGTAGAAATTGTTATGTTTCTGATAGTTTGGTTTAGTATTCCATTGTATTGTTGATAAATTAATTGATTGATATTGTTTATGAAAAATGCTGAAGAAAAGGAAAACCAATAACCAATTTAAGAAAAAGGCTAAGTTGAAAATTGTTCATCTTTCTGTGCTGTATTCTAAGATCCAGATCACACTTTTTTTTATACAATTAATTTAAACTGTATTTCAATAACGTAACAGACTAACAGTGGGTATTCTAAAAAAGGGAGATTCTAAATAAATAAAAAAAAATGAAATTAATTTCTTTCGGTGTTAGTCCAAAAAAACTAGTGATGTTTTGGTGTAACTTTTATTCCATTCGTTTAGCTAATAGCTCATTAATATACAAAAAAAATATAAGAAAACCAAAATAAAATATATATAAATAAAAAAATAAAAAATACATAATAATTTAAAAATTATTTAAAATATATAAAATGTAAAAAATCAAAAAAATAGTTTTAAAATTCAAAAAATTCAAAAAAAAAATGTTTATTCACTTCAATATTTTAGAATGAATGAACCAAACAGAATATTATTCACTTAAAAAAACATAAAAAAAGCTCATTCACTTTAAAAATTTAAAATGAATTGATAAAAAAAAAACGTTTATTTACTTCAATATTTTAGAGTGAATGAAACAAACAAAATTCATTCACTTCAAAATAAAATAAAATGAATGGATAAAAAAAACTTTCGTTCGTTTCAAAATAACAAACAAAAAGTCCATTCACTTCAATATTTTGAAGTGAATGTAACAAACAAAAGATTATGCACTTCAAGTTTTTAAAATGAATGGAAAAAAAACAACTCATTTACTTCTGTATTTGGAGGTGAATGTATCAAACAAAAACTCATTTACTTAAAAAAAAATCAAACAAAAGATCATTCACTTCAATATTATTGAGTAAACAAAAGTTCATTCACTTCGAAATAACAAATAAAAACCAATTCATTTCAGTTTTTTCAAGTGAATGCATCAAACAAAATACATTCAGTTCAAAGTTTTCAAGCGATGAAAGAAAAATGCACCAAAAGAGAATTACTTTTTGGCAGTATGACTTTTTAGGAATTATTTTTGAAAATATACACTAAAATGAATTTTTCCATTCGATTCGCTAGTATCTCATTCACGTCGTGAATATAAAAATAAAATAAAATAAGAAAACCAAAATAAAATATTTATAAATTAAAATAAATAAAAAAATACATAAAATATTTAAAAATTATTTAAAATGTAAAAAATCAAAAAAATATTTTCAAGTGAATGTATCAAACAAATACATTCGGTTCAAAGTTTCCAAGTGAATGAGATAAATATGCATCAAAAGATAGTTAGCTTTTGAAAGTATGACTTTTTAGGAATTATATTTTAAAAATATACACTAAAAGATATTTTACCCTTCTAAAAAATGACTCTCATAACTTTGGATTTTCACAATTGACCGTCATGAACTATTTAAATCTTGAAATTAACTCCCATGTCAACCTTTAAAATCACATTTGTATTTATTAGTTTCTTTTGAACAATTCTTCATTTGATGCATGCACTTTTCGATTACTTACTCGAGTAAGATAATGTCAACCGGAAAAAAATGATTTCAAACACTTTTAAGCGAAAACATATATTACTACGGAAAGTAATTGTTTAAAAAACGATAAATTGTCCAAAACGGACCGTCGAATGCAATCATGATAAATATTGATGAAAAATTAATTTTTTTCTATTGTCGTTCGATTAAAATATTTAAAAATTGTCGTTTCAACATCCCGCTTACCGAATTAGCGTTTAACCCCTCCCATTTAAAGTTTTGAGTATAAAAAACTAGCATTTAAAGATGAACATGGAGGTTAATTGCAAAATCTACATACCATAGAGGACACAATTGAATATTTTAAACTTTACCAGCACACAGTGCACCATATTTCTAATTGGAATTCACTAAATTAGGGTTTTTTACTCTCATTCTCTCTCTTCTATCACTCTGGTAAGCTAAATATTTATACCTTTTCAATTACACAGTTTTGGTCAATTAACGGTATATATTTATTTATTTTGTAAGCGCAAGTAACTTAGAATTTTTAGCATAATAAAAACCAACCCTTTTCCTTACTTCTCTCATGATCCTATCTTTAGATGAATTAACAGACTTTTCCCTATATATATACTACTAAAAGTTACCCACACGTTGCGTGTGAGACGCGTAATGACATAAATTTCGTAATATATTTTATTTTTAACATAATATACAGATTTGATATAATTTATTATAGTTATGGAGGTTAAAACGAATTGTTAATTAATTTAGGCTACATCCGTAATTAGGATAATATAGTGAGAACAAATAGTTAATTAATTAGATTATGTATATTGGTAATTATTAAAATAGAATGAGAGTATTTTTGGAAAAATTAGGTAAAATTGGGCAGCCTCAACTTTTCTTGGGGTTGCTTATATTAATAGTATGATATATATTTCCAGACATATTATAACTATTAGGGCAGAAAAAGATGCATAAAAAAAGTTAGAACTGAAAGAAAATCCAAAGCTAAGTATTTTTGGACTAATGTGTCTAATTACAATTCAAAGTTTCTGTTTTTGTCGAGAAGAATTTCGTTCTTAATGAGTATCAAATGACCATGGAAATTGTTATGATTGTTCAGAGTTTAATTTAACAATGTATGTATCACTAGCTTTGCGAAATTTTATTTTCCTTCAAGTAAAATGGCTCCATACCCATATTGCTTACTCGGGGTTTTAATCGTTTTCTAGTTCAAATTCCGTTTCTGTTTGTATCTTATGTATTTCCAGCTCCATAGTTTTCGATAAAGTTTATGACTTGTAGCTTTATATCTATCAACTTTGATTGCAGATATTAAGTAATTAAACTGCCTTTTTAGGTTGGGAAAAACAATTGGTTCGTCTAGCTTCTAGCCTTTTCAGGCTAGAAACCAAATGCTGGTCAACCAAAAACACTCTAGCTTATAAGCAAACAATAAAAAAAGGCTGTACCCAAACAAGGCCTCAACTTAGTGAAGTCAAAATGGTGTCTTCAGTCGCTAAAAACATGTGGATACGACGGCAACATTGCCCATGTGGAGATTGGAAATGCTTCATTACATACGAAGGAGACGAGTGCAATGGCGGTGACATGAACACTTCTCTCCATTTACCCGACATTAATAACAACCATTCTGCTTCAAAACCCATGATTTCCCCTTATGTAGGAATGGTGTTCAACACCGATGATGAGGCGTATGTATATTACGGGAATTTCGCACGAAAAAACGGGTTTTCGATTCGAAAAGAGCGTTCTCGCCTAAGCCCTAATTTGGGAATCCACAAAAGAGATATTGTTTGTTATCGCTCAGGTTTTGCTTCTAGCCGGAAGAGGATCGCGGAGCACCATCGTGATCGTAAATCAATGCGTTGCGGCTGCGATGCAAGGATGTATCTATCGAAAGTAGTTGAAAATGGATGTGATTTCAAGTGGCTTGTCGTTCAGTTTAGTAACGTGCATAATCATGAGCTGTTAGAAGACGACCAGGTTCGTTTACTTCCGGCTTACCGGAAGATCGATGACGTGGCGCAGGAGCGGATAATATTGCTTTTGAAAGCCGGGTTTCCTATACACAAAATCTACAAAGTGCTGGAAACGGAAGTTGGGAACCAAGGTGGGAAATTGGCGTTTGTTGAGAAGGATGTTAGGAATTTTGTTCAGAACCGGAAGAAAGTGGTCGAGGAGAGCGACGATTTTCTGAAGAGAGAGAATGATTTGGTCGAGCTCTTCGACGCATGCAGGGCTACCAAGGAGGGTGAAGTGGATTTTGTTTATGATGTCTCCATGGATGAGAATGACAAGGTTGAGAATATTGCTTGGTCGTATGGGGACTCAGTTCGCGCGTATGGCATGTTTGGGGATGTTGTGTATTTCGATACGACATATCGTTCGGTCCTTCATGGTATGATTTTTGGGGCGTGGCTTGGGTCCGATAATAATGGTAGAATTATTTTATTTGGTTGCACTTTGTTGCAAGATGATACATCCCAGTCTTATATGTGGGCTTTTCAGGTTTGCATATCAAACCTTTTATTTGGATGAAAAAAATCTTGGGTAGATTTGGTCTGTTTAGTAAGGCAATATTCAATAGGTAATTTATGACAAATGATTATTGGAAAACTTAATTCCTGTTTAGTCGCTAGTGAAATCTTGTTTCTCCCTTGGTGTGCGGTACGTTTAAAAGCAATGCAGTGAACTGGTTGTGTTGTAAAACTATTATTTTACTTTTGATATAGGTAGGCTAGTTATTGTTATCCACATGTGGTTCAATAAACTGATTCTACTTTTGACAAGCTTATACCTCAACTGAAATGTTTTTTAATATGCAAACCACTCACCAATAAATGGGATTTTAGAGTTCCCAATAGCATTTCATGGGCAGGAATAAATGGGATTTTAGAGTTCCCAAAGTATGTTACTTAATGATAATTTCCCTATAGTTTAAATCAGTTATCCACACTTTTTCAGTTGCGTTAGTACGGTTGGTATCTTCAAATGCACCGAGTCTACCAAGAATAACATAATTAGTGTTCTGTAGTGTGGCTGTGATTTTGGTGTCATTAATGTTTTAATTTTGGCAGACTTTTGTCCGGTTTATGAAAGGAAGCCATCCGCACACGATTATTACCGATTTGGACATTGGGCTTAAGGATGCTATCGGAAGTGCACTTCCAAATTCTAAGCATGTTATCTCTCTTTGTAACATTTTACCCAAACTTTCCTCTTGGTTCTCACTGCCGCTTGGGGTCCAATATTCCGAATTTAGACACGAGTTTGATTTGTTGAGAAATGTTGACAGCGCTGATGATTTGGAGTTTAGTTGGAATAATCTCATAGGTCATTATGGTCGTAGTTCAGACAGACACGTAGCTCTTTTGTTTTCGATGCGAACATGTTGGGCCTCACCTTATACTAGAGGGTGTTTTCTTGCAATGATGGATTCAGCTGCTTATTCAAAATCTGTGGATGCCTTACTGAAAGGTTTTTTTAGGGAGAACACGTGCTTGCGGAGTTTCTTCGAGCAGGTACTAATGAATACTAATGATTACAATTGCTATCTTCTTATATTCATATTCAAGTCCGGTTTAGTTGCTTCCTTTACCTTTAAGTTACCAATTTTTGTTTGATCTACTTTTATAAAACCACCCTGTTTTTTGAGTTATTTCTCTGGAAGACAACTTTGGTAAGGTTTTGACTTTTAAATTTGGCGAAACCTAAAACCTCAGAGCGCAATTTATGAGGTCTTCTTAATCATTTTTGTAATTTTTCCTTGTGAAGTCGAAAACCTTATAATTGGCTTTTAACTATTGATTTCAATGTCACATTACCAAACATGATTAGTGTTCCCAGAGAAGCTCAAATGCAGAAGTATGGAATTAATGTTCTGGAAAAATCATCTTCGTTCTGGAAACTACAATAATCTATCGGCTATATATGACTAGATAAGATTTGATTGGCTTCTGCACTCTTGGCATGTTCAATTGTAGTTTTACTCAAAATTTGGACTTTTTATGTTGAGAAACCAGCTGGATTCGTGCAACTTAAAACTTAAAACTTTCAACCTTTTATGCTGATAAACCAAATCATGCCCAACTTGTAAGAAGGGAAAAGGAGCTGAAGGTAACCGTTGCAACCAAACAAGGGCTTACTTTCATTGTAGATAAATATTGCATTTACCATCACTTGGATTATGCTGCAGGTGGGAGTTTCTTCCTCCATTAAACTCCAGACATGTGGAGATTTACAATATGCACATATAAAGACGTTCTTACCGATTGAAGTGCATGCACGAAGTATCCTTACCCCTTTTGCTTTCGCCGCCTTGCAAAATGAACTTATGCTCACCATGCAATACGCAGTGTCCGATATGATAAATGGTTTGTATCTCATTAGCCACTTCAGGAAAGTGGACGAAGAATTCCACGTCACGTGGAAGCCAGAAGACGAACATATTTACTGTTCGTGCAATTTATTCGAATCTTCCGGAATATTGTGCAGACACGCCTTGCGTCTACTTTTGATGAAAAATTATTTTCAGATTCCAGAAAAGTATTTTCCTAATAGGTGGCGTAGAGATAGCTCGGTTTTGGGTTGTGATAATGATGAGTGGTATGAGGAGTTTCATTCTCTTTCAGGGACTCTTTTTAAGGAATCATCAGCGTCGAAGGAGCGTTGTGATTATGTTCGTGGAGAGCTAAAAAGAGAACTTACGAGGCTCGTTAATGAGGTGAGGAATATGCCAGCTCATGATACAATAGCTATAGACGAGACTCCTTCCCCTGTTGATTAAAAACTAAATATATGGTAACAAGTTTGACATATTTATGATGCTAATCATGCAATGAAGGGTTGTATTTAGTTTCTTGTTTGATAAAAGCTTAAAATGGAATGCCCAAGAGCTGTGATTTTTATTGGGGCACTTCTAAGAGCTGTGATTGGAGAAGTCTTTCTTTTGTTCTTTTTCCCTTTTGATATTAGTCTTGTTTTTTCATGCTGCAAAATACTACCAACCTGTTGTTACTAGGACTCATTATCCTATACTAAAATGTATGCAATTACGTGGCAAATTTTCCTACAAAGTATAACAGAAACCAGAGTACAAGACTTCTTCCACCAAAAAAAATCCATTCCTTAACAAAAGACTGCAGAGTATATGATAAACGCCACAATTGGACTGAAATTGTTCTTAGTCGTAAACTCGCGCAATTAACACATTGCTCGATTTACATTTATTCCACACAGTAGCCGGTAGGCAAGTTTAAACTCCTGACATGCAAACTTAGAGAAACAATTGAAACTGAAATTATAGAGAAAAGAATGTTGTAGTCGACTAATTAAGACGATGGAACAGTCCCTTTCATCACGAGGATATCATAAACCCTATCGACTTTGCTTGGCTCAACTGTTTCGAAGATCTCATGTGCATCAGATTTCTTAGCAATTCTCCCCATGGATATCAGCGTAGCCATAAGCTCTTGCATCCTCATATAATATCCAGTTGAAACCCCCATCTCTTGACACAGTTGTTTCTCCTGTTCAAAACAAGCACAACATTTTGCCTAATAAGTAGTAATACAAAGCTACAAACCTAGAGCTGCAATTTAAATCTTTAATACTTACAATTTCCTGAAGCTCCTCATCGATTTTTAAGTTCTCCGGTCCCTTAGCAATTTTCCCCATGGATGTCAGCTGATCCATAAGCGCTTGCATCCTCGTATGATATTCAGTTGAAACCCCCATCTCTTGACACTGTTTCTCCTGTTCAAAACAAGCACAACATTTTGCCTAATAAATAGTAGTAATACAAAAGTAAGAAAACTACAAACCTAGAGCTGCAATATAAATCTTTAATACTTACAATTTCCTGATGCCCCTCATCGATTTTTGTGTTCTCCGGTTTCTTAGAACTGGAACCATCTTTTGACCTCAATAATCTCAGTCTCTCAGATCTTCTTCTACTCGAACTTGTTCCTGTTATAGATATGTGATTACAACTACACTAATAAGATCATCATGTTTCATTTATAATGGACATGTACATCGTAACCACCTTTATATTCGCCATAAATGTCATCTTACTAATTAACGTTTGAATACTAGAAAATTTCAGAATTCTGCACATTACCTTGTAGGTCTCCTTAACATGAAAAAACTATATTGGTCGAAAGTATTACCATATTCGTAGATTGAGATAATTTAAAAACGGCGAGTTTGGAATATTGAGCTGCATGTGTAACATAAATTTCCTCAAAAGTATTACCTTCGCCTTTGGTCATAGCAATGCTTTTATTTGCTTCTTTCATTTCCTGTATACAAATTTCAGTCGACATGTTAGTTTTTGCGGCTTAGGAAGTATGGAATATAATTAGTACTTTTCTTTAAAGTTTTAACAGTTATACCGGAATGAAGTTTGGCGCACCCAAGTAGCAAGTGTTGTAATGTTCAGCGCATTCTTGCTCACTCTTCGTCTTCATATGCTCGGCAACCTTTGCCCAGTTACAAAACCCAAAATTATCGAGACCCTAAAATAGAAAAAAAGAAACACTAAAATATAAACATAATGTAATAAAAGGAGATTAAAAATGGTTGATATCAATAATCTGGAAGTGAAAAGACACCTCTAGAAGCAGCAGTTCTTGATCAGCACTCCAATCCGGGCTGATAAGCGGGAAAGATAATTTGTTCTGTTCAGATACACACAAAATACAGTCTCAAAACCAAATTACAACTAAAAAGGTGGGATATAATTTTTTTACAAGCATGACTCAAACTACGTATTATTTATAAAACCTTGGATTCCTATTTGGGTTGTGACCAATTTTGACAGGGAAGGAAATGATGTAATTATCTAGTATTACAAACTTATTGATTCTTCTATACGAGGAAGCTGACAGGTGTAGTAACTTTTTATGTGGGCATTTAGCGAAAAGATTTAGTACATCATTTGTGAGTCTAAAGTACAATCGACTAGATTCTGAAAACTAAAATTACATTTTACGATCAAGAGAATGAAAATTTACTAACCATGACTCGGTAAGGGTGATCACTTTTGTGAGGCCAAACCTCAGCACCAACCGAAGAGCATTCAACACACAGGTTGAAATTTGGACAAACGTGACATTTCATCCGAACCAGGTCACTAATATCCTTTTCGCAGTAATTGCATTGGAATTGAACGTTTTGCCTTAACGAACTTTGTTCTTTCTGCAACCTAAGTGGCAAATATAATTAAGTTATAATTTATAAGTAAAAGGAGCAAATGTAGTTTATAAATTCAAGAAAATAATGTAAAGCAAGATAGTACATATCAAGAAAATAGATCAAGAAAATAAAGTCAATATAAGGAACAGCAAACAAGTTACTGTAAATTATCGTCAATACTTGCATGTTAAAGTGTATAGTTGAGTTGCTCGATCTTTGGAGAAGGTGAAGTGAGATACAAAATGTACGTAGAGAAAGTGTAAAAGCGACCTATCTTTTCTTTTTTGTATATATAATCTTTATGTACAAATCACAGAAACGAAGGTTTATATATATATATGTTCAAGGTATTGTTAATTTAAACAAGAAAGATCCCTCGAGATAAAATAAGGTAACGGTGCCGGCTCTACGCACCTTATCTGAGGCTTGAGTGTTGAGTTACCAATTATTTTGGAGTCACAAATTTTTACTAATAATATATAATTACTTAAATTGTATCCATACACAAAAATATATAATTTCATGAGTTCAAATATCATGTCTTTTCTCTCAAAATATAAAAAGTTTACAACATATTCTTAACTATTCATTTAATTTGCCCTGCATTGGATTAGCTTTTTCCTATTTGTTTGATGTATTAAATTTATTCATTAGTTAGAAAATGCATCATTCACCAATCTAACCTCAATTTATGTACAGGTTACTCTTCAGTTTTATAAGTATGTGTCTTACAATTTAAGCAATCATTCATTATTATATTAATAAAAATACATTACATTTTAGTAGTAGACCGAAACAACTCGAGTTTAGTTGCGTGAAATTAAAATCCCTTCAAATTAACTCAAAATCATATTTTGAAGTGAGATACATGCTTTTATTCGTGTTATTAAGCATATTCAATATTTTAGTTATTTGTCTTTTGTTTAGTTTAACAATCAAGAAAATAAATTATAAAAGGGCTCGGATTTCAATTTTGTGTCGGGTCTTTTAAACTCTGAAAACGACTCTGTAAGGTAACATTGATAACAGGAGTCTTCAAACCACGTATTTTCAAGTTTTTAATTTCCTACACGTCTATTTTCAATAATTGTTTCGGACAAAAGGAAAATTTTAAGTGCCAGAGAAAACCCCGTGCACAGATAATTAAACTTATAATTTGTAATATCATTTACATACAAGGTCAATCCTTATAAGCATGAGCCCAAACAGTTATTTTGCTTAGGTGCTGACAGCCAAAAGATGCTGGAAAATTTTAAAACGCAGAAAATAAATTGTAATTATTTTTTGTAAATATTGTTATATATAAATGAATAAATGTAAATTTAGATGCCGAAATGTTTTTGGGGATGAAGTGTAAAATTGTTAGGATCGACCATGGTTACGTGTCATGGTAACCAATTAGGTATCTGGCGGCCTTCCGTGAGGGAACAATTAAGAGATTTTACTGAAGTATGTGTATTTTTCCGGAAAGTCGTGAGGGAACAAACTTAATATGTGAGGGAACAATTAATAATATGTCTTTAAGAAGAAGAGCAAATCGACTAGTTTCACCTCTCTCACAAATCACAGTTAATAGTAAGCTATCATAGAACAAACTTAATCCTGCCTATATATACTTAGTTGAATAACAGGAAAGTAAGTAAGCAGTTCCTAAATGTTCACCGAATTAAATCATTATCAGTAGTTGAAAATTAAGGGCAAATCCTAGCTTACAAAATGGACTCTTAAAGCATTCTTTAAAGTGTTCGTTCCCTCGTAATCATTAGATCTTACTAATTGAAGGGTAAAACTTGACAAGCACATCTTAACAAAAACAGTATCTTCGCAAGGTATATATGCATATTGCAAAAACAAAGAAAAGTAAATGTATGATGCACATTTAGCTTAAAAAGATTGTATATCAATTACTAAAAGGAGGTTTATATGTAGAACCTCTGAAGGGGTTTTTGATGATCATTGGCAGGAACAATTTTACGTGGGCGGCCGCGTCCCATTGATTCCTCAGGTTTAGACCTCACCACCTACACTGCCTACCTTGTATATATACAATTTTATGTTGTATATATAGACTCGATGAAAGTCAAAAAAGGGGGAAAATGGTATTTAATAAATCTCAAAGTTGATACGAAAATTAAAGGAAACAAATCACTCGAAATATAGTTTATTAATTACATTCTAATTTTGTAATGGTAGTAGTTATCATTTAATTCTTGGTTCAAATGTACTTATTAATTTCCTGGACAGGAAAATAAGGCAATCACGTTCAACGGCTCAATTTAAGTGTAAATTAATAAAGTGATTTACTAAAATACTTTTTGCTTTTTATTCAAGAATTTGAAACATATCCATGTACCTGAGTCGGTCATAAGTAAGATTTAATAGTCTTAATTGCTCAAATGAATTTGGGTAAAACCAATACAATGTACTTGTAACAACTTCTCTTGATTTCTTATTTGATGCGTAATAATATTAGAATGGATTAGTATAAAGTAAAAGATTGGGGTACCAGCTGTGTTTGCATTTTACTATTAAAGTATTCCATTTCGGCCATCATATATGTATGGAATGGCTTTAAAAAATTATATTGTCTAAGTTTAATTTTATGAGCATTTAACCTAGATTTTTCTGCGCCAAAAGGCACAAAATTCGATGACCACGGACGATAGCAGTAGCTGCTGCAGTAAATTGAACAGTTGCAACCGAGGTCTTGTTTGGCAATGTTCACAAAAAGCGGTGTAATAAACTTTTGTAAAGGGCTGGAAGTTCATAACTATGACAACAATCACTAAAAAGATTACTTTTTTGAATAATTGTTTAGTGACAGCTTTCGCTACGGTTTACTCGAGTTATGGTAATTTTGTGATAGGTTTTTAAATTTGTGACGGCTCTGTAACCACCGTCACTAAATGAACTTTATTTTGCATTGATTGTTACCCAATGTTTCTACTAATGCATATCGGAAAAACCCACCACACATGAGAACTGCTATACCGAACCGCAAAACTTAACAAAAGCTGTATATGCACTGATGTGCATGGATGTTTAGATGAACCAATCATGTATTTAATGTTAAAATATTTAGTAAAACGGAAGTAAAACAACAACACAGTTTTAGTTTAAAGGCACAAAAATATCATTTTCCTTGAGACGATATCTACACACTACGCAGAACTTGATAACTACTAATTTGATAAATACTAATTCTGGAAGATTACAAATGGAGATAAGGACTGAATTGGAGAAAAAGTAAGTAACCCTTTGACTAAACCCTTGGATTCCTATTTGGGTTGCGACTAATTTCGACAGGGAAGAAAATAATGTAATTATCTAGTATTAAAAATTTATTGATTCTTACATACGAGGAAGCTGACAGAGGTGTAGTAACATTTTATGTAGGCATTTAGCGAAAAGATTTAGTACGTCATTTGTGAGTCTAAAGTACAATCGATTAGATTCTGAAAACTAAAATTACATTATACGAGTAATCAAGACAATGAAAATTTACTAACCATGACCCGATAAGGGTGATCACTTTTATGAAGCCAAACCTCATCACCAACCGAAGAGCATTCAACACACAGGTTGAAATTTAGACAAACGTGAGATTTCATCCGAACCAGGTCACTAATATCTTTTCGCAGTAATTGCATGGGAATTGAACCTTTTGCCCTAAAGAACTTTGTTCTACCTGCAACCTAAGTAGCAAAGATAAGTTAATAGTAAAAGGAACGTCAAAGATAAGTTAATGAAGTTTTTTTTACCGAAGCTTTGTGCGAGTTAACTGGTTTGTAATGTCTTATGTGATTATTAACAATGAAGTCATACTGAGGTTTAAATTATGTTAAGCTGATGATTCTAAGATGAAGCTACTTGCTTAGGATGATAATTATCTGATGCTCTCTCTCCATTATAATATTTACGAGCAACTAATAGTAGAGATTACAGATTTATTGCAGACATTGACGATGAAAAGAAACTACAACTTACTTAACTTTACAAGAGCAAAAAGATTTGGAGATAGAATTGAAGATGCGAGTGGGAAAACTATATTATTGAAGAGTCAAACGAGCTATTTAAAGTAATTTGGTTATATATGGACTTATTGGACAAGATATCAGAATTTTTTTATTAGAACCCATTGTATTATCGGTCACAACAAACAGTTACTGTAAATTATTCTGAGTACTTGCATATTTAAAGTGTAGAGAGTTGAGTTGCTTGATCTTTGGGGAAGGTGAAGTGAGATACAAAACGTAGAGAAAGCGTGTATGTAAAAGCGGTCTATATATCTTTTGTTTCTTATGTATATAATCTTTATGTAAAAATCATAGAAACGAAGGTTTATATATGTTCCAAATTATATACAGCTAGACATTTAACCCAGAAGGTGGATTATAAATATTATGTAAAGGATTTGAAAGCTGAAAGTATTATTGCTAAAGTGAAGAAATGGATGTTAGAATTGAATGTTGGAATTAAGCCAGAAAAAGTGATGAAACCCTTTCAAAGCTTGGTTTTGATTTCTTTAAAATTTGAAGCAATTCCTTGGTTTTGGACGATTTTCACTATTGGTGGGTTTATAATTTTGATTGGTCTTAGTACCTCTCTTAAAGCCTTGCTTTTTCGGCCCTGTCTTTTCTATGCTAGTGATGAATATTTTCTGAAGCTTATTATTGAACACTAACAGCGATTATTATGGTAGCCAAAAAGGAGCTAGAGAGTGTATGCCCCGAGACAGTCTCTTGTGCAGATTTCATAACATTAGCTACCCGAAACTCTATTGCATTAGCAGGTGGACGAAGATATAATGTATCTACTGGAAGACGTGACGGACTAACATCAAACCCAATTCTAGTAAACTTACCGCAACCAAGTGATACTGTTGCAGAGGTTGATGTGAGCTGTGTGTTTGGCATGGTTTATGAACTTATGAAATAGTTGTTTTTGTATGCATTTTGAGGTTTTAAGTATATTTCTTAGATTTTCTCTAGTTTGATCTTGTTTCTATCAGCAGTTTGTTTTGCTGTGTTATTTTGTCAGTTTTTAAGCTAGCCATGGAGGCTCGTTCCTTGGCATGAACTCGATTTTTGTTTCAATAGAGTTTGGCCCTGTTAAAAAAAAAAAAAGAAAAAAAAGTCAAATCTTATGTTCCTGTTAAATGGTTAGTCCCTCCTTCTGGAAAGTTAAAGCTTAATACCGATGGTGCATTCTCGAAAAAGAATAGTGGTGGGGATGGTATCATTGGAGATGAGAGGGGAAAAATTTTGGCAGCTTTTTGTACTCATCTTGATGGTGTATGCTCAATGGATTCTGAGCTCGGAGCTCTCTTGGTGGGTCTGCAACTTTATTATTCATTAAGCTTAGAAAATGTGATGTTTGAAGTCGATTTCAAATTTATTGTAGACTGGTTTACCAAGGTTTCCCTTGTTCCCATTGCTTACTTAAATGCGTGGGAAGACATTTTGGAACTCTTTAGTCTGGTGGGTTGTACTTTTTCCCATGTTTGGCGTGAGCAAAATGTTACAGCAGACTTGCTTTCGAAAATGGGGCTAAAGGGAATTTGTGGAAATTACTGTAGTGGAAAAGATTTGCCTAAATTTATTTTTGGTCCTTATCTGATGGACTGGTATGGGCTAACTAATTTCCGAAAACGATAGTGGATAGTGAAACCTGCTAAGGTTAAACTACTTGTTTTACATGTATTTTGCTATGTTTTAGTATTAGTACAAATATCTGGAAAAAATATAGTATTTTTGTTTTACTAAGATTTGCAGGGTGATGTATGGTTGTAGTTTATCGTTTTGGTTTATTCCAAATGCTTGTAACTGGGTTTGGTCTCTATTTTGATGAAATAAAATTTGAGGGTAATGTCACTCTTTAATAAAATAAAAAAAATATACAGCTAGACATTTAACCGACTAACAACCGATAAACTATTCTTTCTGTTTTTTTTGAATTTGAACTTGAACTAACAATAAGCCCCTCACCAATATGAAAAGGTTACAAAACCTGTTTCAAGTTATTTACAGTAAGCTCAACGTTATTCTTAGTTTAAACAATAAATATCCCTCAAGATATAATATAATAACCTTGATAACAGGAGTCTTCAAATTACGTATTTTCATGTTTTTTTTATCTTCTACATGTTTATTTCTAAGAAGTATTTCTGACAAAGGAAATTTGTCAGGGCCAGAGGAAACCCCGTAAACAGATAATTAACCTAATAATTTGCAATTTTTGCTACACATACATTTAAGTGCAAAGACAATCCTTAGTATATAGCCCAAACATTCATTTTGCTTAGGTTGGATAACCGAAAGAAGCTGGAAAATTTTAAAATGCAAAAACAAAATGAAATTATATTTTTGTAAATAATGTTATATATTTTTGAATAAATGTAAATTTGATGCCGAAATGTTTTTTGGGATGAAGTGTGAAATTTGTTAGGGTCGACCATGGTTACGTGTCATGGGTACACAATTAGGTATTTGGTGGCCTTCCGTGAGGGAACGATTAAGAGATTTTACTGAAATAAGTGTATTTTTCTGGAAAGTCGTGATCGGGAACAAACTTAATATGCAGGGGAACACAATTAATAATATGTCAAGGAAAAAGAGCAAATCTACTAGTATCACGTCTCTAACAATTAATAGTTATAAGCTATCCTAGATCGAACAAATATTATCCCGCCTATACTTAGTTGAATAACGTTGAATATTAAGTAGTTCCTAAATGTTTACAGAATTAAACCTTTATCAGCAGTTGAAAATTAAGGGCAAATCCTAGCTTACAAAATGTCGTCTTAAGTGACCCTTAAAGCATTCTTTAAAGTGTTTGTTCCCGCGTAATCATTCGATATATCTTACTAATTGCAATGTAAAACTTGACAAGAACATTTCAACAAAAAGAGTATATATCTTCGCAAGGTATACGTGTGTATTGCATATCGCAAAAACAAAGAAAAGTACATGCATATTGCATACACATATGGCTTAAAACGATTGTATATCAATTATTAAACGGAGGTTTATATGTAAAACCTCTGAAGGGGCTTTTCATGATCATTGGCAGAAATATTCTTACGTGGACGACCGCGACCCATTGATTCTTCAGGTTTAGATCTAGCTCACCACTTACACCGCCTACCTTGTATATATACAACTTTATGTTTTTTTTTGAAAATTAAGCATATATAACCAATCAAACAAACACTCAGCAACTCATTGAGAAGTCAGAGTTCAGAAGTCCGAATTAGAAAAAAAACATCTTAACAAAAAAAAAGAAAAAATTGGAATGGGGGTTAAAAGCCTTACAACTTGAGGTATCAAAATACATAAAAGTACTCTTTTGAGTTCCAACTTTATGTTGTATATATAGACTCAAGTCAGTCAACGATAGTTAAAAAAGGAAAAAAATGGTATATTATGAGAGTCTCAAAGTTGCTACAAAATTTAATGCAAACAAATCACTCGAAATTCCCCTATTTAAGGAATTTTATAAGAGTCATTGCAAGGCTTTAATAGACTTCAAAACATACATGCGAAATTAAATATCAATAAGCCCACGGGTCAACAATTGGTATCAGAGCCGAGACTCTTGCATATAGAAATTTAACGATTTTAGAGTTAAGATCCCGATGACTAACGTAGTTAATTTGACCTCCGGGATATCTTCATTCCTCAACACTCCACCGTTTTTTGATGGGTTAAATTTTTCCTATTGGAATGATATGATGAGTATGTTCTACCTAAGTTACAACATTAAACTTTGAATGACCATAAAAGTAGGATATTCCATACCTACATCCGAAAATAGCGAGAACCCAATCTTCGCAGAAGACTTAAATAACGCTCAACTACAAGTCTACTCTACTAACGCCAAAGTGATATACGCTATTGTTTGTGCCATTTCTCCTAACGAGTATAACAAAATTTCTGTTTGTAAAACGGCTAAGGATATCTGGGATAAGTTAGTGGTTATTCACGAGTGAACTAACCAAGTTAATGATTGCAAACTCTAACTTTTAGTGCACGAGTATGAGCTTTTTATGATGAGTGAGAGAGAAATTATTTCCGATATGGTTGCTAAATTTACAACTATTACTAACGGACTAATGTTTCTTGGTAAGTCTTTCTCTAAGTGATTATGAGTTTATCGAAAGAATGTGAACAAAAGGTTACCGAAATTCAAGAGGTGCACGACATGAATACATACACTCTTGATGCATTGACGGGCTTATTACTCACGAAATCACTCTCAATAGTCATAAACCAATCTCAAAAAAGAAGGAGATAGCTTTCAAATGAACAACTTGTGATGAAAGTGATGAGTTATCCGATGACGATAAAAATCAAATGGAAATCATTAGAATCGTCAAGGAAATACTCAAGCTAAAAGGTCAATGCAAATATAAAGGTAAATCGTCAAATAATTCAATTATTTTTAACGATTTTTTTTACTATGCTTGTGGGAAGGAAGGACACATGGCGAGTGATTGCGCCAAAAATCGTAAAATAAAAGGCAAGAAGAAGTTAAAAATATTTGCTTCAAGCTCTAGCGATAGTTCCGACCAAGATGAAGTCGATCATTTTGCTTGCTACATGGCCATGAGAGACAACAACAAACTCAGCCAATCGTCTTCAAGTGAAAGTGAAACCGGTGAGGTAAATGATATATGCTACGATAATTTATTTCATATATATGATGTTTATTCGAAAAGATTTCCTAAACTTTCAAAAAAAAATTAAATCTCTTAAAAATGTAAATTCTTCTTTAATGAAGAAATAAGATTCTTGAAAAGAGATGACATTGAACATAAGTCTAATACGAAATCGTCAGTTTCTTTACATGACGTAGATGACGAAAAGCGAGACTTGAAATATAAAAATAATAATCTCATTTTTCAAAATGATTCTTTACAAACCGAGATCAATTTTCTTAAAAATGAAGTCTCTATACTTGCTAAAACTTTTTCAGAACCCCCTTCTTTAGATTGCGAATTGTTAGAAAATTTTGAAGAGTTAAATGATACTTTCGATAAAGTTAAAAGCAAAAACAAGGTCTTAAATTCTCATGCTTCTAACTTAAATGACAAGCTCAAGATTTTAGAAACCGATAATGACACTTTCAAAAATAAAAAGTTACAGTTAATTTCGACCCATTGAGGTACAGTCCGATCGATCGAAAATTGTCCAAAAAAGTTATAGCCCAATCTCGATCCATCAAGATATAGTCCGATCGATCGAAAGTGGTCTAAAAAGTTACAGTAAATTTTGACCAATCGAGATACATGTCGATCGATCGAAACAAGTACAAGTACAAGTACAAAGATTTTTAGAAATCTCGATCCATCGAGATTCAGTCCGATCGATCGAGATTCGGTCCGTTTCAAAAAGGTTACTTTTTTGCTTTTTCGAAAACAAGGTTTTACCCATTGAATAAAAGTCACAACAACTCTAAACGGTCAACTATGGTCCAATAGACTTTTTGGGTTTTCAAATACACCCCGATCATTCTCCAAGACACACCAATTACCATTCCTCAATCTCTCTCCATCTTAAACACATAACAACTCCATTGTTGAACATAAAAAGCTCAAAAAGGGGAAAACAAGGAGAAAAATGATCAAGCTTAAACAATATCAAAAGTTCACCAATTAGCTTATTTAGAAGGAATAAAATAGTGAGTGTGGTTAAATTGTTATAACAAAATTGTAAAGAGCAAACTTATAAGCTTAATTATGAGTGAGTGTTTGGGTAGAACCTTTTAAACCAAAGTGTTGGTTAAAAGTTTTAGGTTAAACACTTGGTTACTAATAGATTGAGGGGGAGTCGTTGACTTGCCTTTTGTGTACTCTTGCAAATAGATTGATTAGCTCGGTAGGATTTGTAATATTGGGAAGAACATTATAGTGAAATACTCGGTAAAGTTAATTCCGATGAGAGGACGTAAACGGGTTTGCCGAACCTCTATATATCGTGGTGTCAATCTCTTTGCTTACTATTTACTTTTCGCAACTTATTTATTTGTAATTGTGCGTATATTTCAATTTATTATTTATCATCGCAGATTTATTGTCGTAAATATATATTGAGTTAGTTGGGTTGATTATTTGCGCTTAAGTTTTAATTCCAAAAAAACGCTTAAAAGGTTATTTACCCCCTCTAAGGTTTACCCGCATGTGCCAACAATATATATGAATATATATGTATGTATAAGTTGTCATGTAAAGATAAACGAGGTAGAGAGAGAGATAGACGGGGTAGAGGAGCTCATGACCAATCGTGATAGAGATCACGACGACGATCTGTAAAGAGAGATGACATTGTATGTGTGTATGTATGTATCGTTGTATGGATCAATGATTGTATGTATGTATCGATGTATCCATTGCTGTATGTATTTATTTATCTCGAATGAAACAGAGATAAAGATTCAGGAGGAGAGAGAGTTTCGAAGAGGGAGAGATAGAGCAGCAAGGAGAGAGAAAGCGGTGCAGACTATCACCGGAGGTTTGGCAGTGACGGATTTGCGGTGGAGTCGTGGCGGTAGTGATGTGTATTATTGTAGAGAGAGGAAGTGTTTTTGGTTAATGAAAAACAGAATTTGTTCCCTTTTATATTTAGGCTAATTGGTAGCAAAAACAAATTAAAATGTTTTAAAATGATATATTTTGCTAATTAAAAAGAGTAGTGGTAATAAAATCTAAAATTCATGTTAAAGTGATACCAACCTCCAATTTTTTCGATTTTGGTTGGGTTGAGAAGAGATGAAGAGGTGGACAATGAAACTTTTATTAGTGGGCTTTTATTTTCAGTCCATAAGTTTCATTTTATTTTTAATAAGTTTGTCAAGATGTATTGTTTTTGCAATTGGTTCTGTCGTTGTAACATCGTGACACTTTGTGGGGGGTTTCATCCCTATTTTATTAATATCTAATAAAATGGGGGGTTTTTCCACCAGATTATATATATAAAAAATACCTCACCACCTACACGGCCTACCTTGCATATATATACAGTTTTATGTTGTATATATAGATTCAACGATTCTTAAGAAGGGAAAAAATGGTATATTATAAGATCTTATAATATACCATTTTTTCCCATAGTTTTAGACTTTAAACCATTATTGGAATCTGAGTTCATTCCCATAATTTTAGACTTCATATCATTATTTCTGAATTTGATATCCTTATTATTTGAAGTTGATGTTCTCTTTTTTCAATTTAAACTCTAAATTTCAGACAAAAAGTAAGACTTAATACACTTATTTTGTGAAGTTTAGACACTATTTTGAGATTTGATATTCTGATACATGCATAAGTTTTTATGAAATAAAATAAGAATAATAAACATAAGACAACAAATAATTAAACTTCATTTCATTAATAATAAGTGCAATTAAACCCGACATACACTTTGATTAGGGGATCACAACAAGGACCACTCCGCTAATCAAAAGCATAGTAAAAACACAGTAAAGATAAAGAAACTTAGACAAAAGAGAACACATAAAAACTTAATAGAGAAACAGAAAAAAAAAATAGGGCTATTGCCATCTATTTCTGAGCTTTTAACTCAGCAACCTCCTTCTCAAGTTCCGCAACTCGAGAAGAGAGCCTTGCAATTTCTGCCAGATTTTTTTTTTCATCCCTTTGCAGGGAAGCAACAAGCTCCATAGCCTCGTTGACTTCAAGCTCCTTTGACTCCTTCTCTTCTTCCAACTTGTTTTCCAAGTTTGAGATTTTATTTTCTAGTTCGAGAATTTTGTTTGCCCTCTCGACAAGTTCTTCCTCGGATTCATAGTATTCTTCATCGGGGAAATCATCCACGTACATGCATGTTTGAGACGTCGATGTATTCTCAGAACTGTTGTCAGATGAATACTCAGTGGTGTTGGAGTTGTAGCCTGTCATTTTTTGCAAGAAATATTTTTTTAGATAAAATATAGACTGATGTAAAATAAGTTTATGAGAATATGAAAAGTGATGTTTTTACATATGGGTATTTATAGAGTTCAGTTTCAGAATACGTGGTGGAATGGAGTAAAAGGTTTCCCAAAGGGATAAATGTTTAGTTATTGCAAGGTTTTAATAGACTCCAAAGCATGCATGCGAAATTAAATATCATTAAGTCCACCGGTAACAAATGATCCTAGAAATACAGTGTAATTGGCTTAAATTATAGTAGTAATTACAAAATAAATTTGAACAATCATGATCAGTTCTTCTAAAATAGAAAAGTATGCATGCATGTGCGGACACAATGTGTACACAAATAGTAATTGTGAAAAAAATAATTACACTTTCTGAAAGGTAAAAGGACCATTCACTCAAAGGAGAAAAGTAATCAATTCATGTGGGAAATAGAAATATAGTATATTACATTCCAATTTTGTAATAGTAGTACTTATCATTTAATTTTTGGTTAAATGTACTTACATTTAGTTTCCGAGCTTCTTATGGAATACAATTATTTACTGGACAAGAAAAGGAGGACGTTCAACAGCTCAATTAATGTGTAAATGAAGTAATTTCCTAAAATACTTTTTGCTTTTTATTCAAGAACTTGAAACATATCCATGTACCTGAGTCGGTATATAAGTAAGATTTAATAGTCTTAAATGCTAAAATGAATTTGAGTAAAACCAATACCATGTACTTGTAACAACTTCTCCTGATTTCTTATTTGATACGTAATAGTATTAGAATGGATTAGTATAAAGTATAAGAGTGGTGACTAGCTAGAAAATGGGGTACTGTTTGTTTTATACTATAACAGTAGTCCATCCCGGCCATTAAATATGCATCCAGTGGCTTTAAAAATTTAAATTGTCTAATTTTAATTTTCTGAAGCTTATAACCTAGAATATTCAGCGCATTAGGTACAAATTCGATGACCAGAGATGATAGCAGCAGCTGCTTCAGTAAATTGAAACAGCTGCAACCGCGGCAATGTCCACACAAATGTGTACTTTTTGTCAAGGGATTGGCAGTAAGGGCAGAAGTCAACAACTATGACAACATTCGCTAAAGAAAATTTGTCCAAATAGTTACGGCTATTCTCACGAGTTGTTTAGCAACAACTATTGTGACAGTTTGGTAGATTTGTGATTAACTCAGTAATATAATGGTTTCACTTTCACTGTCACTAAATGAATTTTTTTTGGTAGTGATTTTTACCTAAGGTTTTTAAAAATGCATAAAGTGAAAAAGTCATTACACATGAGAACTATTACATGATTTATATCTACTCGCAAAACTTAGCAAAAACTTTATCAGTTGATGTGCTGGTTTAGGTGTACTAACCATGTATTAACGGAAAGAAAGCAACAAAGCAGTTTTACCTTAGAGGCACAATAAGACCGTTTTCCTTAAAACGATATATATACCCACACTCCGCTGGATTTACTAACTGATAACTAATAAATTGTTTACATGATATAACCAACCCTAGGGAATTCGATAGATAGCAATTTTGGAAAATTTCAGATTTTCTGATTTTAGAATGGGCAAAAAAGTAAGTGATCTTTTGACGAATCAAAGCATTATAATAACTAGAGCGATGCCACTTCAAAAGGTCGCAACCTTTGTTTAAAATAAACAGACGCAACTCTTTAATAATTAAACCGCCAAACTGCCACAGTATACAAACAAATATATGTGATTTGGTACATTATTTCACGTGTTACAAGCAGAACCCAATATAGTCTAAGATGAATATTTATTCACCTTGTGTATATATTAACTCAAGAAATAATGAAAAGAAAGAATTATGTTATAACCATTCATTGGTTTGGTCTTTTCTGTATTAAATTATTTTCTCAAAGAGTACTTTGGCAATATGATAATCGATCATGGTAGCAGAGGTAATGTGAACCGTATAATAATAAGTCTTTGCAACCATGAGAAATACTTGCTTGATATTAGGATCCATCCCAGCTGCTGATGAGGTTGACACTACTAACTGTACTAGCGTTTGCATCTCTGATTCAATCTGAACACTTGTCTTGCTCCTTTTGCTATTAGAAACCTGTAAATCAATGTTTTAGAAAAGTGAAAAAAGTAGCTATATAAATTTTGCAAGAGATGCATTTAAAGCCTAAACACAATAAGATTTGTTGGCATAAAAAACAAAAAATTCCCACTTTTTAAGTTAGGAATCGAGTCTTTATGAACTGAGCTTTTCAAAACAGTAATTTAGTAAAATGCCGAAAAGGAAAAAATATATTTACCTAATAATAAGCAAAACATAATGCATAGTTACATAATTTTGTCGATATAATTAACCTTATTGGTTTGTTGTTGTTGATGAGCATGACAAAGATGTTGACAAACATTATTTGTAACGTCGAATAGAGACTCGTATAAAGAATAGGGCAGAGACAGTTGATCCTCCCCGGTCCACCGACCACTGCACAAAACTACGGTGCGCACTAGAAGTTCTGCATCCATCCCATGTTTGTTACCTTCTTCTGGCCACATCATCATCCACATTTCCCACTTTGGTACCCAAAGAAAATAACCAATATAGATGGTCAAAAATGCTGATTTCAGTTTGTACAAGGAAAAACTTTATATAGTTGATTTGGTTAATCTATATGGTTATACTCACTGCCTGCTGTAAATGGTTAGCAATGTGTCTACCATGCACCACCCTAACGTCTGAGATGAACCGGTTTAAAGTTCTGAGCAATGCCTCCCCAAGACCGACTCCCTGATCTCCAGTGACTTTATTTTGCCTGCCCAAGTAACAAATAAATTCTCCAAGATTTAATTATTTTATGAGTTTATAAAGTTGGTAAGTTTATATTTGATCAATCATATTTGAAATTATAAAAAGTAATCAATTACAAATTAACAAAAGCTAGTCCAAAGTCTGCTTTGGAAAAAGTGAATGTTCTTTTAGCCAACAGAAAAGCACAAAATGTACATGTTTTAAGAATTAATGTTTCTCATTTGTAAAGGGTTTTTTGTGTTAAGAATATTGAGAAGATCAGAAATGACCACAAAAGGGATTGTAGATCAAACACTTATTAAGACATATTATCGCTGGAAAAAATGATCACAAAACTGTTTTAGATTTATTCAACACCGGCAATGCTCTAACGTTTTCACTAGAAAAACAATCAAAACAGACACAGGAGGTAAAAAATGGTATTGATTTTCTCAGATCTAAATACATACTTGTTATAATTAGATCCTAATTGAGTCCCACTATATCTGAAATCATTCATGAAGGTTTTCCTCAATTCAAAGGGAAATCTATCCTTTTCAAAATACACCCCAATTGTCTCCATCAGGACTGCAGTTTTTGCCCAAGATACTCTTTCGTTCCATCGTTCTGGCTCAAAAGTGCTTGCTGCTCCAAGAAAATAAGCCAATAGTAGGTTCCTCTGGCTCATCCCACACTCTTTAAGATTGCTTTCTGTGCACCATCTGTGTTCATGTAAAATAAAGTTTAATGTGTACCATCTGTGTTTATGTAAAATAAAGCTTAACATGTTAATAATGGTGACAATTTTCAAAAGAAATTATAGAAATAGTTGAAATGGAAGATAGATGGAAGAAATAAGTCTACAGAAATTCTTCACAAATTTAAAAGTTGTTTCTAGAATAACATACTTTTGAATAGAGTCCCATTCCAGTTGGTGTAGTGCTTGGCAATTGTTGTAGTCTAACGTTGCAAGCTCCAAATATGTGTTATTGCTTACATAAGGCATCCTGTCGATTTTAAGTGTGCCTCACAAAATACTTAAAATTATATATCCCCAAAGACTACAAACCAAGAATAAAGAGAAACTAGGCTGCCCTAAACACAGATTTTTTTTGAGTTCAGTTTCCAAGTATTATGTAATATTCTATATCTAGCCCTATTAAATCTATTCAAGCTAGCGAAAACCAAAGATTAAAGTCTTTTAGTACCTTGCAGGAGAAGAGATTGTGTTTTGGACCTTCTGGTAAACCCTAAAAAATCTAGTTTTGGACCTGTTATATTTTCTGCTAGCCAACATAGTTTTCTTTTTCTGGTTTTACCCATCACCGATGATAAGTAAATAAAGCGATAAAGAAGGTATTATTATACTCGATCTACCTGTATAAAGTCTTCCCTATCCATATATCATCTTGACCACCATATTGCTCTATGTAAAACCTTGCCTCCAAACGCGGCAAGCTAGCATACCATGGCACTTCAAGGGCATATCCAACCTAATCAAATATGGAAGTAATTGAACATATTTTCCCTCCCAAAGTTGTGTCTGCCTGTACATGTGTTTTTATATGCAATTGAGAAAATGAAGTAACTAGTACCTCACCGGGTAAGTCCTTGGCTATGATCCATTTGTCTAGGAGCTCATTACTATCTTGTTTTTGTTTCAAGAACTTGGATGAGAAAACTTTGGCATCTTCAAGAATATTTTCTCTAGGAAATAATATTTGGGATGCTCTATACAAGTTGAATATACCAGTTACAGCTTGGTTTGACTGCCCCGCAAAGCAGAAAAATTCACCATCCTTCTTAAAATTTTGAAACACTTCTGCTAATATTAACAAATATTAGAAATGTGCCTAAAGCTTATATTTTTTGAGAAAGGAAGTAGAGAACTATGTACGGCGTCAAAGATTATCAGATTGAAGATAAGTTAAGTGCATATTTTTGCAATTTTCTAATAAAACGATGAATAATTTTAAAAGAAAGGGATGGGCCACTCTCAGAATGATTATCTTTCAACAAAAGAAAATGATTGTACCCGGCGAAACTTTGCGCCCGTGTAATCTTAAAAGTCTAAAGGCCATTGCTGTGTCATCGATATCTTGAACCCTTGAGTTTCTCGCCCAACAGATCCCTTCTTCTGTCCAATATCTGAAATTTAAGCAATATAGTTGAAATCTAAACACATGAATTACATATATAAACCTTCCTTTTTGATCATCTTATGAATTTTAATGGGGGTAGTAGGCGTGTTGAAGTGCTTGATGACCATAATTTATTTTGCCTACCGTATAGTCATTCTTCTTACTTTGTTATATTGTCAAATATGAATCAAAAGTTGTGTGCACATGGTTGATCATACCTCTCCACGTAATCAATACATTCTTTAATCTCAAATGGGAAATACCGAGAAATTCCAAGGCGTTCAAGCCTATCAACCGCCCAAATGCGCTCAAACAAGTCGATTGGATAAACACTTGGAACTAAGGAAAATGCAAAAAAACAACAACAACAACAAATGAGGGTCTAATCAATAGAATTTGAAAGAAAAGCAACAACGCATTTCCTTATACTGAGAGAAAGACCCTTCATCTGATGTTACTCATTACCTCCCCCATTGAATTTTTGGACGATTCTACTTAAATATTCCAAGCAATTTTCATCTTTTGTCTGCATGAGTGCAAAAGCAGTGGCGGATGGAGAAAATAGGAATGACCCGTCGGCGAATTGCAATTTTAACAGCTTATCCCATTCTAGCCTTGCCATTCCTTCTATGCTATGAAGAAGCGTTGTAGGCACCGCATGCAATATATTATTTGGTATCCTGTGGCACAGGGATATAATGTCATGTGGTTATGTTGATGTTCACGTGAGTTTCTTGCACACCAAGCTTCTTGAGAAAAAAAAGATAAAATCTTGAAATTTTATATCAAAACTGACTGCATTAATATTTTCGGTATGCGACTTCTGGGCATCTTTTTTATATGTCAGATGTAATCCCTCATGTATTGTATTGGTCTGTGAATTTTATCAATTTTTTTCTTTAAGTACTTGTAAAACGCGTTAGATTCTCATCAAATAGAGAATAAAGGTACTTATGCATAAATATTATTTAATGTTAACTTCAAGTTAATGTTTTAGTTCACTCGGTGAGCAGAAAGTATCACAACTTTGTTTAAGGAAATTACTAACTATTTCAGTAGTGTTTTCCTTATTTAAATCATATTGTTGTGAAAACTAGAAAGATACCTTGCGAGTTTTAGATCTCTCATGGCATAAATCTGTCTCATAGCTTGAGAATCATTAGGAATGTCGAGATCCAATTTTTGAGCTATTTCAAGAAGTGAAGGGAATGCGACTTCAAAACCAATAAGCATGTGTTCAGCATTTACATCCTTAAGCTTGCCTAGATTCTCTCTGACAAATGATATTCCTGTTGTACACAGCAAAATTTGGATAATTAAAAAGAAGTAGACAAGTTATAACCGTGACTTAATTAGGGTTACAAAAAGATGACGACCTTTGTGGATTTTGTCAGGATAGATATTCCATGCTTTGAGTGCAACAACGCATGCTAAAGTATTGATAAGTCTGTCATGAGCCTCAAATATAGAACTGTCACCCCATGAACCATCAAATAATTGATTATTGGCAATCCAATCAAGACTTGAAGGAAATTGAGGGCCACCATTTCCATGAATATCTTCTACTAATGCAACCCATGCCGTATCATAGGCTCCGGCGCTTATCTCCCCATCTTCCATCGACATCAACATTGAGCTTATAATTTCTACATGCTCTTTGATTCCTTTTTGAGTCTGCCCCTTTTCCTATGACCACCACATCAGTAAATGAATTCAATTTTTTTAGATTACTCATTCAATTGCAAACGACCTAATTGTAAAATTACACTCAGCAAGAAAGTGAACGACCTATTGTCATTTTCAGAGGGATTTCAGAGAAAAGAGAAACAACCGTTCACAAAACCTAGCTACTGTATGTGTGTTATTTTATTGCCAAGTATCGTATTCCTATTTCCTTCTCTTATTATTGCAATTTCAGTGCCATATATATATATATATATATATATATACACTACCGAACGTGCCCACGCGTTGCGTGGTGTAACCGATGTATTTTTTTTAAAAATTCAAACATTAATCATATAAAAAAATACAACGAAATTGAAAGAAAGGATACTAACATATGCTGCCACATGGTAAAAAAAATTTGCTTCATATTTTTAATATTTTTCTACTTTGTAGAGAAGAATAGAGAGAGAAAAAAACAGACTAAACCAATGATGAGTAATCGGATAAACAAATTTAATTGATGATAGTGTAGAAACGGTTATTTCATGGGCAGTTACATTTTTTAAATGAAAAAAAAAACAAGTTTGGTTTTTTTTGTAAATTCTGTAATTAGTTGGGTATTTTTATAAATATTTGTTTCAAGGCCTCATAAGCCCTCTTCATATATATATATATACTAGCGAACGTACCCACGTGATGCGTGGTGAAACGCGTGAATTATGCAACATTATAAAAACATATTAAAAAAAAGAAACAATAACAACTTCATAGTATTAATTTGAAGAATAAATCAAATTAATAAGCATTTAAAATTGAAAAATAGAATAAAAATAAGGATTATACCTGTGAGAGAGATAAGGAGAACAAATAAAAAATTATAAACTTTTAAAATAAAGAGAATGAAAATATATAGTGGACGTATATGAGCCAGTTACACTACTTTTAGAATTTCAAATTTCAAATGTTTTCTTTTATTTCTTTTATTTCCTTGATGTGCAGTTTTTTAAACTATTAAGTTTTTTTTGTAAATAATTGTTTCAATGCTTCATAAAACCTCTTCGTATAAATAATAATATGATATATATATAGAGGTGAATTCACAGAGCTTTACAACTACTAAAATTATTCCAATTACATAAGGTAAAACTGGTTGTTAACTGAATATTATAAGTACCATAATGCATAGACATTTATATTTCCATTACACTTATGCATTTGATGTGGAAATACAAAACTAGAGTAAACAAAGAGATCGATGCCAAGATTACATAGAAGGAAGTAATATTATTAATCAAATATTATTCTTCTAGATTTGAGTATTGATGAATGGCTGTGACTACATCATCTATATATTTATCTTGATTGAGTTTTTTTGTAGTTTATTTAAACTGATAATACAAAAGGAAATAGTAAGTGAATGTTAAGGAGAGAGTTACTCATATTAACTTTGTTCTAAAAAGAACAGAATATTGCAGGGTGGACGTAAGTGTAAAACTGAGTCTTATAACACATTAACAATTTCAACAGAGTGATGATCTTTAAGCATTATAGTTGTTTGTTAGCGATGCCTATGGAATCATGTATGTTACACAACGATAAGGATAGCATATTTAAATTAAAATTTCTGTAAATAGAAGAGGTGGAAGTGTAAAACCAAAGTTATTACTTGCAAGGTTCCTAATGCTTCAGTGTCATCCTCCTCGGTTGAATCTTTAAGCCACTTTGTTCTTCGTGGATCATCGTTTCGGTCAATTTCTGAGTGCTCTGCAAGTTCAAAAAAGATTAAACGCATATTATTGGACACCATATATAAAGTATTTTGTGGGTGTGTGTTTGACGTGTTGTATGTAGTTCTATTACTTCTATACTTCAATATAACTTAAGTTTTATCCTTTCAAACATATTACTCCTTCCAATTTCAATATCTCCATTTCATATTCATTGTTGAGCAAATTAATTAAATGCACACAATTTTACCTCCTTTCCTAAAGTCTACACCCAGAAAAAACCATAGCTAAAGGGAAACTTTTTTTCAAATATAAACAATTGTGTACCTTCTTTTAGAGGTATGGATATAACTCTGCATCTCATGCATGACCTGCAGTTAGCTGCAATATCTTTCAAGTTAAGGAACCCTGCATAGGTGAAACATGAAAAAGAAAGGTTATATTCTTAGCACTAGTATTCATAATTAACTATTTATATTATACCAGAAGTTCCCATAATCAACTTGTTCCTTTTCTTTTCCAGTTATCTCGGCCGATTTGGTAGGAGTTTGCGCATAGCAAAACTACTGGAGTGAGAATGTTATCTAAAAAGGAGATTACGAGAAGTATGTATATTACATCTCCCTAAAAGTTCAGATTTACCTAGGCCAGGTTTATGTAAATTATCCGATATTTTCCTGTCATGAATAATAAAAATGATGCAATGTTTGGTAATATTAATAAAAGACATAAAACAAAAGAAGTAGAAGAATATTTTAATAGAATCAATATTTATTTTACTTCTATAGTTAACAAAACTACAGACCAAAGATTCCTAACCATTAGTGTCGATTCGCTCACTTAAAGGTAAATAATTTGTAGTTTACAATATATGAGGCTAGAATACAGTTTATATCCAGCAGGTGAACATTCCCATGACCGGAAATATGTTCCAAAAAGAATAATCCAAGAACAATAAAAGAGAACTCATTAGGGTTTACCACATGACTATTTTGTCTGTTCTTTTCTTGAAAATGATATGGTGCTCGGGCAGTAGACTGCAGAAAATAGGTTCTTGTGGGATAGAATATTATTGAACATGTTTGTTATGTGTACATTTTGATTCAGTGAGGGTAGTATTTAGAGACGCGGAGAAGGTAAAAGACAGAACTTAGAATGTCTGCAGAACCCGGGTTTTAGTCATTTATATTTACATATCGTTTTCATTTGATACCCTCGACTAACATTTGTACCGTTTGTTACCCTATACTTACACTTATTTCACTATTTCCTGTTCGCTATCCCAAATTAATTAATGGATGCAAATATGACGTGACACTGATGTCTTCATTTTCTTTTGATTTTACTCTATTACCCCTTAGATGAAAATAAAACTACAAAAATACCATTTTATTATATATATACCCTCCCACCCATTTGTCCTCCTCCTCCGCCCCCTCCCCATCACAATCGTTGTCCCCCACCCCACTATTGATATATACATACATATATACATATATATATATATACATATATACATATATATATGTTGGAAAAACATGTGAAAACATGGGTGTTTTCGAATGGTCACTGGACCAACTTCGAGTCATTATTTCGTGTAACAGCGCTGAGTTGTTTATACCGAACTCAAGGTGGTTGAGTAGCCCGTGTGACGAGCTTCGTAACGGTATATCACATGACCTATTCGGAGAATGGGTGTGAATACAAAGTGGCTTCAAAGTTGGTGCCTCGAAAGCTCAAATCTGGAAAAACCGAAATGGTAAAGGAAAACCATTTAGTATAATCCCATATTGGAAGATTAAGAGTTAATTTTACAATATATATACCATACCAACCCATGTAGTTATTAAACTAACATGTCCACATACACCTAAGAGTATTAGTGTGTATTGGACTTGGGATTTGGGATTTGGGGAATGTCTCGGGTCTTGGGTCCAAACCCGAATAGGGAGTTTTGTATAAAATACAAAAGGAGTCCCTAGAGTTTCCAGCAAGAGAAACGTCAGCAATGAATGAGATTAAATGCTGCGGTTTCAGAATTAAATTGAGCGGATTCTGTGGGTGTAACTCCCGGAATTAATGACCACAATTATGGCTGCGGTTTCTATAGAGCCTATAAAAGGCAGCCCTCCCCCTCTCATTCCAACAATATATATATAGATACGGACATATATATAGACCACAAAAAAAAACATATCACTGTTATAGAAAAAATGCAATTATTTAGACCACAAAATGTTATAGAAAATACATATAAATGCAAGGTCTAAGTGTACAAACGGCAAGTTACTTTATAAGTAATTTAGTACCATGTTCTAGTTTCTTTGACTTCTCACTTTAGTGGCCTTATTTTCTCAATATCTTATAGTGTCATGATTCCTTTATTATTTGTGCACAAAAATTCTAAACGTGCCTAAGGATTTTATAGCTATTGACGTATTGTTCAAAATTTCACCCGTGTAACTCGAAATGAAAAACAATTATGTGCCATCACTAGCTAATTAGAGAGACTTAAATAAATAAATAAAATGTGATTGTGTACCTATTAAATTGTGTACATATTTATGCATACTTGTCCTAACAAGGTCAACAAGAATGACAACAACTAGACTATAAAAAAACAATGATAAAAAAGCCTCGAATACGGATCTTGTGTCGGGTTTCTTAAACTCTGGAGATGGCTCTGTATATATACATCGACATACACCCACCTGACTGCTTTTTTAATTTAGTGATAATTAAAAGTAGAAATGACCAAATTACCCCATCTTAACGGAAGTTAGTCACGTGACATGCACATGTTCTTTTTTTTTCGTGAGTGATTTAACGGAGAGGGTAGCGGACAATGATAAATTGTAAGTTTGGGGTATTAAACAGTACAAATGTTAGTAGATGGTATCAAATAAAAACGGGGTGTAAGAACCAGTAACTAAAATAAAAATAAAAAACTTGCAGAACCCCATGATAACCTTTCAGAACCGCATAATTACAAAATAGTATACATATACAATTCGGCCCCACCCATAACAAAATCATGGTTCCGCTACCGGTGTACCTTCTTTTAGAGGTATGGATATATATATAACTCTGCATCTCATGCATGACCTGCAGTTAGCTGGTATATCTTTCAACTTAAGGAACCCTGCATTGGTACTGAAAGATCAAAAGGAAAAGTTATGTTCCTAGCGCACTTGTATTGATAATCAACTATTTATATCAGAAGTTTCCTTAATCAGCCCGTTTCTTTCTTTTTTTACCTAGTTTTCTCGTTAATCGACTGATTTCATAGGCGTTTGCACGTTGCAAAACCGCTGGAGTGAGATTTTTTATAAAAAGGAGACTAAGAGAAGTATGTATAATACATCTCGGTAAAACTTCATCAGATTCACCTAGGTCAGATTTGTGTAGACTATCAGATATTTTTCTATCATAAGTTATAAAAATGATGTAACATTTGGTATGAAGAAAAGAGAAAATAAAAAAGAAATAGAAGCATATTTTAATAGAAGCGATTTTTTATCTTCTTTAGTTAACAAAATAACAGGCCAGAGATTCTTCATCAGTGTTGATTGGCTCACATAAAGGTAAAGAATTTGTAGTTTACAATAAAAATGATGCTAGAATACAGTATCCGGTAATCCTCCGTAACCTTTATTAAAGTCAGACCGCTAAATATTCCTATGACCGGAAATACGTTCCAAAAAAAAAAATCCAAGTAGAACTCATTAGACGGCCAATGGTTTACCCCGTGAGATTTCGTCTGTCCTTTTCTTGAAAATCATGTTATGGTGCTCAGGCAAATGGCAGAAAATAGGTTCCGATGGGAACGGATATATATATATATATATATATATATATATATATATATATTATTGTACACTTTTGTTATGTTTTCATTTTGGTTGAGTGAAAGTCGTATCGAAAGAAGGTAAAGACAGAACTTGGAATGTCTGCAGGCTCACAACAGGATGGAAGGAAAGGAGAAATCCGGAACAATTACTTTTGTTTTGTGGGCCAATATTGTTTTGTGGGAAGCATTCACACAAATGTTAATTAAAAACTTCAGGTGAAGAGATCAATTAAAGATATGCAACACTTATGTTTGAAATTTAATGATCATCATAAAATTAGGTGACACGAATTAGTACCCTTTTTAATACATATAAATGAAGCGGAATTTTTTTAATTTATTGATTTATACCAAAAATAAAAATTATTGGAAAAGACCCTGCAAGACAAGAAAATATAAGTCAGACTTAAAAATAGTTGCATAACAATCAACTTAATTATGAAACATCCACATATTTGTACTTTTTTACCATTAGTTACATATGTCATAAAAAATAACAAAATATACAAAATAAATAAAAAAATAAAAAATAAAAAAATAAAAAATAAAAAATTGTACATATATAGTATCATACATGATTAGACATGATTGGACAATATTATATATGATTAAATAGGATTAAACATAAAAGATTGGACATGATTAGACATGATCAAACATGATTAGATATAAATGATTGAACATGATTGGACACGATTAGACATAATCACACATATTTTTTGTATAAAAAATATATTTTTTGGATTTTTTTAATGACATGTACTTTTTTGTAAATAAGTTCACAAAATATGTATTTTTTGTAAAAGAGCCATCAAATTCAAAACAAATGGCTTTTTTGTAAATAAGTTTCTAAATATATATTAAATTATCATTTTTCCAAAATAGAATGACCAACTTTTTTCGATGCGTCTCAAATATCTAAATTCTAAAATAGAGCGACTCATAAATCTCCTTTAAAAAAAAAGTGCATATACGATATCATACTATCAATATAAGCAAACCCAAGAAAAATTGAGTCTGCCCAATTTTGTCTAATTTTTCCAAAAATACTATCACTCTATTTTAATAATTATCAATATACACAATCTAATTAATTAACTATTTGTTCTCACTATATTATCCTAATTACGGATGTAACCTAAATTAATTAACAATTCGTTTTAACCTCCATAACTATAATAAATTATACCAAATCTGAATATTATGTTAAAAATAAAATATATTATAAGATTTATGTCATTACGCGTCTCATACGCAACTCGTGGGTAACTTTTACTAGTACTGATATATGCTAGTTACCGATCCTACTTCAATGTGATTTTTTTTTCCAATAAAAATTTAACCATTTTTACAGCATATCCTGATAGCTTATTACATATTATAAAGCAGAATATCACATATTTACATAACATATACTTCAGATCATCTCAAAATTTCTCCGACGACTTAAATCTCGACTCTCGAGTTATCTTGCTCCGGTGACGTCTACATCGAAATTACTTGGCTAAATTAGCCATCAATCAATTAAATTCATGTGAGTAAATCGAGCTTTTATGTGATTGGATTGAGCCCTCTAATGTAAATTTGGGGTTGTCGCTGTGTAAATTATGTAAATGGTTACACTGGTTCGAATTTTACTTGATTTACTTTGAATTCATTCTTGACCATTGGAATCTTCCTTATTTTATATGCCCTAATTTCCACTCAAAATTTGACATTACAATATAACACCATATACCTGAATAAAACATCGAAGATAACTTTTTCTATATTAATGGTGGAGGAAATCCGATTTTTATATTAATTACACATCAAAGATCACCTAAGCTGAGCAAAACGAAATAAATAGAAATCGTCAAAGATAAAAAAAGTCTCAATAAGTAAAAAGAACCAAAATCAAACCTACAACATTAGAGACCATTCCAAATTAAGGCTTCTAATCAATTCGTTAAAATGCAAAGTCGTTGCCATCGTGCCATTTCAAAAGGCATACATTTTCTCCAAATGTATACAAACTGTGGAAGCCTGCCCATAAACATAGTTAGAAAGATATGAATTTCCACGAATGTATATACTAATGAAAAAAAAGGAACCACAAACTGATCAAGAGTTTAACTCTCATAGTTATTTCCTTGAAAAAAACAACTTCACCCAATGGCGGAGCCAGAATTCAGTGTCAGGGGGTCGAGATTACATTATAAAACTAATCAATATAAAAAACAAATATCACTCATAATAAAGTCTATTCTTTAACAAAATTTCTGGAAATAATATACAAAACATTTAGTTTTAGGTATTAAATATGTAACCTAGTATTAGATTTCCACCTATCTAGTTATAAGCTAATTTACTTAAATGATGAGATTATCGAAGTAAATATACCGCGCGCCATTGAAAATTTTATTTATAACCATAGCTTATATCAAGTGTTTGAATATGAACATATTTGGGCTCAAACGCATTTTCGATATCTTATAATTTACCGGTTATCGATAAAATTGGGGACATTGTTACTATCATTTATGTTGATATCATCTTTTATCTTAATATTTAACTGGGTCAAGTATAAAAAGTTGTTATTTAGTAATCTTCTTAAACGTTGGGTACAACTGATGTGAAGTCAAAACTAAACGACTAAGAAGAATTTAGATTGAAACTAGTGATGACCATTTTGTAGTTAATTCCAATAAATGACACATGAGCACGTGTAATGACACCGAGTAATCTTCAAATTTTAAAAGCTTAATCCAATTCACAAATTATGTTTCGCAATTTTAGAATCCAATTTTTCAATTTCGAATTGCTCTTTGGATATAAATCACGAGAATTTCGATTTTTCCTCGAATCTGTCATTGAGAGGTAAAGGATTAAATCCTTTTAAGAAAAAAAGTTTTTCATCGGAATATAAATTAAACCGAGGGACCCCTTAACTATTAAGGGGGTTAATAGAACGAATCACACTTTTACCACTAAACTATACCCGCTATGGGTCACGTGACCCCTCTAGACTCACTGTAGCTCCGCCCCTGATTTCACCAACCTTATTCAAATGGGACTTCAAACTTTATAACTAAAGTTAAAAAAGGGATTAGGTCAATGAATAAATGACAAAGTTGACATGGTAAATTAACTAATTTTTTAAATAAATTGGGAGAAAAAAGTGATTTTATCATATAATTAGCATATGTTTGAATGTTTCAATTTCTAAAGGGATAGATTTTAAGTTCCTCTAACACGCCTGAGGACAAATAAACAAGTTAAGATTTATACACAAACTTGAAAATTTTGAATTATCACCAACGGAGAAATAGAGAGATATGTTCACTAGATTCATGAGTAAATAGTAAAATACTAAATAAATTCAAATGAAGGAAATGTTACCTGCAACCTGATCCCGTTACCTTCTTTTCTTGTTGCAGCTGATAACAGCTATTTCCTCTTAATATGTTTGCAAACCGGTGTCCCCGTCTCTCTCTCTCTCTCCCCGACGATCTCCATACCTATGTAGGCATATATATGCGCATGTGTATAGCGTGTTATTATGTCAGCTTATAAATTAAAGGAAAAGTAAAATTTACAAAAAGAGTTTAACTAAAGAATAATGTATTAATTATAAACACATTTGTAAGTGCTCATGTGGTATTCACATGTTTAACATTTTTTTTTGGGATGCTTAATTATTAGGTTTACAGTCTGTAAAATTTAGAATACTCCTAGTGTGAAATATTACGGCCACACAACGTATTCATATATACCGATTTGTGGATTCCATACAAGTTTCGGATTTTATGGAAAGACAAATTAATTGTAGATGTCCCAATTGTATCGTCTCATTCCCTATCTAGTACGCATTCATTTTTGTTCCACAAAAAAAATTGTAGTACTCAGAAAGTAATATTATTCTTATTACGGCGACACAAAATATTCTTATATGCAGATCTATTGGATTTTAAAAAGTTAAAATTTTAAGAATCAACAAATGTGAGTGTCTTAAATGCTTTGTTTTCGATCCGCATGATACTTTAAAACAGAAACTTATAGATAAAGTATTTCACGAACTTGGTACATAGATGACATGGTGAGTCAAGTAATACACAAAACACATGTGTATCCACACTAATACATATATAATGGAACATTGGAAATTAAGTAAAATGTACTATATGCAAATATAACCTGTATTGAGAGAGAAGGTAACAAAGCTGCGGATTACCTGGCTAATTTGGGATGCGATGAAGATCCAAAAATATCAAATACAACAGAAGATTTTCCAGCTTACTTCAGAGGTTTAATTATCACTGAAGCTATGGGTTTATCTTATTTACGAATCTAAGGTTTCTGGGTTTAATTGGGAATGAGGATGAAGAAGAGAAAGGAGATGAAGACGAGGAGGAGAGAGAATTTCTCTCTGTGGAAATGAAGTTTTGGGGGAAAGGAAAGGTTGCGGTGGAGCTAGATAAAGGACACGTGTTTATAATTTTCAGCTCTTTCATTTTAGTCCTTAAGTTTTCTCTGTTTTGCTATTTTAAGCATTAAATTGTAATAATGACGTTTTATTTGTTAGTTAATAAAATTGTGGGATATCCCACTGTTTATTTAAAAAAAAATATCTTGGATGCATTCGCCATGCCTGCCGCATATTATTATATGTTGAGAAATTTTGTCTTTGACGTGCATGTTGAAATATTTTTAAATATAGGCACTATTCAATTTCTATAAAATAACTTCTCCATACCTATTAGTAAAATCACTATAGAAGCAGTAGTTCTAGTTCAGATTAGGGATCCAAAGATGATCTTAATCTCTATGATTACTTTCCTTATAATACTTTACATATTTATCAAACGCCAGAAGAACCTTCCACCCGGTCCATTGAAGCTCCCCTTCATTGGTAATCTTCTCAAGCTTAAGAGTTCTTCACCACATAGAGTTTTAAGGGACTTGGCAAAGAAGTACGGCCCACTCATGCACCTTCAACTCGGGTTCGTACCTACCATCATCATCTCCTCAGCTGATATGGCGCAAAAGATTTTGAAAACAAATGACCATATTTTCTGCAGTAGGCCTAAACTAGTAGCATCAAAAGTATTGGTTTATGACCATGCAGATATTGCGCTTGCCCCTTACGGAGATCATTGGAGACAATTTAGAAAGATTTGCATCCTTGAGCTCTTGAGCAACAAACAGGTTAATTCATTTCGGGTTGTGAGAGAAGAGGAAGTGGTCAATCTCGTCAGTTCAATCGCACTGGAAAGCACAATCAATTTGGCTGAAAAGGTATTCTCTTCAAACTACGATATAGTTTCAAGGGTCTGTTTTGGGAAAAAATTAAAAGATCCGGAGAAGTTTAAGAAGGCAATGGATGAAGGAACAGCTTTAACTTTGGCATTTCACATAGGAGATTTTTTCCCTTCCTTAGGTTTTCTAGATGTTATTACCGGAATGAAAGCAAGGCTTGATAGAGCATTTCTTGAGCTTGATGGTATCACTAGTGGAATTTTGAAAGAGCATGTTGATAAAGTTGAAACGGACAATTCAGAAATTGAGGATTTTGTTGATGTTCTCTTGAGGCTTAAGGCTAGTGGAGAGCTTGAGGTGCCTATAACAAATGAAAACATCAAAGCCTTCATTGTGGTTTGATTACGTGCTCACTCAAAATTTTCTTTTCCTGAGTCTTTTAATTCAAGTTCTACCTGCTTTTGCTCTTGTGAAAAACCTGATAGCTATGGCACCGTATTATCATTATTAATGGACTTAATTTTGACAAGATATCAGATGAAAAAAACATTAAAAAAAAATAGTTTAAGGAGCATCTTTGACAGTTTTTATCTATCCCCTCAACTGGCTGGCTTATCACATCCCCCTGTATTTAACTATTTATTCCCTAGCTAGTTATGCAGTTATGTTAATTATATTTGTAAAGATGAGCATGAGTACATTAAATCAAACTCAAACCGAGCTAGTTATGTTTATATACTGATATACATGTGCGCATGTACATCAATATTTTAAGTAAAGACTCTCAGAGAAGAATTATATGCAGTGAGATTAAGTATTTAATTTTGAGGGTAAGGTTTAGAAAATGGGATGTAAATAGAGTTTAGAGCTCATGTTTAGGATTACAGGATCTCTAAATTGACAACTATGACGATCTTGATTAGCTTATATGATGTTTTTCTACTGTGAAACAAGTTTCAAAAGATTTGACCATTCTCTTGATATTGTGATTTTTAATGGTGTGATGTTTCTTACTTGAATGCCCATAAATAAGGAACTTACATCTTACTTTAAATTTTTCTTTATATCATTCTCCATCAGGATGTCTTTGTAGGGGCAACTGAAAACTCAACAATCACGATCGAGTGGGCTATGGCGGAAATGATGAAAAATCCAAGAATATTGCAAAAAGCACAAGCAGAAATAAGAGAAGCTCTAAGCGGAAAGGCAACAGTTGAAGAGACCGATCTTCATAAATTTAAGTACATGAAAATGGTTATCAAGGAGACTCTGAGGTTTCATCCACCAACTCCATTGCTAGTTCCGCACGAGTCCATGGAGAACTGTATAATTAATGGGTACACAATCCCAGCTAAAACTAGAACAATGATCAATTATTGGGCGATATCGAGAGACCCCCTAAGTTGGGAAAACCCCGATGTTTTCGTGCCTGAGAGATTTGAAGCTGAAAAATCAGCTGATTTTAAGGGTCAGAATTTTGAGTACATACCATTTGGTGCAGGGAGAAGGATCTGCCCAGGAATATCATTTGCAACAGTGAATATGGAACTTGCATTAGCGGCTTTGCTTTACCATTTTGACTGGGAGCTTCCAAACGGCATCAAGCCAGAGGAATTAGATATGAGTGAGACCTTCGGTATAACCATGTATAAGTCTTCCGGTCTTATCCTTATTCCAACTGTTCACTTCCCAATTCATGTTTGAGTGTTAAGTGTGTGTGTGTGTGTGTGTCAAAGTTATCTATTTACCGTTAATAATAAAAGAACAAGTTGTTTTTTCACACACTATTTCTGTGTATTTTTGGCTCCAGTTTTATTCTTTTTCTTGCAAGTTACAACTCCGGCTGTGCTGAATATGATATATTAAAACTTTGAAATCTACTTGAAAACTTAGAAAAATTGAAAGAGAAGAAAAACTAAATGCATAACCATAAATTATCCTTGACATGTCCAGAAATAGTGAATACTAGGCCCACGTATGCTTCAGGCTACTGTAGCTTCTGCTCAGCTGAATCATGGCTAATTCGCTATGATGAAGTTAGAGAAAGAAATGAAGCATCAAAGCTGAAGGGGAGTGAAAGGCAGAAAAGGGTATACGTACACTGTTAATGTTGGCGAAGGACACGTGTCAACATCTGGTGAAGCAAGGAGTGAGCTTGTTGTGGCATTTTTTTCAAGTGTGTATTAGGGAAAAGTGTTGCCAGTGATATATATAATACAATGCTGACGGTAGAGATAAATGACCCTCAGATGTTGGACCTTTATTATCCAGGGTCTAGACTCTCAACTTCGCCACATGTTAGGGACTGGTCCTGACTTAGTTTACGTCCTAGACTGAGGTTAGTAGGGCAGTTTGTTTATCGACTCAACAACAATTCGTCATTGGCCTCAGCTCATTTAAATGAGTGGGTTTACACTGCGTCTGCAACCAATTATATCCTCTAGAGGCGGTTGTTCTGATGGCAGCAACAATAGCTTAGTCGTAAAAATAGTTAGCTAAGTTTAAAAATAAAATTGTAAGACAAGTATCAAAGTGGTTTAATAGTTTCAAGGATTTCTAGTTGGTTTTGAATCTTTCTGTAATGTAATATAAAGTTAAGAAGTTCTTAAATTTACCGGGATTGGTCCCAATCGTAAAAGAAAGAAGTTAATTTTGTATTCTTTTTAACAACAAAAGCTTAATCGTTCAAATTATAAGACCTAAATGACATTTTAGTAATTGTTAGTGGCAAACTTCAAGCACCTTTGTGTTCATTTCAGGAAAAGAACTTACAGAAGGAACTTTTAAGGTTGGGTTGGGGCTTCCAAACTCCCTGCATAATCTGTTTCTATTTTGTAATAAAATCAGGAAAACAAGTATTCTAAAAGGTGCAAGGTCGATGTTTTCGAAAGTGAGAAATCTTATACCAAATATCGATCTATTATTGCATCTAGTCTTTCACCTAGCTTATTTGTTTATATGGGATAGATACATTTCATAATTAATAGGTTTTAGTTGCGTTAAAATTTAAAAAAAGCTATGTTAAACAAGTTGAATTTATACATATTCATATATTAATTTTATTATTGTTGCAACTCCGCTTTTGTATGGATTTGTCCACCAATGAAATAAATTTAATTCGTTTATAAGCATTCAGGATATATTAGTTGCAAGCAAATCTTCTACTTAACGAAAATGCAAATATTAGGAAGGCTTCAATTTTAGATTTGGGTCGGGTCTGGGGATGGCTCACGGTGTATAAAATCGAAAAAAAATGGTTAGTATTACAAAACAAACAAACTCGCCTCTTACAACATATAGTTCTGAAAAAAAAACTAAAGGTTGGTATGACATTATTCTGGTGCTATTCAACTCTTTGTTGAAGACTGATCAAAGAAAAGTAGGCTCCTTGATTCCCTTTCTCCAGTAGAGTAGTGTGTGTCCCTCTCTCCACGACGGCCCCTTTATCCATCACAATGATCTGATCACAATTTTGTACCGTGCTCAATCGGTGAGCTACAACAACGCTTGTCCGCTCCTTCATCAAACGCTCTAATGCATCTTGCACCACTCGTTCTGCTGGTCCATCAAGTGCACTAGTAGCCTCGTCTAACAACAACACTGATGGATTCCTCAAAATGGCACGAGCAATAGAAATACGCTGCTTTTGTCCTCCCGATAGTTGTATCCCCTTTTCTCCACACCATGTGTTATATCCGTCTTTAAGCTGTGTGATAAAGTCATGTGCATTCGCTGCTTTGGCCACGCTTATAATCTCTGATTCATCAGCCTTTTCGTAATTTCCGTACATAATGTTCTCTCTTATTGTACCACTAAATAAAGTTGGTTCTTGGCTTACCATTGCCATATGCTTTCTCAAACTCCTTAGCTTGTACGACCTTAAATCTATACCGTCGATCAAAACATAACCCTGCACGGGATCATGGAATCTTTCAATTAGCGCGATGATTGTTGACTTTCCAGACCCACTTGGTCCAACTAAAGCCATTGATTTTCCATCATCAATCACTAATGATAAACTTTGAAAGACAACAGCATTAGGCCTAGAAGGATAAACGAAATCCACATCACAAAACTCTATGTGACCTTTTATTGTAAGGGGTTGGTAACCTTTTGGATCATCCGGATGAATTTTTGAATGGCGGTTCAACACTGAAAAGACAGAGTTTACAGCATCGGAGCCTCTAGCCAAGTCAGACGTTATGCACCCTACATCTGCAATGATCTTCCCTGTGTTGACCAACATCAGGAATGTTTGGAGCAAAGCCTTGGTTGCAATAAGCCCATCGTAAACTAGTTTACCTCCATACCAGAAGCTGAGAGCCCAATTGCAAGATATGATGGCTTGACAAATACCCAACCCAACACCTGCACACAATGACTGTCGGTTGCTCCCTTGTCGTGGGACTTCTTGGGCCTTTTCAAACATCGTCAGAATACGGGTTTGAGAAGAGAACGAAGTTACTGTCCGTATATTTGCAATAACTTCTGCCGCTAGCTTGCTACTTTCTTCTTGTGATTTTATAGAATTTTTGGACATTTTTTTTAATAGGACCATTCTCCCGTATAAGCAAACTATGATAACGGGTTGGGTTGCAATGATGACTACAGCAAGCCTCCATGCAATTATTATCCCCATTGTGGAAGAAACGAGTACAAGAAACAATGTTTGTAGAAGAAGAGATATCCTATCCCCAATCAAAGATCTAACCTGCACACAGTGGTGGAATTTAAGATGCACCCAAGTGCTAAACTAGTAATGTTTTGAAATAAAATACAAGGTGAGTGTTCGCCGATTTATGAAGTAAATATTGAAAAAAAATCATAATGTTACCAAATTTGCATCCTTGGCGAGCCTAGAGCAAACAGCGCCGGTAGAGTTCTCTTCTCGTTCAAACCACTGCACTTCAAAAGTAAGCATTTTGGCCAACATATTCTCTCTTATTCTTTTAGTCAAGTATTCTCCCATGGTAGCAAAATTTGAGTGCTGTAAAATGTTGACAACCACCAAGACCACGGCTATACCGCAGAATATAAGCGAATATTTCTCAGTTTCTTTCTTCACCTCGCTGTAGTTTGGTAACAGAAAAACATAAACCATGTTACCCATGCAATACCCAAATAAAGGCTGTATTCCCCCTGCTATAGCGGCACCTAAACACCCTGTGAGTGCTTCTTTCAGTTCTGGGAGATTGAGGAGAGCTAGTTTCAGAAATGGCGGCGTTTCGGTTTTTGGGTCTTTTCTTTGTTTATCTTCATCTGGAGCTCTTGGTTTCACAAGCTCTGTTAAAGAGACTGTCTTGTTAGAAATCGGTAAACAAGCATGATAACTGAACTTTATTTTTGTCAGCAAAAGACTACTTTCTTATTAAATGATAAAGGCATAGTTATTCCACATAACAAGCCTCCATGGTGATGACTTCGATATCAATGTTTCGTCAATCAATTCAAAGATATATTTAATTTATGTTTAGAAGTAAGTTATTATTTGCAACTGAATATTCAGAAATATCGTGAAAACGTAACCTTAACCTTTTCAAGGAAGTTACTTTTTTGGGCCCTAAACGATTAAAAGAGAGTGTTTTTTTATCTCCAAAAAAGACTTCTCAAAACAAAGGAAATATCATTGCCTCTTGAAACTGTGAGTGTAGGAGGAGATGATTATATTTATATATAAAATATTCACCTGTGAATGAGTTCTGCTCAAAGTTTGAATCATGATCACTACCATTTGCATCCAAATAATGGTAATTAGGCTCCTCTTCACGATCAGAAGTAATGTTAACCTTCACTTGTTGTAGTTTAAGGAGAGAATTATAAATGCCAGTGTGGTTTTTGCATAGATCATCGTGTGAACCAATCTCGACTACTTGCCCACTTTGGATCACAGCGATAATATCAGCATTTCTAATGGTGGAAAGACGATGTGCTATCATGACTGTAGTTATACACGAAGCAGCCTTATCAAGTGCTTCTTGTACTCTCCTCTCGGATTCTGAATCCAATGCACTTGTGGCTTCGTCTAAGAGGAGGATACGCGGTTTTCTTATCAAAGCTCTTGCTATTGCGATTCTTTGCTTTTGGCCTCCTGACATATGTACTCCTCTCTCACCCACCTACGAAAATAAATGTTTTAATAAACTTCAGAAAAGTTATGATTTAAACCCTTAGAATCGTGTAAGAACTAAGAAGTGCTCTTTAAAAAGTAGCAACTTTTAGAGTACAGTTACCACAAGATAAGCAAAAGAAAAGGTTCCTACCCAATGTTGAAAGACTATATATTAAGTCTTGAAAACAGAAAATCCTGATAGTGTTCGTGTTCGTGTAAGCAGCAAAATATGTTTAAATATTTCCCCAAAAGAGTCGAAGAATATTCCTTACAGAACTCAAAAAATGTTAATAATTTTCTTCAAGAAAGACTTGTTGGTAAAATAGAAGACCCTAAATTGATTAAACTGGGTAAAATACCTGAGTATCATAACCTTGTGGAAATTGCGATATAAACGTGTGGGCATTTGCCTTTTCAGAAGCTTCTAGTATTTCTTCCATTGTGACTTCTCCCTCTTTACCAAACATAATATTTTCCTTAACAGACGTTGCAAATAGTGATGGCTCTTGGCTCACCAAGCCCATCTGTGATCTCAGCCACTTGAGCTGAAGCTTGTCGATTTCAACACCATCAATTCTGATTTCCCCTTTACTTGTATTATAAAACCTTTGAAGAAGCGAAATGATGGTGGACTTTCCCGAACCACTTCCACCTACTAAGGCTAGTGTTCTTCCCGCAGGTATTTTGAGGGAGAGATTTCTTAGGACAACGTCGGCTGGCCTTGATGGATATTGAAATTCAATGTTCTTAAATTCAACTTCACCTACATAAAATGAACACATTTATAGCAATGCTTGTACTTATATTCAAGACTGAGACAACACATATAATGTAATGTGCACTTTTACAAGAATAACATAACTATTTACCCAAAACTTGCGCTAAAACCTCTCCTTTTTCGTCTTGAGAATCGATTTCTGGAACTCTTTCTACTACTTCCACAATACGTTCCCCAGCTGAAGAGGCCTCAGAGAATGACTTCAGATTTGATAATCCTGAACCAAGTGCCCTAAATTCGAAATATGAAAATTATCGGTTGGTGTTAATCAATCTAATTATTAGTAGAAAAATAGTACATGGCCAGAATAAAGATATTAACTGTCCAGCAAGGCCGACAAGAACCCCAACGGCGAACACATTCCCTCCTTTAGCTCCATGATACATCACCAATCTACTTCCATACCAAAATATGAAGGCCCATACAGCGAATAAAAGGCCACTTCCCCCCATCACTATCCCTTTTGCTATTCCTTGTTTTCTCCCCACTTTAACCATCTCTTTAAGCGCTTCTGAGAATTCCATCATGACCTTCTCCTCACCCACGAACGAGTAGACAGTCTTCACAGATGCAATCGCCTGCTCCGCTATTCCACCTGCCTTACTATACGCCTCCGTGTTCTTTTTGGCTAAACCAATCAAGACATGTCCATACATGAAACCTGGGGCCACTAGCACTAATATAAAGGGGAATGCCACCAAGGCAAGCTTCCATTGCAATATAAAGCCAAAGAGAATCCCACCAACAAACATTGACATGTTGGCTAAAAAGTTGGGTACCTGTTTTCAATTTATGTAAACAATTCATATATATTATGCTATTTTAACACAAAGAGTAGTAGAGTACGTCGATCAATGGTTTTTAAAATTTTGATGATGTACATACTAGCATGAGAAATCATAAACATATATCAAGAAACCATAACGTGATTCACGTGGAATGAGCGGATGAAATGAACTTTTAATGTGCAATTTTCGAACTATCTATCTATTTGTGTGTAACTCACGTTAGCTTGTTGAAGATCTAGACAAATTAAAATTTAATTTCAAGCTCTCAAAAAACGTAAGATGGAGTTATAACATGAAATCATAAAACTACTAAAATTTATGGCTTTTCTGATAAACTTCTTTAAGTCATTTTTTATTTATTCTCGGTTGTGCTTCTTTGTGACCAATTAACAAATTCCAGATGACACTTCTACGAATTTTATTGATGCTAAGAGTAATGATATAAGCAGAAGCAATTTGTCACACACTCTTGCAGAGACTCGGTCATTGATCCACCTCCATACCCTCAGCGAGTCCTTGCAATAGTTTGTGTCAAATAGGCTCTGCTTATATCATCATCCTGATCCTAATTGCGGATAGGAGTAATGTTTTCAAAGTACCTTTTCACTTATTGTATCTTGAATAACAAGACTGTCACTAGAGACGCTAGTTATTACTTGAGTGGTAGTAGTTGTTGCTCTGATATCGAAATAACCCACTTCTTGTCTCAAAATTGCTTTCAAGTATTTCATTCTCATTCTCCTGGCTTGCCTCTCTCCTGTTCTTGCCCAACAATACCCCTCTACAAAAATTCACCCCATACAAAACAAAAAACATTGCCTAAGAAAGAAATTATACAAAATATTAAAACCGACGTCCGCGGAAATTATTAACTTACCCAAGAAACAAGCCAACAAAATCCCACAGGAGGTAAATAGTAAGATCTCCGCATTCTGTGGTACAACCAATTTTCATCAAATCATTAAACATAAATATACTAGGACACTCGTTCGTGACAAACAAAATTGTTACTAGTTGCTATAATCTCTTAGTGAAAATGAAAAATTATATGCAGGCTAAATATTATACTATACATTATGTATACATGTGTGTGTATATATAAATATTTATGTATATTGTACAAGTAGAGAAAGTGAGAGAGACCTTGTTCATATTGTGCAGAAATGTGAACTTATCTCCATTTCCAAGATTGTTCATTAACTTACTTGTCATCAACATGATAACTGGCATCGATAGGCCATCCCCAACTGCGCCGATTAACCCAAGAGACATAAGTAACCTGTCAAAGCTATCGGCTTGTCTAAGGAAATAAACAACGAAACTATCCTTCTTCATGATAGTCGCTGAGTACTAATTATATACCTAGTGGAGAAAAAAAAAACATAGAACTCTTGATATATATATGTTAGAAGTTGTTCTCTCGTCTTTGGCATTTAAAGAAGAGCTAATTCATCTGCATATGTACTGCCAGAGGGGCGGAGCCAGGAATTTACAATTTTTATGAGCTAGCTTGTCATTTAATTAGTTAAATTAATACAAGGATAGACCTATAGAATGAATATCCGTGCACAAATTCAGTTTGCATTTTAGTTCATAAAAAACCTCGGATATCTTATAGCTGATTATGAAAATTCTATTAGTATAAAGTTAACAATTCATTCGGCAAGCATTATATTAGTAATTAGATTGTATATACAGTTTTGGTTTTCAATTTGAAAAAATAGAGGGTAGAAAGAATCACCAAACTTTTTGAAAGCGATATTAAGTAACATCAAGGAAAGGGTTAAATCTGAAAGCAAAGACCAAGTCCGTAGGAAAGAGATGCTCACAAATAAAAGGAAAAAAATTGAATGTAACATTTGGTGTTGGAGCTTAGATTTCCACTGAAGGAATATTTGTGATTAAAGTTTAATAAAATACAGGGGTAATTAATATAAATATGTCATACACTTATTATATTAACAAAAACATATACAAAAAAGTTAAATTATTAAAAATATATGTTTAATTAATAATTAATAAAAAATAAAAACATCATTCATCCATCCCTATCTCTAACCCCTCTCTTCTCCTCTCACTCACTCTCTCTCCTCCTCCTTCTCGCTCTCTCCGATCTCTCTCTCATACTCTTTCTTTCTTTCTCCGATCTCTCCTCCTCCCCCTCTCTTTCCAATCTCTATCTTCTCCTCACTCTCTCTTTCCGATCTTTCTCTCCTCCTCCCCCTCCCTCTATCTGATCTCTCTCTTTGATGGAGATTGGCACGGAGACATCCGTCGGAGTGGACGGCGAGGGTATACAGCGAGGTCAAAAACTCGAGATTGATACCGACGGAGATGCGGTCGTCGAAAGAAAGGCACACGACGATGACATGATAGTTCGAGATCGAAGAACGGATAACAGTTAGATTTGTTAAGTAGTGTTAATAATCTCTCTTATTAGAAAAAACAAATTATATCACTACAAGATAAAAACCAACCTGTGAGGGAATAATCCGTCACTAATCACCCAAATCCCTGACAGTTGTATGACGGATTGTTTCGTCAATAAAATTCATCACCAAGGTGATTGTCACTAGGTAATTGTGACGGAATTGTTAATCCGTCACAAAGTATGTGGCCAAAAATCATCACAATTTTGACACAATGTTAACCCAAGCGAACGGGAAAAATTAGGTAATTTTTTAGTTACGGATTTCCGACACAATTTACTTGTAAACTACTCCTATCCTATGATATAAATTATTTTAAAATACTAAATTGTATTTAAATTAAAATATACAAACATTTATTTGGTTTTTCTTTTAAACAAAAACGGCACAGATTCCCGTCACAATTCCGTAACAAAATTTAATTTATATTAAATTATATTCATATTTAAATAATACAATCTAAAATAATATTATGCAAATAATGTATCTTTTAATTCAAGGGAAAGCTAACATGTATGATGTAACCTGGGGCACATATTTAGGGTATCAAATATTCAAATGTTATCCAATACATCTTTTACATTTTAATTATACTAATAATATGTAAATGATTTGATTTAACATTAATTATATTAAATCTTGTAAATAAGGTAGTGCATTGAATAACATCATTTATATAATTTGTATTTATTATTTTGCTACAATATTAGATATTGCTAATCCAAATTCATTACATATGTTTAATTTTCAATTATAAAGTAAAATGTTGTGTTTACATTTAATGTTTATTATTCTATTATAATTTCGGAGGGAAATTTTTCAACTTTACTTAGGCGGGGTTTTTGTTTTGTTAATAATTTTAAAATATCCTATCACATAAAATATATTAAAATCAATAAATAAAAAATTATTATTTTAATTAATATTTAAGTTTAGGATAGTCTTATCTAGCTAGGATTCTATAATTTTATTTGAGTTTTATTGTGTTGTAAATTATATGTATTGTTTTGTACATAATTTTTTTGTTACTAATTTGTGTCCTAGATTTGTTTCGAAATTAATTGTTTTTGATTAACCAAGATCTTCACTTCCATGTATGCACGAAAGGTTTAAATTTTGAAATCTCACAATAATAATTATAGTGATAGTTATTACACATTCATACAATAAACTCTATTATCATGTAAATGATTATTTTCATATTAGATTTATCTTAACATGTGCTTTGTGACGTGGAACGGGGCACATATTTGCAGAACTGTTTAATTTAAACATGGTACAAAAAATAACACAAAAGAACCGAAATAATTGTCCAGCCATCAAACATGGAATACACTTGACACCAGATTAAAAACTCAAAATGAAAATCAAAAACATAATCAGTTATCCATCACAAAGTCAAACATCACCATGCAGTCTTTAAAAGCTTAAATAGGACTTTCAAGTTATAAGGACAAATTTTCTACTCAAAAACAATCTCATACCAACATAAAAAAAAATATTGAATTTGTCTCCAAATTCGATCCCGCTATAAGTAGTATGGAGGGAGAATTGCGAGGATCTCTCTGCCTGCTAGCCGTTTTACACATTTTTTGCTTTCACATCGTCCTTATTCCAATAAGCCTAGCTTCTTCGGGGTTGCACCAACATGGACACTTGACTAGCTTCTTTCTTAAGATTGTATAGCCAAGTCGAATAACACAGATGTGCCATGCCCACACTACAAGAAAAAAGTCGTATAGCAACAAAAAAATGTGTTTCTATTTATGCTATTTATGTTGCTAACTAAGATTAGCAACAATTTAGCAACAAAAACTGCTTTGTTATTGTTTGGCTTGTTGCAGATTTTAGCAGCTAACTTAGCAACACATTATTATCATTAGTAACATAATTGTAACATATTTTTATGTTGCTACATTAGTGACATAAATTGTAACATATTTTATTATGTTGCTAACTTGCACTACAAAATAATGTTTAATTTAGTGGGAGTCAAAAGCTGTCACAAGCCTGTCGCTAATTTAAAAAGCTGTCACAAATCTGTCGCAAATTGACTAAACTGTCACAAAACCGTCGTTAATAAACTCGTAACAAAAAATACCGTCATTAATCCCGTCGCTATTTGAATATTTTTTTGTAGTTTTGGTGGGTTTTTATGATGCGAAAAGACAACACTTTTGTAACATGAATTAATTTGAAGCAAATCTGTTACAATTTTTAATTATTTAACTATACTACCAAATCATTTTTATATTTAAAGCTTTTATTGTAGCAATTTTTATTAATATTGTATACCGAAACTTTTCTATTATAGAAAATGATACTATTCAAACAATAATTAATCAAAACACAAATAATCATTGATTAAACAAACCATTTATGGATGTAACATTTACAATATGAACAATTAACAAAAAACATATTGAACTTGATTCCATAACAAAAATAGGTAAAACTATAAACAAAATCAACCATACAAGCGAAAATTTCCAAAATTTTACATAACCAGTTATTCCCGATGGCGAAACATTCTGCATGAACAGACTATCAAGTTGTACGCATTGGTGTTGAAGTTGTACGCATTGGTGTTGAAGACTGCGTTTTGCTTATTCTAAGCAGAAGAGTTTTCCAGAGAGTTAGTACTTGATACTCTTGCTACCAAACTTTACTCAGCAGAATTCTCTACAGGCAACCAAATTACAGACAGGAAATATGAGATTTGAAGAAATTTAAGTAGCCTGATTAAATCTAAAATGCCTTTTAAAATTAATTTTGAACAATAGTAACTAAAATCTAATATGCGGGATAATTAGAGTGTAAAATTCAAACTGTAAGCAAAGGACAAAACCTTAACATCGGTTCCTCCTGTCGGCATAAATTCTTCATATATATAAGAGCCTTCTCGTCTCACTCTTCGAACTTCCGGGTGAAACTCACTTGATCGGTTACCAACCTGAACCGGGAGAAAAAATCATAAAATCGTCGTGCAAAACAATCAAACATATCAACATGGCAGTGGTTTTCCCCTTGTCTGATATATTATGTAAATACACTCGCAACCTGATATACACGAAAAAAGACGGATGCGATAAATTAGCATATCATTGTTTACATTGTTACTATAGAGTTCTTTTCCATATCTTGTTAAGTTATTTCCATGGTTTCATTTCCAAGGATTCTCTACTACTATCAATATATTCTTGAACAACTACAAAGGCCAAACTAAACACTTCGTAACTTAAAATTTTTGAACTATAAACATCAATTCCCCTATCAGTAGAAAAAAAAAACTTGTCAACGATAGTCAACCCAACAGTAAAAAAACATAAGTTTTTCCAAGAATAAACTTCTTTAGAAGAAAAGGTAAAGCCGTTTAGGTGAATAACCCGTAAAGAGTTGCCAGCAATTAATCAAGAACTAGAGATATGCACTCAAACAGAGAAGTTATATCACTTTAGAAAGTACGATAAGTGTAAAAATAATGACGATTTTGACCTTTCTGAATAATTCTTTCATTCCTCCGCCAGCTGAACTGGGGTAATATATCATAATTCTATGATCATCACCTTCAATAAAAAAAAATGAAAACATATGTCATTGTTCTCATTTAAAACTCGAGGTAGATACAGTAGCCAAAATAAAGAACTGAGATAGTACTGAGATACTAATACAAAAGCCTTCTTAGTCAATTAATCCACCCATATCATCGTTCTAAGTGGAGACTTTTGTACACCATGCAATCAGCAGGATTTAACAATTGGCATACCATAGTATTACAATTCACATTAACAAAGGAATCCAGACAATATGAAACAACTAGTACACTTGTGCTACATTGTCATCTCAGAAGTACTACTTATATATTAATTGTTCAATCACGGTGATGAATTACGCAGAAATGTACATAAACTCAAACAACTTGTAAACCAACAAAGAATTTAACGGACCAGTCAAGAGAGCGCATTCTGAATGGCAAATTATAGAAAAGAAAACAGAGTAACATAATCCTCATTCTAATTGCCTCACTCTGGACAGACAAACAGTCAAGAGAGCACATCCTCTATTTAGACAAGGCAAGTAAGCATCATGATTTTTAACGGACCCGTAAAAATATTTGAATAAAATAGAAACTCACCATGGACAGGTTTCTCCACAAAAGGTTTCCAGAAACGGCTCCCATGTACCTTAACAAAATCTTCTTCTTCGACAAAATAGTCCAGCTCTTGATAAGGTTCTTGTCTATTTACCAGGGCATATCGCGGAACTGGAATTCCATACCTTTCAAGACGCTTCATTTTAAAGGTAAAAGAGTTCCTAGTGTAGCGGGGTTTATTTTCTTATATGCAAATGAGTGTCGCTTAAACCTGCAGCCATCAATGAATCCAAACAAACCCAAAATAATTCAATATTTTGCCAGAGGTATACAAAAAGCATTTCCAGTAACTTACCCCAACACTTTTTAACTTTTGACGAAATACACCTGAAATACACCTGAAATTGAAGTATCAAGTTTATGTATATATACATATATAAAAGTAAAGTATCATTTCACCCTTTGAACACTTTTATTTCTCTCTATCACACAACAAACCCTCATACATAAGTGTATAAGGACCAATATGAATGCCCTCTTTCGAAACACATGCTCACAGTTAAATTACATGAGTTTAAACTGGGTTTTTTTGCCTTAACTTTCTTTCTGAAAACTTGTGCCTAAACAGCTTATATTTTTACTTAAGACCATAAAAAGTTAGAACTTTAAAATCATTCTTTCACAAACTAAAAAAAAAATCCAACTTATTTGTTCAAAAATTTGCAAAAAAGGTTAACAAGTCTTGATACAAAATAATAAATATCCATTAATACAAACTCGAACTTTTAGCACAAATAGCAACTCAACAATTCTTATCGACAAATCATCAAACAACTTATATGCAATAAATGAACAATTTTCAAGAGTCAATGATCTCAGTCCAAACACACGCTCATTTAAAAGTTCCAAGCACTAATTTCGAAATTATTTTATACGAAAACCTCAATTATCAGATCTAACGAAGAGATTCCGAGTTATTTATACGAAAAAGTAAAGCAAAAACCTTCAAACAAATAAAGCCAGAGAGAGAGAGAAATGACGACATACCTTGAGTCTGCGGTGAAGGAGATTGTGACATGAGGGTGACGGCGGCTTCTTCTATTTCTCTCTCTCTCTCTCTCTCTCTCTCTGCTCTCTGCTCTCTAAATATGAGTTTGTTTTAAACTTCTAACCCTATCAGTTTACTGGACCTATGTAGTTTTAGAGTTTCTAATAAATCCAATTCCTTTATTATGTTTCATTTTAGTACACTTTATTTTGCTTTCAAACTTTTAATTGCTTATTAATTGGTCATTTTTTATGAAATATTGACTGATTTAAACCATTAGAGAACACAAACGACCCTTTTACCCTCATTTCCAAATATAATTTTGTTTTAAAATTGGCTTGCATTTGATATAATTTGGGGAAGGAAAACGACACCACGACATATAGATTTTCAACTTAAAGTCTAGTCCTATCCTAGGAATTATTTAACCGAATTTTATCATTATTATATGTAATCCAATATTACAACTCTTCCAAACCGAGATCATCTAAACGATTTGTTCCCCCTCAATCCGAGATTTCTCGTCTCGATACAAGTGCAAACATACACGTCTAAGAGCCAATTAACCAAATTGACTTCCCCTCAAGTCGAAGAAACAAATGAGCTTATAAATTTCTTTTTACAACAAAATATGAAATAAAATTACCCACTACAACTTCTTCTAACTTGAATTATATGAATACAATTAGTAGAATCAGTTAAGTATAAGCTAATATGAATTAATGTATGTGTAGTATAATAATGTTTGGATTTAACTTAAACTATTGTCTTGTTAATGTACCATGTGTTTGAATATCAGTATTCAAATGCGTTTTAAGAGTTGTGGATTTGAAATACATTGAGAGGGAAAGTAAGTGATATATAGAAAAGATAATAAGATGTCTATATAGTCGAAAAGTCTTTTGATCGTTTAAATTGGTTTAATCTTTCAAATTGAAATAGATTGAGAGCGATGGTAAGTGATACACGTATATGAAAAATAATAAGATGCTTATCTAGTCTAAGAAAAGTCTTTTTACCATTTAAATTGGTTTAACCTTTTGCTAGAAAAATTTCACCAATCTCTCGGTATTGCGTTTTTTCGATTTTTTTGAAATTGTCGGAAATTGGTATTTACTGACTACCAAATAAGTTAGAGTTTTTAGTTGGTATATGGTAATTTTCTTATAGTGCTATGTTCCTAAAATTTCAAATTCACTCATAGTAACAAAAATTTATGTTGCAAAAATTTTCGGGGTTTGTGTGTTACAATTTATTGGTATTTTTATTGCTAACTTAACATGAAGAAATCAGCAACTATTTTAGTAACATTTTTTGTTGTTGCTAACTATTCTTGCATTTTTTGTAGGCAATTATGTTGCTAAATGTTTATGAACTTTTATGTTGCTATTTTGTTGGTGTTTTGTTGCTATATAGCAACAGAAATTAATCCCTTAAAAAAATTTGTTGCTAACCAGCTTTTTTTCTTGTAGTGCCATAACATAAGTCCCACACGCTACGAACATCGTCTGATTGGGCTGATCAGTCCATGTACAAATACAACCCTTTTACTAAATGTAGTATAAAACATGAGAATAAATATCTGATTACCAATAACTTAAAAAATATATATAGATATATATATATATATATACACACAAAAGTTATGCTTTTAAGCAATTTAACCAAACCTACTACTATCTTGTTCGCAAAACCCCTAACTTTAAAAAGTCCAATCAAACAAATAATCTGGTTTTCTGCGGTCAAGTAAGAAAAGCGTTGTTATCCAACTTAAAGCTTCTATCATTCTCAATTTAAAAAACCACAAAACGTCTTTTAAATTGATGAACACGCTAATAATCACCACAAGAAAATATAGGAAATGACTTATAATTATTAAGAGAGGGAGAAAGAAATAAGAACACAGCTTTAGGTGAGAGAAATAAATTTAATATTGCTTTCCATATCAAAAACCTAATAATGCTGGGAACTTTTCTCTCTAGCAAACAATAACACAACATTCCACAAATAAAAAGAAATGTTAAACTAGTCCGCACCAAAATATAACTAATCTAACAGCTTACTCTCTCATAAATAAATACACAGTAAATAAATAACATGACCGAATAGTCGTCGAATAGTCGTGTTCATCATTCACTCATCCTTAATAACAATCTTGTCCTCAAGTTTGAGTCAAACCATCATAATCGCGGCGCACAACTTCCCATGGTCTGCGAAAAGCGGAAAAAGATACATGTTTAGTATACTGTACTATCAGTGGTTAATAATTTAGAAACTGCAGTACCACTTTTAATAATTTAGGTATTGATTTATAGATTCTGTCACAATTGAGGACCCGATGTTAAACAAAATGACGGAACTAAACTTACGTTCTCTCACCTATCACATAGCGAGTGCAATTTTGTCAACGCCCGTCAAAAATAGATACCGAAATGTGATATATAATGACCTCAATTTTGCTAATTTATGTTGTTAAGTCCTTAATTAGACGAAAATTGGTAGAGTAGTACATAAATTGTTAAAAATGGTACTTCTGTATCTAAATTGTTAAACACTTGTAATACAGTACATTAAACATATTTTTTCTGGGCAATTGCGAAATACACGTCTCCATCCCCTAGAGCGAACTTTCCCACGGTCATGTGGAACTCCAAACAGACGATATCAACCCGACAAATAGCCCCGCATTTTCGGTGAGCGGCCAAAAAAACAACTCAAAATATAATATCTAAATCATACCGATAACCAACTCGAAAATCAATCATCTCTAGACGGAAAAACCTTGCAATAGGGATCGATGTAAACACTACGCGGTTTTGTCCTGTAATCCGTCAAGCTCACAAAAAATACTCTTAAACCCTCGATTTCGGATCAATACAACAAGAAATAGACTTGTACTCGAAAGTTATCATGTCAGGCAAATCTGACCTCTTCTCCCCTTATTTTTGCACATTTGAACCTTAATAAGTAATGTCATCTTATATTTAGGAGTTTAGTCGTATTTGTACTCGAATGTTATCATGAAAGACTTGTTTCCGTGAACGTACTTTGTTTTCTTGTTAATAAAACGGTCGCCGTTAATTAAAAAAAAACATCTTCATGTTAGAAAACCAAGCTTATTGATTTCAATTAAAAAAAACGGTTAAGTCCGGAATCACATAATGCTGAGAACTTATCGATTCTCTAACAAACAATAACACAATGGTACACAAATAAAAGGAAATACTAAACAAGTCTTCACCAAAATAAAACTAATCTAACAGCAAACTATCTCATAAATAAATAGACAATAAATAACATAACCAAATGGCCGTGTTCATCATTAAGCTCTTTAACGAAACATAGTCTCTTGTCTAACCCAAAAAAGGCATAACATAAAAGTTGCAATCAAACCACTGCAAAAAAAATCATTTAGTATCATAAAACCTTTTCAATTATGTTGTTAAAGTGGTTGTAGCAAAATTTTATCAACACATTTTAGCAACAGTTTAACAACAAATTGTGTTGTTAAACTGTTGCTACAATTTAGCCACAACCACTTTTCTAACATAACTCAAAAAAAATTATGATAATAAATGAACTTTTTCTTATAATAAACAAGACACACGTACAGGTTTATAATGGATAAAAACAATCGCGTTTTTGTTTTTCTCCCCAAATGTGGAGAAAATTTTACATTCATAGTTGCTTATGAACGAAGATCCAAAGTTCAACTATTAATCATAATGCTAACTATACATGTTTAAGTTACAATCTTATTTTTTCCGTTTAATACTACGTACATTAACAGTGAAGGTACAAATTAACATTATGAATTACTCAATGGTTTCACGTTTAGACTAGCCTGCACCACCTTAATCTTGAGTGGGGCCTTTCTGGAACCAGATGGCATGGCCGGTCTGGGAGGCACATAAGTTGAACTGGACTGCTGAACAATTGATCGATGTCTCACAAGAACGAACTACTCGTTGGGGTCTCGAAGACCGTTCAGAGTGTTGGACTACCGGCTCATTTTGCTCTAAATCACTTGAAAAAGAGTGAAAGTGCTTATGAGAAATAGATTCATCCGTAGAAACAATATGCATACATAGTACATACCCATTTATTAACTACATTAGGGGCCTGAGTTCATCTACACACCAAGTAATATCATCAAATTCACTGCTCAAACTTTAATTGCAAAGTTGTTGCACAAGAATAGTTGACCAATTACAAACTGAAATAGTTCTCTTTTCTAACCAAATATCCGTTAATATTTGATATTATTGCGAATCAGGTTATCCTTCTAATATGGCAACTCCCAGAATATGCTTCATTTAATTTTGATGATTCTTTTGATCAGAACTGAATTACCGAACTGACCCAATTATTTTTAAGTGGCATGGTTCGTAATTTTCTCAAAAATCGAACCAAATTACCAAACCATGAACAGCTGGTCGATAGTGGCCGAAAGATCCTTTCTAAAATGTAATGTAGCTGGATGCTTTTTGTCATTATCAACCTAGTTTTTTTATGATTAAAAAAATGCAGCTTGATCGCATAATGATAAAATTTGACGTAGGATAAGGGAAATCATAATTCATATACTGCTAGGTAGTTGTCTTTTTCTAATAGTGACAGGCCGGCCGTGTGGAATCTAAGCCGTTGAATGGTATAAACTCTTAACTTGTCGGGGGAAAATCCCGAAATCCCGACCCGTATCCCGATCCGCACCCGACCCGAAATTTCCCGACCCGAAAACATCGGGTTTTGTCCCGATCCGACAAACTTCGGGATCGGGTGGCAATTTTAATTTCGTCGGGTGTCCCGACCCGACCCGAATTTTTAATTAATTTTATATTTTATATTATATAACATGATCTTTTTTATTTCAAAACTAAAATATAAATTAATTTATATCAAATGCTAGTTATGAGAATCGAACATTATAGCTCTAGCATGTAATGTAAGCACTCTAACATATGAACTACAATTTTTTTTGTTTCATATATTAGTTATAATTATATAATTATAATATAAATTTGTAGTTTTAAATATATGAAACTATTAAAATAAAAAATATACTTAAATTAAAAAGTTATATTGTTACTTTAAAAAAGATAAATAATAATTATTTTCTGATTATAAAAATTATAATGATAATGTATCTTATTTAGTATGATAATTGTTACTTATGTGAATAAAACTAAATACTAAAAGAATTTGATAAAAAAAACATATCAATTTTTTTATTTATTTCATTAGTTGTAGTTTCAAATTATTTTTTCTACTAATTAATTTTTTATTTATTTATTAGCAGTGTTATTTTCAAACTAGGATTATGTTTCGTATTAATAACATGTTTACACTTCTCAAATGAAAATTGTTAATAAAAAATGACATTGTCGTAAAATAAAAAAGATATGTCGGGAAGATAAACCTATCCCGACTTTTATCGGGTCGGGGTTGAGATTTTTTTTTCACTTTCAAAAGTAATCGGGTCGGGATGCGAGTCGAGTGTTTACGGATCGGGTCCCGACCCTAACCCACCCCTAGCGACAAGTATAAATATCCAGTTCTCCATATAACAATATACACAAATACACTTTTACAGTATTAGTTTTTTGATTTTTCAGATCATAATGGAAGTACAAGGCGTGATCTGGCCTGCTACCATAATGTCAATCCTGCTTTTTTTGTTCATTTTCAAGTTTTTTCCCTCTAAAAATAGGGGGAAGACAATAGACCTTCCTCCAAGCCCTCCAAGTGTTCCAATTATAGGTCATCTTCATCTCCTAAAGCATCCAATTCATAGAACTTTTGATCGTCTCTCAAAACAATACGGACATGTACTTTTCCTAAAATTTGGTTCCCGAAATGTGCTTGTGGTCTCTTCGACACAAGCACTTGAAGATTGCTTAAAAAAGAACGATGTCGCTTTTGCAAACCGACCCAAAACTATGGTGGGCAAAATTTTACATTATGACCATACCAGTATGGTGTTTTCTAACTATGGTGACTACTGGCGGAACCTCAGGCGAATTATAACCCTTGAAATAATTTCTCCAAGTCGGTTTGCGGTATTTACAAGCATAAGGAGAGAGGAGCTTGGGTTGTTAATCAAGCAGTTGGCTCAAACTTCCAACGGTGAGTTTGTTCAAGTCGATTTGAAGACTAAGTTTTTGGAATTAAATTTCAATATTGTGATGAGGATGATCGCTGGGAAAAGGTACTTTGGAGACGGAGCATTTGACGAAGAAGCAAAGAAATTTAGGGAGATCATGAGAGAGGTAATGGAGGTTCATGCAAATTCAAATTTGGGTGATTTTTTGCCAATCTTTAAGTGGTTGGATATTCAAGGGGTGGTGAAAAGGATGGAAACGTTAAGGACGAAAATGGATACATTTTTCCAGTTTCTTATAGATGAGCACCGCAAAACAGGGCAAAACACGAATCCACCTATCAATGAACCTAAGGGAAGAACACACCCGAGGAATAAGACTTTGATCGATGTTATGTTCGAGCTTAAAGAGACAGAACCAGAATTTTGCTCTGATGAAACCATTAAAGGGCTTATCATGGTATAAGTTCTGGAGTATTTTTTATAATATTAGTTTTAGAACTCAAAATAAAAGCTCAATCCTCACCTAGAATATTAAGTTACATGCTAAGCTTTCAGAATTTTCTTAAAAGCAAGGGGAAGAGTGGAAACAGTTTTCTAAAAAATAATTCCACTATAACAAAATATACTAATGATGTGATGTGCAGGTTTTGCTTCTGGCTGGAACAGATACTATGGCATCAGTTATAGAATGGATTATGTCACTCCTTCTTAATCACCCACAAGTAATGAACAAAGCGAGGGCTGAAATCGATACCCAGGTTGGAAAATACCGTCTGTTGGAGGAACAAGATCTTCCAAAACTAGACTACTTAGACAAAGTTATCAACGAGACACTTAGACTTTTTCCTCCTGGCCCACTTTTAATGCCACATGAGTCATCGGAGGACACCATCGTTTGTGGCCACCACGTTCCACGTGGCACTATGTTGTTGGTAAACCTGTGGACTATCCACAGGGACCCTCAAGTTTGGGAGGATTCGGAAAAGTTTATACCCGAGAGGTTTGACGAGGAAAAGTGTGATCAAATGTTCCCTTTCGGAGCTGGGAGGAGGATTTGTCCGGGGGCTAACTTGGGTAGGCGACTTACAACACTGGCATTGGGAAGTTTGATTCAGCTATTTGACTGGGAGAGAGTTGGAAATAAGGACGTTGATCTCAATGAAGGAATCGGGATCTCTCTTTTCAAAGCTCAACGGTTAGAAGCTTTGTGTAGACCACGCGAAGAAATGGCGAACCTTCTAGCCACGACGTGAAACAACGTCGCTTACCATGTTTTCAGATTTCACGACCAGTATGTCTTTCCGTAAAAAGAAAAGGACGTGCGTGATTGTCCTATTTGTTAATGTTATGTTGAATCCTTTTTCTTTACAATTGTTAATCAAGGGTGGCTGGCCTATTTGTAACTTTAATTTTATACAAATTTGTTAGCAAGATAAACATATACCTAGTTTCCCTACGAAACAAAAGGTACATATTTGAAGTACTCAACTAAACATTTATTTTTCAGAGTAAGCAGATAATCTCGTGCTATCACTCAAAATCTCAAATAATGTCTATTTTCTTTTTAATTAACAATGACTCACAATTAAAGATGTTTAGAAAACTAGAACAAGGTTGTCACGACAAAGTGAAGAAGTTAAAATGAAAATAGAATATGGCTGAGCAATCCCCTTCTTCACAAGCATATCATAGACTTTATCCAATTTGTCCCGCTCAAATCTTTCGAAGAGGGCATACGTATCACTTTTCTTAGTAATTTTATCCATGAGAATTAGCCGAGCCATACCATCTTGCAACTTCATATGAAGCTCCGCCGAATACCCCATCTCACGACACATTTTCTTTTCCTGCCCAATCCCATACGTATAATCATGTAAAATAAACATAACATCACCTCATAAGTCGTCATAACAAGTTAGATATATAATGCATGCTTAGATCATATATATAGATGCAAGCATAATAAATTTTTAATTTGAAAAAATATACTTACAACTCCAGATAGCATGTCAACCGTAAAAAGTGGCCGAGAAAAGTCAAGCTTTGGGCCACCGCTTTTGCCACTGCCGCCAACGCTAGAACTTCCAGTCAACTTACGTGCTTCCATTCGTCCCTTGTCTTCGGCAATTAGTCTCCTTCTAACTTCAATATATTTATTAGCGTTAGCTAATGTATGGTTTCCTGCGGCTCGAGCCTCATACAGAATAGTAATATAAAAAAAGTTTCGGTAAATTTTATTGATGAGAATGGAAATAACAAATCTTACAAAAGTATAGAGAAACAAAATAGAGCGCATATATATGATCTCAGGTATTTGTTTGTATGTACCTCTAGATCCCTTATCCTTGTAAGTATGCGATGTTCCTCAACGACGGTCTTAAGGAACTCATTATGATCCTCTTTGGAGTGAAAACGCCTAAAAGGATCAAACTTATGGCACAATTCTTTCTCTTCGGGAGTGAAATCCTTCTCTATAGGATTTGGATTAAGCAAATTTCTTTCGATAATAAAATCCTTCCGACGGTTCCTCTCCTCAACCCTTTTGACAATTTAAATGTTGACAAAATCATTAAAAATAAACGAACGAATTAATTAAAGTCAGAAAACCCAAAAAAAATTGAAAAATACATAGTATATATGTTCTCACATGACTACCTTGGATTCAAGTGGAATATATTACAAAAATAATTAACTTTTGTTGTAAATACGAATTACCCTCAATTTTAACTCTCGCTCTAGTTCAGTGTCATTCTCGTTAAATTTCAGATCAGCGAGCAACTTTTCAGCATCATTGTCATACTCTATATCGAACTGCGTTTTGGAGTTATAGCCATTCAAGTCCCTGGAAGACGAGTCCAGACCTTTCTCACCACCTTTCTCCGATTCATGTCCTGCCAACAAGTGGGAAAATAAATAGTTTTAGTTTAAGAATTATGTGTTTAGCAACTAATTACTAGAAAAATTATCATAAATTTGTATTAGTACCTTTCTCAGTCCCAGAACCACCACTTTCACTTACCCACAACAAGCTTTATTAAAAAAATCATTCTGATGAAATTATGGTAAGATTATTAATTTGTATAGCCAATGCCAAATTGATAGTTAAAAGCAGGATATTGATAAAGATATAAGTATAAAACTCTGTAGATATATCTTCTTCTTTTTATCTGTGCACGTAATATTATTGTAAAATGTAGGAAAAGACTTCTACATCGATTAATACTGTATAATTGACATATTAGTACATGTAAAAGTAATTCTGAGGAAATCAAATTGACAAAATTATAGAAGAACCTTTCTCTTGAACACTTTTCCCTTTAGCCATAGCAAGGATCTCATCCACATTTTTGGTAACCTATATACACAATGTTCAACAAATAACATAATTTTACACCCTGAAATCAGTTCCATTGGGTAAATAATTAAGGGTTGATTGCTAATTTTTTATACCAGTAAGAAGTCCGGTGTGCTGGAATAATAGGTGCTATAATGTTCAGCACACTCTTGTTCACTCTTTGTTGCGACATGCTCAGCAACTACGGATCAGTTTGACAAGCCAAACTGTTAGGTTCAAAGTACAAGTCTATTGTACCATATTTGTTTGTTATCATATTGTTAAAAATATATAGAGTTAGCTTATATTAAAATATTAGTGTGTTAACAGTTAATGCGTAACATATTTGTTAAGTTGTAGTTAAATATAGGATGCAGTTATAACTGAAACTGACGAACAGATTACATGACGATCAAGTCAAAAATATTCTAGAAGGTCCAAAAATATAAGCAGCAAGTTGAGAAAATTTCGTACAATCTCAGAAGATTAGATTGAAGAGAATAAAGAGATAACTTTGTTGGATTAGAAGACTTGAAGAGCAAAGAACAATCCTAGTCAAAGAATCAATGAGAGAAAGAATGAAACATTTTCTATTTGATTAAAATTAGGATTATTTGTAAGTATATAAATAAATCCAATCAAACTATAATATTTAGTGTTTAAATAATAGATCATACATCAAATAGAGTGAGAGCCCCATGAAATATTAGAGAGAGAAAAAAATTTATTTGAGAGAAATTCGTGATGAGATGTCATTAGATATTGAGAGATGTTATGTATGAGCAATAGTTTGATAGGCAAATACTATTGAGGGAGTCATTGAGTATTGTAAGACTTGAGTCTACTATTATAAGCTTGTCAATAACAATAAATACTGGCTGAGTGGCTCGGACACGTAGATGTGGTGAGCACATTGAACTTCGTTATTAAACGCATGATGTTATTTATTATTCTGTCAGAACTTTTCAGTTATAACTGAAACAAAATCTTAGTTATAACTAAAACGCGTAACAGCATTCAGAACATAAGTCAAACGTATTTTTCAATTGGTATCAGAGCCTCACATCTAACTATACTTGATGTGGATCATATGTTCTGAATATATGGAGTTATTTAAGAATGGTGGATCGTTCAACAAAGCACTGTTGCTTGAAGGAATTTCAAATTATGGCACGTGGAAGGTGATGATGAGAGCGTTCATCAAGTCACAAAATGAAAAGGCATGGAAATCGATCTTAAAGGGCTAGGAAGCACCTACGGTAACTAATGGTGATGATGAAGAATGTCTTATACCCGAATACACATGGTCTAACAAAAAAGAGGCAAAATCTAATGCGAACGCCAATGCTTTTCATGCTATATTCAGTGGTGGTCATCCTAATTTATTTAAGATGATCTCTATGTGCGAAGCTGCTAAAAAACCTTGGGATATTTTAACGACCACATACGAAGGTACAAGCCGAGTCAAAGCATCAAAAGTTCAACAAATTACAACCAAATTCGAAAATCTAAAGATGGATGAGCACGAAACCATAGAGGAATTCTATTCTAATTTATGTGATATTGCTACTGAATCTCATGCTCTTGGAGAAAAAATTCCCGAGTCCAAGTTAGTGAAAAAAACGTTAAGATCCTTACCTCAAATGTTCGAAATAAAGGTGACGGCCATCGAAGAATATAATAATATCAAAAATATGAAGATGGAGGATCTTATGGGGAATCTTAGAACCTAAGAGATGAATTTTCCCGCATCAAAAAGAAAGAATATTGGTATTGTTTTTCAAGCTAATGAGGGTGGTTCGGTTGCAACTGAAAATGAAATTAATGATACAAACTTTATTGCGTTTGCTAAGAAGCTTTACAAAAGTTTAAATAAAGAAGAACTAAATGAATGTGATTTGCAACCAGAAGAGAATTGGTCACCAAGGGATATGAAATCAAGAGGATCGCAACTTAATTGGATTCGATGTAAAGAATGCAGCGGATTTGGTCACGACGAGAATGAATGCAGCGGATTTGGTCACGACGAGAATGAATGCGCCAACAATCTGAAAAATTACAAGGCATGTATGGCAGCTACCTCTAATGATTCTGAAAGTGAGGATGTAGAAGAAAATCAAAAATACCTCACAAATTTCATGGCCAAAAGTGCGAAAAACTCGAAAATTACCTCAGTTGCAAACTCGGTTGTAACTGAATCTAAAACTGAAGAAAGTTATTATTCTGAATCTAGTAGTTGTGATGATGAACCTATTACTATTCATAAACCAGAAGAGCAATATCTGAGGTTGTTAAAGAGGTTTACAGCTGTGTCTAAAAGGGTTAAAGAGTTGGAAGTTGAAAATTTGGGGTTAAAGAATGGACTTAAAAAGAAAGATATTCAAATTGAATAGACTCAAAAGAGGATAAAACTTCTCAACATTGGGACTGAAAATTTTGACAAAGTGCTTTCATATCAAATGTATGCAAATAAAAATACTGGATTGTGCTATTATGGAGATAATGGAAGTGGAAAGACCGTGTTTGTGAAGGCCACAACAAGCAAAGCAACCCTACAACTCACTGTAAGTACAAGGAGGTGTTCAGTTATAACTGAGAGTGCAACTAAGAATAGATTGTTCTCAGTTGTAACTGAACCTTCAGCTGGAAATTACTTGAAGCGATGTTATTTTTGTAATAAACCGTCACTTACAAAGAAATTGTTTTAAAAGGTTTTCTGAAAATAAAAAAGGTTTTAATCAAGTTCGTAAACCAATTTTTAAGCAGGTTTGGGTTGTCAAAAAGAAGAATGATATAATTAAATGCAATAAAGCTACAATTACTTCTTTTAAATCTATTACACCTGATTTTTGTTGCTTTGATAGTGGTTGTTCTAAGCATGTTGTAAGTATTGTTAGCTTGTGAAACACTGGTTTATTTGGTATTGGTGACAATAGTAAAATTGTAGGCCAAGATATCGCTAAGTATGCAGGTAAAGAAGAGAATCAACATGAAGTAGTTAAAACACCAGTTGCAACTGACATCGATAAGCTAGCAACCAATGAAAAAGTTGAGAACAATGACTCGGTTCCAATGTCAGTTACACTTGAGCCTATAACCAGGGAAAATATAAGTATGGAAAAAATTATACATGACAAAAGGTCTCAAAATGGTCATCATCTGAACATTATCATTGAAAAGGTAAGTGAAGGTATGAAATCTCCAAACAAACATTTTAATCTTGTCATTTTTGCATATTATATCTCCCAATTAAAAGCTAAGAATGTCAAGAGTAAAACTATTTGTTTAAATCTATATAGATCTTTCGTAGAAAGCTTACTATAACTTAGAGCTAGTATACTTGATTTGTGGCTTCAATATATGAATAAGGGGATTCGATTGTGCCGATAGTGGTTGTACTATACTTTTATGGATGAAACAGATGTTTGAGAATTATAATGTTAAACAAGAGTTTTTTACTTTATACTGTGATAATAAAAGTGAAATTAATTTAGCTAATAATCCAGTTCAACACTCTAGAACAAAACATATAGACTTAAAGATATCATTTATTAGAGAACTTGTTGAAGAAAAATGTCTAGTTTTGGAACATGTTGCAACTGAGAAACAACTAGCAGATATATTTACAAAACCATTTGATGTTAAAAGTTTGAATCACTAAGAAGTGATCTTGGGGTGTGTTATTATGAATCCATCTGAGTAAATAAATTGATTTTAGTATGAGAATAATCAGTTACAAACACTTGAATAAATCTCCATGAGTTGCATACGATTTTTCTGAAAAAGAGTGAAGTTTTGCTTAATAAAAAGGATATTGGCACAGGTAAATTGCTTATTATTATATGGAATCACCGGATAAATGATTAAATTGTGCTAATAATGAATAAATGAGCTTATATTTTATTCTTTTTGTCAGTTGAACAGTTAGTGAAAACTGAGCCTACAACTGATGGCAGAAGATACTGTTGAACAATTAGTTTTTAAACTGAGATTTCATGGAAAAAGATAATTAATTGGTTAAAATGTTGATAATTGGTTAATTGATGGTAATCTGATCTATAAAGTCTCAATTTCTTGATAAAAAAAAGTAATATTGATCATTTTTTTCTTGAAAGAAGTAATTGTGTGTTTTTGGTTCCAATACAGTTTCAAGTGTCAGTTGTAACTGAGATACAACTCAAGTGAACAGAAAATTTATTTTTACTTGATAAATTGGTTATTTGATTAAAACTGAAAAACGATCATTGTTTTCTTATGCAAAATGTTCTGGACAATAGAGTGGAATGTCAACAATTTTTACCGTGCTAAAAACTTAACTTTTGCGGTTATAAATTGTAACATCCCGTATTTTTATAAGTGTTTTTAATTAGGATGTAATTTATCCAAAAACGTTTTATTCAAATTTTACCAAAAACCGGTCACTCGACTAATTTTTTTAACCAAAAACCGAAACTCTACCGAAAAGCTTTATTTTTAAAACCTGTTACTAATTTTATAAATAAAAAGGACCCAATAGTTTTGTTTTTAAAGATTTGTTATTATTGAGTAGTATATTAATATTTTTGGATTTAGAGTTAACTTTTAGAACTTTAGGGACCAAATAGTTCGTTACCACAAACTATCTCAAAACAGTTTTTCTAAACACTTTTCAGCCACTTTTTAAAACCTAAAACCTAAAAATCAGCCCAAGCAAAGAGAAAAAGAGAGAAAAAGAGAGAAAAGAAAGAAGAAGAAGAAGAAGAAGAAGAAGAGGAAACCATCGTTAGCGAGTTCATACCGGAAGCATCTCCTCTACGCACTAAGGTAACGGGGGTTATCCATTGCGACTAGACGAGGGTGTATGTTAGGATTAGGTTTTCCATTTAGTATAAATTTGAGGTTTGTGCCTTTTATATTAATTATGTTGTTAAATTGTTAATTGGGGTTAGTTGCTATATTTTTAATTCGCTTATTTGATTTTGGATTAGTTGTGGATTTAGTCTTTTGATTTCGGATTAATGATAATATTAATGGGTTGCGTGTTATATGCGTTGATTATGTATTATTATGGTTGTTGATAGAATTGGGTAAATTATTGTTGGATAAAGATGAGTTTTATATTGCGCATATAAGGTGTTTGTTCAAATGCCTGAATGAGATTTATGTTGATTAGACTTGTTTGGCTAGTTGTGAATCTAGAACCTATGCTTTTGGGTTTTGTTGAATTACGTTAGAATGACGTTTGAGAATGTGATAAATGATTGGTTTATTATTTATTGGCTGAGGCCTTAATATTTATGTGTATGAGGTTGTGTTATATGAATAGTATAATATTATTGGCCGAGGCCTTAATATTGATACATTAGCAATGGTCTCTGTCTCTTCCTAATTCCGGGGACAGAAGACGGCAGTGGGGATAGGGAATGACTCGTCTTACGGACTGGGGCGAGTGGCATGAGAGGTCCTAGTGTGCACTATATTTATTTTATGTTAGCTATGGTCTCTGCTCTTCCTAATTCCGGGGACAGTAGACGGCCGTGGGGATAGGGAATGACTCGTCTTACGGACTGGGACGAGTGACATGAGAGGTCCAAGTGCGCACTATAAATCTACTTTTATGTTGCAATGGTCTCTGTCTCTTCCTAATTCCGGGGACAGAAGACGGCCGTGGGGATAGGGAATGACCTACCTTACGGACTGGGGTAGGTGGCATGAGAGGTCCATGTTTGTTATAGATTTGTGTTGATGTTATTTAATTTATTTAATTCATCCCGTTATAGAATGTTATTATGTTTCTTTTTATACGTCGATTATCGTAGTTGTAGAATTTGTGAGCTCTTGCATTTAAGGGATGGAGTGACGGTATTTTGTGGTGTCGTCCCGTCTAGTTACGTGCGTGGGACTCACCGTTACAATTTTGTATTTCAGGTACCAATTAGGTTGAGGCGTTGGTTAAGAGCATTAGCGAGGTATCGCATGGGCTCGGGCATCTTTCAGTTGCTTTATTTTCGCTTAGACTAGTTTTCATTTGAGGTTGTAGCCTACGGGCGAATTACCTTTGTTCGTTCCTTTTATATAATTTTGTTAAAACCTTTTGTCTTGTAGCCGCGTTTGGCAAACTTTATATTTATTCTTTTAATTGTTCCTTTAGCTTGCAAATGTTTTGTTTTAAAAATTTTAAATTTCGTACCAACAGGTTCTCTTTTCTTTTCTTTAAAAAGGTCATGCCTCGATATCCGTGTTCTATGGATTTTGGGGCGTGACAAGTTGGTATCAGAGCTAACTAGGTTCTTGTATACTTTGGGACGACGGGAAGATGGGTAACCATTGGACCAAGATCCATCGTATCATTTTTACAAAACTTTTTCCAAAAACTTAAAACTTTTTCTAAAAACGGGGGGTTGCATTTAGCTTAAGACATGTAGCTTGAAGTTTGTAGTAGTTGATGTAAGGAAAGTCCACATGTGAGGCAAGTTGGGGACAATGAGGACGCTCGTTGATCCCGGCTCGCCAAACTAGTGGGTAGACCTCTCGTCGGTATGTGTGAAGGAATACCTTAGCGATGTGGAACTCTAGAGTATGCGAGGACGCTCGGGTGCTTTAGGATAACGTATCGTGATGGGTTATCCCTCGCATTTTTGTGTTGATTGTATGCGTGTGTAAATTGTTATAGTGTGTATGAGGTGTAAGTTGTATGTCAAGTAGTAACGATGTATTAAAGTGCGAGAATTGTGAAGTTGATGATTTTACGTAGTGCGTTTCCATATTATTAACTTGTGTGTTAATGTACATTTTATGCGAATGGATGTTGATTGTAATAAGTTTGTGGACTTAAATGGGTTATTTGTGTGATATATGCCATGTAGGATATTACAAGTGTTGAGAAATTTTGCGTTTTTGAATCTCTATTTTCTGCTGTTTAACGATCGGTCGTCTGTAAAAACGACCGGTCGAATTTTGCAAACGCTACTGGAACAAAAAACGATCGGTCGTTGCCCAAACGATCGGTCGAAATTCTTCAGAATTTTTTCAGACCCTATTGGAACAAAAAACGATCGGTCGTGACCCAAACGATCGGTCGAAATTCTTCAGAATTTTTTCAGACCCTACTGGAACAAAAAACGATCGGTCGTTTCCCAAACGATCGGTCGAAATTCTTCAGAATTTTTTCAGACCCTACTGGACCAAAAAACGATCGGTCGGTTGACAAAACGACCGGTCGAATTCTAGTAATTTTGCGGTTTTTCTGCTATACTTCAAACGCTTGTAACTTCTTCGTTTTAACTCCGATTCTGATTCCGCTTGAAGTGTTGGCTTTGTTTTTCAGTACTCTATCTTTCTGGCTTATCAGAATTTTCATTTTCTATTTTTGGAAAAATCAAAGCGTTATATCATCGAAATTGAGAATTCGTAAAAATCAGTTAGTGAACCTTAAGAAGCTTGATAAAGTGATTAACATGTAAAACGAGCTTTTATCATGTATAAGTATTCATGTATGAGTAGGGTGTTGAGAAAGACAACTAAAGTGTTGGTTTAACCTATTTGTAGTTATGGTTATTACCACAAGGACTAGTAGACGGGGGACCAGCTACACGCGGGGGCGCACCACCAACAAGCGGTGCGGCTACCCGAGGTGGAGCAAACGGAAGAGCAGGACGAGCCCTAAGGGGGAGGGGAGCAACTCGTGGAAAAAGGACTGCAAGAAATCATGGGGGGAGAGGTAACACTAATGCCCCACCACCTGAGCAACCCGAGGTAGAGGAAGAGGTTGAGAATGTATACGAGGAGGTGAATGTGGAAGAAGAGGAGAATTTTGCACCTGAACCGGAAACGGTTAATGCTAATCAAGTGATGACCGACCTTCAGAAGGTGGTGCAAATGATGGTGCAGAATGCACAAGCTGGGAGTTCAAGCAACAATGGATTGCTTAACTTCACCCGATTGGGGGCTCCGACCTTCGATGGGGTAGGTGAACCATCCATAGCTGAGGGATGGGTGGACGAAATGGAGAAATACTTATCGGCTGCGGGGATAGTAAATGGGGAGCAACGAATGAATATGGCTCAGTTTCACCTAAAGGGCGAAGCACAGAAGTGGTGGTTGGGAATCGCGGATACATATGACACAAGCAACTTCGAATGGAATGAGTTCATCGAATTGTTTAATCGACAGTTTCTTCCCGATTCTTATAAAGATGAAATGAGGAGGCGGTTCGAGGAACTGTATCAAGGGGGTATGACCGTTCAAGCATACCAGCTTAAGTTTACCTCACTCTCAAGGTATGCACCAGACTCGGTTCTAGGAGGTGCAGAAAAATGTAGGAGATTCATGAAGGGGCTGAACCCGACCATCTCTTTGCAATTGGCATCGGCTCGCCATGTCAACTATAATGAGTTGGTAAAATCGGCTCAAGCTGTGGAGGGAGCTCTACTCCATAACAAGAGAATTTTAGAGAAATCGAAAACCGGAAATGCTCCGAGGGAAGAGAAGAAGCGGACTTGGGATATGGCGAATAATTCGCGGTTTCAACAACAGGGAAGGGGAGATAGGGGTTTCAACCAACTACCAACAAACACCATAATGAAGAGAGCGTGTTTTACCTGTGGAGATGTGAACCATCGACAACACGAATGCCCTAGAGTCCTATGTAGGACATGCAACCGGTTTGGGCATACGGCAAGAGTTTGTACCTTAGGACAAGGAAGAATCGACACTAACCGACCCTTTAACCAACCTAGGTTGCCACCACCACCACCAAGAGGACCCGGATTCGTACCACCACACCAACTACCTGGGAACCAAGGGGAAGGGTTTCGAGGTAATCACCAAGGAGGGGGAAACCGTGGGAACTATCGAGGAGGCTATCAGGGCCCGGGAAACCGAGTAAATCATGGGGGAAATCGAGGACCGCAAGAAAACCCACCAGCTCAAGCTCGCCAATTTGCCTTGCCACAATTGCCAAACCAAGGAGATCCGGCAAATGTACAAGGTATGGTTCTTGTGTGCTCATCCTGGGCACATGTTCTTTTCGATACGGGGGCGTCACGTTCTTTTATATCTAGAAGTCTAGTTGAGTCTTTGTCGTTAGAAATTGGGGTTCTAGATAACCCGATTGTTGTAGAGACTCTTGTTGGGGGTCGAGTTGTGTTGGACCGAGTGTGTCGGTCTTGTGAGATGGTGGTCGCGGACCACGTGTTTATATATGATTTAGTTGTCATCGAGATGTCGGGATTCGACGTGATCCTTGGAATGGACTGGTTGGTTCATTTCAACTCTTTCATCGATTGTGTTCGACGAAAAATTTTCCTTACAACTTCATCCGGAGATGAGGTGTTCTTTCGTGGGGAAAGGGACACTACCCTTTCTTCTATTCCTTATTATTCCAAGCGGGTTGTGGGCAACCTGTCTTGTCTTTTGGCTAGTCTCTCAATAGTGGAGAACGACGAGGAAGTGGAAATATGGCCACGCATAGTGGACGACTTTAGAGATGTGTTTCCGAAAGATCTACCGGGGTTACCACCGAAAAGAGGGTTAGATTTTTCTATCGAATTGGTACCGGGAACGGCACCAATAGCCATTTACCCGTACCGTTTGGCACCAGCAGAGTTGAAAGAGTTAAGTAAGCAGTTAGAAGAACTGCTAGAGAAGGGGTTTATTAGGCGGAGTACGTCACTGTGGGCGGCACCGGCCTTATTTGTGCAAAAGAAGGATGGATCGATGAGGATGTGCATCGACTATCGAAAGCTAAATAGGGTGACTATTAAGAATAAGTACCCACTACCTCGAATTGATGATCTATTTGACCAACTGAAGGGAGCGACGTTCTTTTCAAAAATCGATTTGCGATCAGGGTATCACCAATTGAGGGTGAAGGATGAAGATATTTCGAAAACGGCCTTTAGGACCCGGTATGGTCACTATGAGTTTGTGGTCATGCCCTTCGGGTTAACTAATGCGCCGACGGCATTTATGGAGTTAATGAATCGAATCTTTAAGGAGTATCTCGACAAGTTTGTGGTAGTCTTCGTCGACGATATCTTGATTTACTCAAGTTCAAGGGAGGAACACGAGGAGCATCTCCGTTTAGCGTTGCTCACGTTGAGGGAGCACCAACTTTACGGAAAATTTAGCAAATGTGAGTTCTGGCTAAATGAGGTGAAATTTCTTGGACATGTGATCTCGGAAGAATGGGTAAAGGTGGACACGACGAAAATTGAGGCAGTTTCGAAATGGGCACAACCGAAGAATGTGTTCGAGATTCGAAGTTTCTTGGGTTTAGCTGGATACTATCGACGGTTCGTCAAGGATTTCTCAAAGTTGGCGACTCCAATGACTTACCTTACCAAGAAGGGGGTGAAGTTCGTATGGAGTGAGCCTTGCGAGAAAGCTTTCTTAGAGCTCAAGAAGCGGTTGACTAGTTCTCCCATACTAGTTATTCCCGAGCAAGGGAAGGGTTATCAAGTGTATTGCGATGCTTCGAAGGAAGGTTTGGGTTGCGTCTTGATGCAAGACGGAAAGGTTATCGCATATGCTTCGCGATAACTAAAGATTCACGAAAAGAACTGTCCGACTCATGACCTAGAGCTAGCGGCAATAGTTCATGCGTTGAAGATATGGAGACATTATCTGTTCGGGGAAAAGTTCGAAGTGTTCTCGGATCACAAGAGCTTAGGGCATATTTTTACCCAACGGGATTTAAATATGCGACAACGACGATGGATGGAATATCTGGAATAGTACGACTACGACTTGCACTACCACCCGGGAAAGGCCAATGTAGTGGCGGATGCTTTGAGTCGAAAGTCTCATGCGACCTTAGCGCATGTGGCGATCGACGAATGGAGGATGATGGGAAATGTGAACGAGTTCGACTTGGAGTTGGGACATGTTAATGTGGGGACTTTGTACACAATAGTGGTACAACCGGAACTTGTGAGTAGGGTTCTGGAAGCACAAGATGGGGATGAGAAAGTGGAGAACTTTGAGAAACAGATAAGTTCGAGCGAAGGATTAGAGGGTTGGACAAAAGGAACCGATGGAGGACTACGCTTTAAGGGAAGGACTTATGTGACAGAAAACATGAGGAACGAAGTATTAAAGGAGTTTCACCACTCCCGATTAGCCGTTCATCCCGGCGGGACGAAAATGTATCATGATGCGAAAAGACAGTTTTGGTGGCCCGGAATGAAACGGGATGTAGCTTCATATGTTAGCAAGTGCCTAACTTGCCAACAAGTGAAGGCGGAACACCAAAGGCCGGTGGGTATGCTCCAACCTTTACCGGTAGCGGAATGGAAGTGGAAAAGGATAGCAATGAATTTTGTGACCAACTTACCTAAGTCGGTAAGCGGGAATGACGCTGTGTGGGTTGTGGTCGACCGTTTGACCAAATCCGCACACTTCATTGCGATTAAGATGACGAATTCGTTAGAAATCTTGGGACGGAAGTATATTAAAGAAATTGTTAGACTTCATGGGGTGCCTATTTCGATAGTATCGGATCGAGACGCGAGGTTTGTGTCGAGGTTCTGGGGCGCATTACAAAATGCCTTAGGGACCAAGTTGACAATGAGTACGGCGTTCCATCCCCAAACAGATGGACAATCGGAGCGGACTATCCAAGTGCTAGAGGATATGTTGCGTGCGTGTGTGAACGACTTTAAGGGAGGTTGGGAGAGCCATCTACCCTTAGTTGAGTTTGCGTATAATAATAGCTTTCAAGCTAGTATTGGCATGGCACCTTTCGAGGCTTTATACGGACGACCGTGTAGGTCTCCGGTGTGTTGGAGCGAGGTGGGAGAAGCGGAAATGCTAGGACCGCAATTGATTCAAGAAACGACCGAAAAGATTAAGTTAATTCGGCAAAGGCTTGAGACGGCTCGAAGTAGACAAAAGAGTTATGCGGATAAGAGGAGGAGACCATTGGAGTTCGAAAAGGGGGATCACGTATTTTTGCGAGTTTCGCCCAGGAAGGGGATTATGAGGTTTGGCTCTAAAGGAAAGTTGAGCCCGAGATTTATCGGACCATTTGAGATCGTGGACCGAGTTGGAGAAGTTGCATATCGGTTGGACTTGCCACCAAAGTTGACGGGGGTTCACCCGGTGTTCCATGTGTCAATGTTGAAAAAGTACCATCACGACCCTTCACACGTGGTGGACTTTGAGGACATTGAGGTTAGTGCGGATGTGACCTACGAAGTGGGTCCTATGAAGATTATCGATGTACAAGAGAAGGAACTTCGAGGAAATACGATTAGATTGGTAAAAGTGGTTTGGAAACACCACGGGGCCGAGGAGGCAACTTGGGAACGTGAGGATGAGATGAAGAGGAAATATCCTAATCTCGACTTTTCTTTAGGTATTTTTCTTTAGATGCATTCTAATTTCGGGACGAAATTTCTCTATCGGGGAAGGGTTGTAACGCCTAGAGTTTGGAATTTATTTTTGTTATAACGCCTAGAGTTTACGGAGTTGTTGCGTGTCTTTTATTATGTATGATATTGCATATAGGTGTTTACCTGAGTTGAGTTTTGTAGATGTTATGGAGTTGTTGAGGTAGAAGCATGTCATTTACCTTATTTTCCTTTATGTTGCAGCCGCTTCTTTTACATTGCTGTCTTTCATTTTGTTAGATATTGTATACAGGCGGTTACTTTTACATGATGGGCATTATCTGAAGTTTATCTCATTTGAGTTATGGAGTTGTACAGGTTGTGAACCCTGCATATGTTATTTCTTGAATTATGACACGAATTGTACATTTAGAATTTTTATGGCCTTGTTTATATAAGTTTATCATTTCTGGGTATAATTGTTTAGAGAGGAAATTTCGGGACAAAATTCTTTTAAGGAGGGTTAGTTGTAACATCCCGTATTTTTATAAGTGTTTTTAATTAGGATGTAATTTATCCAAAAACGTTTTATTCAAATTTTACCAAAAACCGGTCACTCGACTAATTTTTTTAGCCAAAAACCGAAACTCTACCGAAAAGCTTTATTTTTAAAACCTGTTACTAATTTTATAAATAAAAAGGACCCAATAGTTTTGTTTTTAAAGATTTGTTATTATTGAGTAGTATATTAATATTTTTGGATTTAGAGTTAACTTTTAGAACTTTAGGGACCAAATAGTTCGTTACCACAAACTATCTCAAAACAGTTTTTCTAAATACTTTTCAGCCACTTTTTAAAACCTAAAACCTAAAAATCAGCCCAAGCAAGAGAGAAAAAGAGAGAAAAAGAGAGAAAAGAAAGAAGAAGAAGAAGAAGAAGAAGAAGAGGAAACCATCGTTAGCGAGTTCATACCGGAAGCATCTCCTCTACGCACTAAGGTAACGGAGGTTATCCATTGCGACTAGACGAGGGTGTATGTTAGGATTAGGTTTTCCGTTTAGTATAAATTTGGGGTTTGTGCCTTTTATATTAATTATGTTGTTAAATTGTTAATTGGGGTTAGTTGCTATATTTTTAATTCGCTTATTTGATTTTGGATTAGTTGTGGATTTAGTCTTTTGATTTCGTATTAATGATAATATTAATGGGTTGCGTGTTATATGCGTTGATTATGTATTATTATGGTTGTTGATAGAATTGGGTAAATTATTGTTGGATAAAGATGAGTTTTATATTGCGCATATAAGGTGTTTGTTCAAATGCCTGAATGAGATTTATGTTGATTAGACTTGTTTGGCTAGTTGTGAATCTAGAACCTATGCTTTTGGGTTTTGTTGAATTACGTTAGAATGACGTTTGAGAATGTGATAAATGATTGGTTTATTATTTATTGGCTGAGGCCTTAATATTTATGTGTATGAGGTTGTGTTATATGAATAGTATAATATTATTGGCCGAGGCCTTAATATTGATACATTAGCAATGGTCTCTGTCTCTTCCTAATTCCGGGGACAGAAGACGGCAGTGGGGATAGGGAATGACTCGTCTTACGGACTGGGGCGAGTGGCATGAGAGGTCCTAGTGTGCACTATATTTATTTTATGTTAGCTATGGTCTCTGCTCTTCCTAATTCCGGGGACAGTAGACGGCCGTGGGGATAGGGAATGACTCGTCTTACGGACTGGGACGAGTGACATGAGAGGTCCAAGTGCGCACTATAAATCTACTTTTATGTTGCAATGGTCTCTGTCTCTTCCTAATTCCGGGGACAGAAGACGGCCGTGGGGATAGGGAATGACCTACCTTACGGACTGGGGTAGGTGGCATGAGAGGTCCATGTTTGTTATAGATTTGTGTTGATGTTATTTAATTTATTTAATTCATCCCGTTATAGAATGTTATTATGTTTCTTTTTATACGTCGATTATCGTAGTTGTAGAATTTGTGAGCTCTTGCATTTAAGGGATGGAGTGACGGTATTTTGTGGTGTCGTCCCGTCTAGTTACGTGCGTGGGACTCACCGTTACAATTTTGTATTTCAGGTACCAATTAGGTTGAGGCGTTGGTTAAGAGCATTAGCGAGGTATCGCATGGGCTCGGGCATCTTTCAGTTGCTTTATTTTCGCTTAGACTAGTTTTCATTTGAGGTTGTAGCCTACGGGCGAATTACCTTTGTTCGTTCCTTTTATATAATTTTGTTAAAACCTTTTGTCTTGTAGCCGCGTTTGGCAAACTTTATATTTATTCTTTTAATTGTTCATTTAGCTTGCAAATGTTTTCTTTTAAAAATTTTAAATTTCGTACCAACAGGTTCTCTTTTCTTTTCTTTAAAAAGGTCATGCCTCGATATCCGTGTTCTATGGATTTTGGGGCGTGACATAAATTGTTGGATTGGATTAATAGTTATAACTGGGTTTTTGGTTCTTAAGCTTGAAAATTCATCATTGTTTAAAACTATATGCTCTTAAATTTTATTTTCTCATTTAAAAGAACTGTTACAGCTGATTAACCCATCATGGATGTATTGAGATTTGGTTTGTGAAAAGTCTTGTGAGTTTTCCGAGGATATTGGTGATGGAAAATCTGATTATGGTTGTTTTGATGAGAGTGTTCTTGGTAATAATGTGAGAATTCTTGTGAGTGCTAATCTAATGTTTAGTTATTTGATTAAAGTGATTCTAGTTATATTGGTTCTAATTTTGGTTAATTCTGATTATATTGGTTCTAAACTTGTCATATTTGTGACAAAAACAGTGAGTAGGTTGATGAGTTGTGAGAGCATGAGAATGATATACATAAGCTTGACTTTGATAACTTTGAGGATAATTGTTTATATTTCTGTTTTTAACGATGTCTGCTATGATTGATTGTTTTGATAATAGTTTAAATGTTTATCTTTCTGATCTTTTATGCTTAAAAGTGTGGAAATATTTTACATATTTTGTGAGATGTGACTTGCAATGAGAGCTTTGATGTGTTTTTTGGGTTTTGCCTTTTTTCAGATTCTTTTATATTTTCCAGATTTTTTGGATTTTTTGGTTTTTTCACTTTTATTTTTTTGATTTTTTTGTTTTTTCCTATTTTTTAGATTTGTATTTATTAGTTATGGGGAAATAGAACAATTATTAATTAGTTTTAGTTTTCCGAAGCAATACTTAATTAAGTTGTAGATAAGCTAACAATTCAAAATTTACCCGGTTGTGCTATTTCACAACAGAATGACAACGGTTTATGTTGCTATTTCTACCTCCAATTTAGCCACAACCAGACTATAGTGTAACAATAACGACAAAACATATGTCAGTTCAGATTTTTTTTAGTGATTGCATGCGTTGAGTTATTCACACAGAAACGTAAGAAAACATGCTCATAATAACCATGTAAATTATAAAACGTACGTACACCCTTGACATAAATATCACAAATATAGATCAATGATCAAATATATAATACTAAAACAAACTTTAGAAATAACTGAAACAAGGGGAATAATTAAAGACTTGTCAGGAGACGATTTCTATAAACCTTTCAAAGGAATATTGTTGAGCAAATATTAATTCCATGTGTCCGGCCCATGATTCCTCAATTTAGACCTCTCCCACACAAGCACCTGTATACAAGCACATGTATATACTGTATAAGAAAAAAATGATCATATTTTTTTCGGTTATGTTGCTAAAATGGTTGTGGCTAAATTTTAGTAACAGTTATCAACAAATAGCAACATAATTTGTTGTTAAACTGTTACTAAAATTTAGCCACAACCATTTTAGCAATATAACCGAAAAAAAATTATGACGTTAAATGAACTTTTTCTTCTACTGATACAACGTAGAATCATTGTTCTAAAATGTATATTTCACGATTAATTCATTCAATTCCAATAAGATGTGGTAATTCGGTGTCTGGAAGAGCCTGCATATGGTTCAAAATAACCCTAAAACTTAAACTATCCACTATTTGAATAAAGACAAGTTTTGCTTTGGATTTTACTGACCTTGTCTTTTGTTAGCAATGAGCCGTTAAGACTTCTCAATTTTCGACTGCTTTTATATCTTTAAAGGACTTTTATTATGAATGCAAGTGAAAACTGGATGAAATTTTATGAGTAAATCTTGGAATACAACACAAACCAAAAATCCATGGATGTGCACATTTACCAAGATAAAATCGTTGACTTTATAAACTACGTACAATCATGTAAGGCAACTTGTCACCTTCTAAGGAAAATAAAGAAAGACTACATAATCACTAATCAGAATACTAAATATTCATGGACAATAATAATAAATCATTATAACGCATCCAACATTTTGAGTTAATAATTAAGTGAAAAGTGACTTGGGTATGTTAATTATATGTTAGAAAGAAGAAAATAATAAATTTAATTCTAACGATAAGCGAACCAATCACAAAAAGAAAATAGTTAAATTTGAGGAAAAGAGATGAGGTAAAATTTAACTTTCTATTTCCTCTTTATAATTTTCTGCCAATGTCATTTACTATAGTCTATTACAAACTATTTTAGGTAAACTATTATTACATGAAATTAAAAAATAAAGTGACAATATTAATAATTTCAATAATGATATGATTTCTGTATATACACTGTACACATACACGGCTCCCTCGTCTTTCTATTTATGCAATCAGTAAATGCCTTCTTTTTTGCTTATATATTGTGATACAGGTATGTAATTATGTAGACAATGAAACATTTTTAGTTTGTCAACGACTCAACGCGTGTTCGTCTTTTTTTTCCCTTAAGCCTTACGAACTTACGGTGTATATTGAGTATATTAAACTGTTTTGTAATTAATGGAAGATGTATGTTTGTTTCTGTTATATTTCATATTCACTGGACCAGATAGAAATATTCAGTGTAGTACTATTACTGTCAAGTTTGTAATTGACAGGACCAGATAGAAACTTGTGTATATATATATTGTAATCTCACAGAATAATAAAATAAGAAAAATCATTTTTATCTCTCTCTCTCTATATATACACGTATATATATACAGCTTAAAAGCTGCTTATATTGATCCGTATAAATTCCACCAAAACGTGGAAAATACGTTTCTACATGGTATCAGAGCGTTGATTAGCTATTCCGCTGCTTTTCTTTTTCAATCTGGGGTTTCTTTGGTTGATTGGAGTTTCTAGGGTTCTTGTTCAACAAATTTGGGGTTTTTGGTTGATTGATTGATCTATCTTCAATTCAATCATTATTACGCTCGGTATTCACTGGATCTCTCTTTTTTCTATTAGAATCTGTTAATATTCTTATTAGCAGATTTTCTGAATATTGGAATTAGGGTTTTGTTCTGCTTTATCAATTCTTTAAGATTTCTGGTTAATATTTGGGAATCTTGTATTCAAGATTATGTCAGGATCAGAGGAAAATCAAATAGGGGCTAATTCTAGGGTTCTGCCTATTACTACTATGAGTCCTTACTTTATTGGTTCTAATGAGAATACTAATACTAGTTTGGTTAATCCTGTCTTGAATGGTCTTAATTTCCATTCTTGGAGGAGAGCAATGGAAATTTCAGTAGGTGCTAAATCTAAATTAGGTTTTATTACTGGTTCTTTAGCTTGTCCACCTGAAGGTGATCCCATGAATGGGGCTTGGTTGCAGTGTAATCTGATTGTTATGTCCTGGATCATTAATTCTGTTAATAATGAGATAGGACAGTCTATCTTGTATGTTGATAGTGCTTCTAAGATGTGGAAAGAATTGACAGAAAGATTTTCTCAAGGTAGTGAGGCTAGAATTTATGAGCTTCATCATGACATTCATACAATGGTTCAGAATAATTTGTCTGTTTCTTCTTATTTTACCAAACTAGAAACCTTATGGAACCAGCTAAGTGTTTTAAGCCCTATACCTAGGTGTACTTGTGGTACTATTGGTAGTTGTGGTTGTAATTTCATGGCTGCTATAATAGCAAGAGAGCATAGGGTTTTTAAAATGATCTTTTTAATGGGTTTAAATGAGAAGTTTGCTCATGTGAGAAGTCAGATTTTGTTAATGAAACCTCTTCCTAGTGTGAATGATATGTATCAGTTAATGGGACAACAAGAGAAACAACAGAATCTAGGTGTTCATACGATTGTTAATCAACAGAATATGGTTCTTGCCTCTCAATATACTCAGGGTAATTATGTTAGGGGTCCCATTAATCAAGGTTTTAGGCCACCTGTATCTACTGCTAATAGTTTTAGACCTTTTAGGCCTAATATGGGGAGGGGTACTCCTATGAAATGTTCACACTGTGGGTCTAATAGGCATACCAAAGATAGGTGCTATAGGCTACATGGTTATCCACCAGGTTGGACACCTAGGCCTAGAGGGTTTTGTCAGAATTTTTCTGGGGGTAATATGGCACACCAAGTTTCATATCAGGATGATGGGATGTTCAATCCTACTCCTGTTCACATTCAAGGGTCTGTTGATCAAAGAAAAAACCAGGAAGATGAACAACAACAAGCTGTAGATACTTCTAATGCAATATCAAATATGGTGCATACTGGCATGACAGGTATGCCTATAACCTGTTCTACTTTATTTTTAGATAAAAAGAAACATGCTTATGATTACAATTTATGGATTATTGACAGTGGTGCAAATGAACACATGGTTGCTTCATTAGGACATCTTAGTCATTTTAAATTAGTTGATTCCCATGTTAATTTACCAAATGGACAAGTTGCTGCAGTAACTCATGTAGGAAATGTGGTTTTTAAAAATGGAATAGTATTAAAAAATGTTCTTTGTGTTCCTTCTTTTGGTTACAATCTTGTTTCTGTAAATAAGTTAGCTAGGGATTCTCATTATTCTTTGTTATTTGATTCAAATGCCTGTTATATTCAGGACCAGGTATCCTTGAGGATGATTGGTAGGGCAGAAGCAGAAAATGGTTTATATATTTTCATTAGAAAGGGTGTTCATAGTTCTTCTCATATTAGCTGTAATAGTTTTTCTTTGCACAATAAGCCACATATTTGGCATTCCAGACTAGGACATCCTTCTATATCTGTTTTGAATTTGATTTCAGAAGATGTAAAAGCAAAATTTACTGTTCAGAATTGTACTCCTTGTGATGTTTATCATCTTGCTAAGCATCAAAGATTAAGTTTTCCATTAAGCAGTACTCATGTTAAAAATGCTTTTGATCTTATACATTGTGATGTTTGGGGTAATTATTCTGTTCCTACCTATGATGGTTTTGTTTATTTTTTAACTATAGTAGATGACTATACTAGGTGTACTTGGGTGTTTTTATTGAAACATAAGTCTGAAACATCTGTTATATTACCTGTTTTTTACAAGATGGTGGAAACCCAGTTTAATAGCAAAATAAAAATATTAAGAAGTGATAATGGAACTGAGTTTAATTTAGTGGATTTTTATTCTAAAAATGGGATTATTCATCAAACTAGTTGTGTAGAAACACCACAACAAAATGGAATAGTAGAAAGAAAACATCAACATCTGTTAAATATTGGTAGAGCTTTAAGATTTCAGTCCTCTTTACCTATGAAATTTTGGGGAGAATGTGTATTAACTGCAGCTTATCTTATTAATAGAACACCTACACCTGTGTTAAATAATAAAAGTCCATATGAGGTTCTTTATGGTTATAAACCTACTTATAATCATCTAAAAGTTTTTGGATGTTTGTGTTATGCTAGCACTTTAAAAAGAGATAGGTCTAAGTTTGATGCTAGAGGAAGGAAAAGTGTTTTCCTAGGATATGCTACTAGTACAAAAGGTTACAAATTATTAGATTTAAATACTAATGTTTTTTTCTATACCAGGGATGTTATTTTTTATGAGGAAGTTTTTCCTTTTCAAAACCAAATTCAAGACTATTCACCTGGTCACAATGTTGTTAATGATAATAATGATAATGTTTCTAATACTGAGGGAGTTGGTAATTCAGAAGATGATTCTGTAATTATACCTATTAAGAGGACAAAAAGAACTGGTAAAGCTCCTGCTTATTTACAGGATTACCATTGTGCAATAAGCAGTGTTAATAGTTCTTTACCTACATTAAATCCTATTCATGCTTTAAGTTCATGTGTTACATATGATAAAATTTCTCATATTTATAAGTCTTTTTGTTTATCAGTTTCTTCTGCTGTGGAACCCAAAACTTATAAGCAGGCTAGTACTAATCCACTATGGATTAAAGCAATGAAAGATGAGATTACAGCTTTAGAGGTTAATAAAATTTGGTTATTAACTGAATTACCTAATGATAAACAACCTATTGGTTGTAAATGGGTTTTTAAAATAAAACATAAAGCAGATGGGTCAATAGAAAGATATAAGGTCAGGCTAGTTGCTAAGGGTTATACACAACTTGAAGGAATAGATTATGAGGCTACTTTTTCACCTGTTGCTAAAATGACTACAGTAAGATGTTTTTTAGCTGTTTCAGCTTCTCAAAATTGGTTTCTAGCTCAAATTGATGTTAACAATGCTTTTTTACATGGTGAACTAGAAGAAGATGTTTATATGGTGCCACCACCAGGTTTTTTTCAAAACAATAATAAATTAGTTTGTAAGCTTCAAAAATCTTTATATGGATTAAAACAAGCCTCTAGGCAGTGGTTTTCTAAGTTAAGTAGTGCACTTTTGGTTTATGGTTTTAAGCAATCTATTGCAAACTATTCTTTGTTTACTATTTTCAAAAATGGTAGTTTTTTGGTCTTATTAGTATATGTGGATGACATTATTTTAGGAAGTGCATCCCAAGAGTTAATAACAGAGATTAAGTTTTTTTTGGATAATAAGTTCAAATTGAAAGATTTAGGCAGTTTAAGGTATTTCTTAGGACTTGAAATAGCAAGAAATTCAACAGGTATTCATGTTTGTCAAAGGAAATATGCACTAGAAATTTTGGCAGATACAGGTTTATTAGCCTGCAAACCTACTTCTTTTCCAATGGATACAAAGCAAAAACTCACAAACAGTGATGATAATCCTTTTGAGGATATTACTTTATATAGAAGAATGGTTGGAAAGTTATTATATTTGACCATTACCAGGCCAGACATTTCTTTTTCTGTTCATGTGTTGAGTCAGTTTTTAGCAGCACCAAGTCAGTCTCATTATGCAGCTGCTGTAAGGGTTCTCAGGTACATCAAACAAGACCCAGCTCAAGGTATCTTCTTCTCTTCTAAGTCTTCTTTAAGTTTACAAGCTTTTAGTGACTCTGATTGGGCTGCATGTGTAGATACTAGGAGGTCAGTTACAGGGTTTAGCATTTTCTTAGGAACATCTCTTATATCATGGAAAAGTAAGAAGCAAAAGGTTGTTTCAAGAAGTAGTGCTGAGGCAGAATATAGGGCTTTAGCTATTACAAGCTGTGAGATTATATGGTTGCTTAGTTTGTTAAAAGATCTAGGAATTACAGCAGAACAACCAGTTTCTTTGTATACAGATAGTAAGTCAGCACTTGCTTTAGCTTATAACCCAGTTAATCATGAAAGAACCAAACATGTTGAAATTGATTGTCATTTTATTAGAGATTTAATTGTTAGGAAGATTATTCATCCTCTTCATGTCAATACTGCTAACAATATTGCAGATATTTTCACTAAAGCTCTTGGAGCAGCTCCTTTTCAGCACTTATTATTCAAGATGGGTGTGTTATCTCTTCACAATCCATCTTGAGGGGGGCATATTGAGTATATTAAACTGTTTTGTAATTAATGGAAGATGTATGTTTGTTTCTGTTATATTTCATATTCACTGGAGCAGATAGAAATATTCAGTGTAGTACTATTACTGTCAAGTTTGTAATTGACAGGACCAGATAGAAACTTGTGTATATATATATATTGTAATCTCACAGAATAATAAAATAAGAAAAATCATTTTTATCTCTCTCTCTATATATATACACGTATATATATACAGCTTAAAAGCTGCTTATATTGATCCGTATAAATTCCACCAAAACGTGGAAAATACGTTTCTACAGTGTAGCTAGGGAGGTAGCTAGATGACAATTGATCGAATATTATTGAAGGAAAAATTGTTTGATTGTTGAAATATTTCCGCTAAACAAGATTTTACATGAAACTTGAAATTTAGTTTATCGTTACTATAATATTAATGCTGCTTCTTTATGCTGCGCATGGTATATAATATATAACACGTAATAATTTAGCAAACAATCCGGAAAATTGTAAAATTATAGTCATGGTATAAATCTTGTTACCATAAGATTTAACAAATATTCAAGTTTCCATGTGCTATAACCCATAATACTAAAAACGTATGTGTTTAACATAAAACCCATAATGTACTGGCCGTAATCTCTAACCACAGAATTGTGAAATACTTTTTTACATTAAAATAGTGTAATCGTCACACTAACCACTTTTTCATATCCAATCAAGTTACACCAAACTTCACACTTAGTTGTATCATAACAAATTACACCAAACATCATACTTAATTAGATGTATCGTAACAAATATTATCATGTCAATTCTCCGCCACGCAATCCACTCTCTTTCCATTTTAGGTAATTAATTATCTATACTCTAAACTTATTAATTAGTTTTAAAAAAATTAAGCAAAGAAAAGTTTCAATTGAAATTTAACTGAAAACACCTGACTCATCTATATACGGAAATAGAAAAACAGTCTCAAAACACAATGAGAATAGCTACTTATACTAAAACTATCACTTACAGCAAAGCCACATGCAAATTATAATCATGCAGAGACAAACAGCTCTCAATGAAAGACTTCACAAAATCGGCTTCATATGCATTCATACCCGAAGTTGGAGCTTTAAGTTCCAATACACCCATGAAAATACTACACAAAGGCTAACATTTTTGGTTTTCACCCTATGCCCAATGATGGCCATATATAGTGCTTTTGAGTTCTCAATTTGCATTTATCTTTATTCATAGCTCCAAAATCTTAACGAGTTCCGTACTCATCAGACGAGGAATTATCAATATCAACAAAGTAAGAAGAGTCGAAGTTATAATCTCTCATGCATCAAGTCATCTAAAGTGTTGTTAAAAGTCACATAGCTTTGGCTACTGGAATTGACATTAGTTAAGTTGTTTTAATAAAGGTCTGAAGTTTTTTTTTTGTGTGTGTGAGAGTTTGATAGATTGGTCTTATGATTTACAAGTTTTTGACCACATTGACTTATTGTTAGTAATATTTTGTACATTAGCAGTACTAGTTTTGAAATTTTTTGTTCTATTGGAAAAATTATTTAGACAAAAAAACTTCTAAAATTTAAATTGTTCTCCTGTCTCAAATTACTAAATATATATGGCACTATTGTGGGAATACATAGTTAACTATTATCAATGTGTAGTTGGATATAAATATATGGTTGGGATAAGTGTTCTAAAAGACGAGTATAGGCTGAAATTAGCCGTAGCATAAACGGTAAGCAGAATCTAGCTAGGGAGCCTAGTAGATTAGACGGTGATATTAAGCGGAATTAGGTGGTAAGGGACCTATTTTCATCTAAAACTCATGATCATGCGCATTTTAGATTGATTGGGATTAATCAATCTAATGCATGTCATTTATACATATAAATGGGGAAAAGGCTAAACCCTTTTTTCATCGATATGACCCAACTTTTATTAAAACAAAAGTTCAACAAAAATACAAGTTTTTGGACCATTTTAAGCTGCAATAATGGCGTAAGAAATCAAAAGAAAACCAGAAAACTAACTGAAACCCAAAGGAATATTACAAATGTTTAGAGAGCAGCTAGTCTTTTTGATTATTCATATCCACATAGCATATACACAACATATATATCAATAAATTTTATTACACAACACTATGAATCCCCGAAAAGATTAAGATCACAAATATCATTGGAGTCTAGAGCCCCCACAATTATACAAACACTACAAAAAAATATCATTTTACCATCAGTTTAGTAACAGTACTGCATTTAATGATAAACTAACATTTTTTTGCATTGAAACTGCTAATATTTTAAAGCATAACTTAATTATATCTAGCTACTCTTATACTTTAATGCCTAGCACGGACCAAAGACCAGCTGGCTTTAATAGTGTGATGTAAAGAAACATGTAATATCTGTGAATCAAACCCATGGATACCTTTGATAGCTTACCATCTTGGTCTTTATTTTTGTTTTCGAGAGTACAAGCGAAAGAGATTAAAAGCGGAAATTGAAGAGAGAGCGATCATTCCAATGCTTGCAACCAGACCAATCACAATACCTTCAGCAATTTGGTTACAAAATTTTGAGTACATGTGACATATCTCCATCCACTCGAAATCTGCCTCGCCAAGCTTTGCAAGCATCGAAGATTGAGTAGCGGCCACCACAACAGCTAACATCAAATAGGCGATTACCTATACATTTAAGCAATGAACACCATGAAATAGACAATTATCTGTACATTTGAGGACTCGGTTGTACGTTTTAAGCTTGTCAAGCAGGTTAGGTTTATACGGAATCAAAGAACAATTGGAAGTCTCAAAACTGTAAAAATATTTTCAAAACTGATATGATGATATATATTGACCTCCAAGGTGGGGTAACGAGAAAAAACCAAAAATAGGAAATGAATATATATCATGCTCTACATACCACTGTTTTAAATAAGCGCGCTTCGTACTAAAGAAGCTCGATAAAATCTCGATTCAAAGCTTAAAAAACTCGTTTTTTCTGCTTTTTAGGCCGCTACACTTTTTATGCCTTGAGTGTAGCTCTTGCAATGACGCTTTAGCTAAGATTTCGCTTTTTAAAAACACATCTACATCTACATGTATACACCTAAAGTAATATCATACCTGATCAGCAGAGAAAATAGCCCAAGCTAAGGATTTATTCAAAACCACACTAGTCCCTCTCACCATACTCACAACACACCTCAAGCCTTGTACCACTGAATAAGCTGCAACTAACCCACTTGCCACAACCAAAATCCTGCCCAAGAAAATTAAAAAAATTGTCACCCTAAGACATGATTAATAATTTAAAGATTATATGTAAGAATTAGGGTGCTTACACAAGGGATCTCATGTCAGTAAACTTAGCCGTCTTTTGGATAGAGAATAACTCTTTAGTCTGAGAATCAGTCCTGATAAGTACAGCTGATATAACACTAAACACGCATACGAAACACCGAATCACTAACTCAGCTACTTTTATCCTCCTATCAATCACCTTCGTATTGCTCCCATTGATCACTGCTACATGCCCAGGACTCACTCCTATACCTATATAACTCATTATTATATTATTTTCCTTTTCTTCTGTTTACCAAGAGACTACCTTGAAGTTTTGAACAACAAAATAAGTTTTGAGGTAGATGAATAAAAAGAAAATAGCTGGAAGGACCTTAAACAACAAACACCTACTCAACCACCAAAGTACCGCTACATTTATATATATATATAGGGATACATTGAAGAACGAATAATATTGTTAACTTTTTGTTTGTTTATAATAGTATCTCGTTGTATGAATATGAGGTGAATACGTGATTTGGTGCAAAGGTCATCAAGGCATAGCCATGTGGAGTGACAAAATTAGTGACCTAACCTATATAAATGGCAACAGTACAGACTTTAATTAATGAAGGGCTATAAATATTATTGATACGTAATTAAGTGGCACCGAACCGTAACATTTTGCGGAGAGGATATAGACAGAAAAGAAACTAGGTGGGGGAGTCGGCCTCCCCCTCCCCTTTTGTAAAAAATTATCGAAAAATTAAAATTTTCCTATGTATTTTGATCAAAATCTTCAAAATTAGCATTCTCCCAATATTACGTAAAAAAATACTCAAATAGGATATGAAAAAAATTATATAGAATTTTGGCCCCTCCCATATATATACACTTCTTGGTTCCGTTACTGGATATAGATATAGATATTAGATATGTGTATATGAGTCAGATGACTAATTAGCTCGCTGATTTTTTGACAAGTTTATTACTGGTTAAAGTAAAATAAAAATAGTACATATTATTTTTTTTTCTTGTTAATATAACTGAAAAATACTATATCCCGTATAAAAATAAAAATAAAAGACTACATAAAATTAATTTGAAGATTGACCAACTGGGTAGAAAAGTTGTGTGTTCACAGGGAAATGACAATTTAGAAGCCACTTAAATGGTGTCAATTACGATGGATTTAACATGAAATCTAATTTACCTAGTACTTATGTGGAGTGTAAAGTACGTACTTGATTATAACTAGATAATTAAAGTAGTGTTGGGGCCTTGTTTATTATTAGTACTATTTAACTGTTAATTTCTTAATCCGTGTGAATATACAAAAATATAGGTCATTTCTTAGCTAGGGACATGGCGAAATCAATTAAAAATGTTACTATTTTTTCTATGCTCCACTCCAATGGTTTGTTTCGTTGCTACAATTAAAAGTGAGGCTTAAGAAATAAAGCTGTGGCTATGTGAGGTGTAGTAAAATTCTAAATGAATGAAGATCAATACATTTGATGTTCATTTTTCGATATATTTTAGTACCAGGAATTTACTTTGATCAGTAGACAATGCCCAATGTAAATGCATGCAAATGTCCATGTTATAAGTATTCAATAGGACCTTTTTCAAAACAAAAAAAAAAAGTATTCAGTAGGACAAATCGGTACTCTTGTTGTAGAAAACTACGTTTTAAATCTTATCCTTGTGAATTCAAAAAAAATAAAAAATAAATCCTAATTTCTTTCAACTGGAACTATTTCAGTTGAAAACAATTTTTTTAAAACCTAATCTCTAAATAGGGTTTGGACTGGCCGGCAAATAAGAGGAAATGTTGGGGGCAACAATGTAGCTTATGAGAGTAATGGTAATAAGTGCAGGGACACGTGTCAACAGAAAAAGTGGAGAGTTCACACGCCCGTAGCATTTAATGTAAGTTTAAAATAGATTATTAATTTGACGGTCGAGATTATAAAAAGAAATTTTATGAAAATGAATTATAGTTTATTTGTCTATGAATACAGTGACGAAGGCAGAACCGGATATCTGACGTTGCCAAAATATAAAAACATAATTCAAAGTATAAAAAACGAAAAATCCGAACTTATAATATATTAAATAGTCAAGTTCTCGTATATGAAATAAAAATTCCAAATTTTAGAATATTAGCGAATGAAAACAATTCGTGATACAAATTTTGTAATTTTTACCCACAAAAAACTACTTATTTGATACAAAAGATTTCTATTACTTATTTTGCATATAACCTCCCAAAGTTACTGTAAAATTGTATTTGCAACCCACTATGTATTTTTTTTTTTCTTTTCACAACACGTGTACCTTGTTTGCATGCTGTAATAATTTATTATTTTTTAACTAGTACTAGTAACAATACATAAAAATGGTTAGTGTGTTATTGCAAAAACAATATATAATTTTGAAAGGGGTTGCCGAAAAAAATATTAAGGGGTTTCCAGAATACCTTATTTATAAATTCTTTTGAAAAATACTATTAAAAATATTAAATTTTAAAAAATTGTGAGTTTGGTACGTCAACTCTTGTCATGTATATACGCCGCCACCGTATAAATACAAAGCTGGATAATACATAAAGATCCATCCATCACCCAAAACTTACATTCAAGTTTTAAATACAGTTATTTTCTTTTAGTCTCTTTTAATTTTTCATGTATTTAAATTCCAGTTTCTAGGAATAATTATTACATTGATAGCAGTTATCAAGTAGATCGATATAGATTGTAACGATGTATCGATTCAGAGTAATAAAGTTATGGCATATGCCATATATAGTGAAATTTTAATCCAGTCCGAGAGTTGTATTTTGAAAGACAGGCTCGTTCTGAAACCAGTCTACTATTTATGAAGTAGGAGCCTTTACTTAATTAGTTGACTTTTCTGAATTTGATTTTCATTTTAAAAATACCACAAACTAAAAAGTTTTGAACTCATAATCTGTTATGTGAATTAAGAAAACTAATCTACCATTTAAGCTACCAAAACATATTATAAACAAATTGATGTTTGAATTATTATCTTTAACTACCAAATATATAAGAAAGTACTCCGAGTTTGTCCGTAATTTTTTTACCGAACTCATGGTCCAAGGTCCAAGACTTACTCGACTTGGGTTTGGACCGCCCTACCTACTATTCTCAAGAAATTGTTTTTTAACTTTGTATGATTACGTAATCCCAAACAAATAATACGTATGAAACTTTTTCATGAGGGTTAAGCGTTAATTGTAGAATTTTTTGATAGGATTATTATCTATTTCGTGTTTATATCTATTTTTGCAATCATGTACAGTGTTTTTTGCCGTAAAGAGTGAGTGTAGAGAGAGAAAATGAAAACTGTTTTTGGTATGTTGTCATTGTTTTTGGTTTTTCAAAAAGAAACATCAAATTCAGAAGAGTCTTAACATTTTGATAAAAGTCAATACTCGTACTTTACAAGTAAAAGACTTGTTTAAAACCACGAGTCTTTTTTTCAAAATACGACTCTTACACTATATTAAGATTTCGCGGACTGTAAAAATATGTTGGGTAATATTAAGTATAAGGACTGTATTGTAATCTTTTATGAAGTATAAGAGTTTGTATGAAATTACTTTTATTTGTAACATTATATGTTTCAAGGGACTAATTTGTAATCTACTGTAAAATATGTAATCTGGGCTTTGACAGACCAATTGGGTAAACTCTGTAACTTGAATGATCACTTTGTAATTTAGAGAAACTATGTATATGTAGTTTCTCAGTTTATAGATTTAATATATATCAAAATTCATTTTTAATCTCTCTCTCTATCTCTCTATATTAATACGCTCATATATATATATATATATATATATATATATAAATCAATATAAACCAAAGAAATATCAATTTCTACATGGTATCAGAGCAGTTAAAGTAGTCTTTCGCTGTTTAAACCCACAAAATTGGGTTTAGTTTTTTGCTGGGTTGCTTTCGAAGGTTCAAGATTTGGGGTTAATCGGATAAAAGGGTTATTTCTCTGGGGGTTTTTTTACTGTCTCGCATCAATTGGTTCCTTAATTGGTATATTCTAATCAACTATTTCCTTAATTTGGTGATTAATTTGGGTTTCTAGAATTTTTCAGGAAATTAGGGTTCTTGTTTTTTTTTTTGAATTGGGGGTTTCTAGTTTTTTTTGGTGATTCTTCTTCCCTTGATTTAGAAATTGGCTAATTGGATTATATAAGAAAGGTTTATCTTCTTCTTTCTTGGAATTATGTCTGAACATTTGAACAACAATGATAGGGATAACAATCCATCTATACCCAATCAACAAATAACCACCATGAGTCCTTATTATATAGGTACCAATGAAAATACTAGCAATAACTTAGTTAATCCTTTATTAACAGGACCTAATTACCATTCTTGGAAAAGGTCCATGGAGATTTCTATAGGTGCTAAATCAAAACTTGGTTTTGTTACTGGTAGTTTAGTATGTCCTTCTGTAGATGATTCAATGCATGGAGCATGGTTACAGTGCAATTTAATTGTGATGTCATGGATTATAAATTCTCTTAATAGTGAGATTGGGCAATCTATTTTGTATGTGGATAGTGCTGCTAAGATGTGGAGAGAACTTACAGAAAGATTTGCACAGGGTAATGAGCCTAGAATATATGAATTACATCAGGATATACATAGTATTGTACAGAATGATCTTACAGTTTCTGCTTATTTTACCAAATTGGAAACATTATGGAATCAGTTAAGCATTCTTAGTCCTCTTCCTAGGTGTACATGTGGTATAACAGGAGGGTGTACATGTAATTTCATGGGTGCTATAATTGCTAGAGAACACAGGGTTTTCAAGATGATTTTCTTGATGGGTTTGAACACTAAATATGCTCATGTAAGAAGCCAGATTCTTTTAATGAAACATCTTCCTTCTTTAAATGATATATATCAATTGGTTAATCAAGATGAGAAACAACAAAACTTAGGGGTACATAATGTAAATCTGGGTAATAATATGTTTATTGCTACTCAACATAATCAGAATCTTAGATCATCACAGAATCAAACTTTTAGACCACCTAGTAATCCAGTTTTCAGACCTTTTATGCCTTCTTTTGGTAGAGGTAATTCAATGAAATGCTCTCATTGTGGATCAAATAGGCATACAAAAGAAAGATGTTACAAGTTGCATGAGTATCCACCAAATTGGGTTCCTAGACCAAGGGGTTTTAATTATAATCTTGGGGGGAATAATATGGTGCATCAAGTTTCTTATCAAGGGAAAGGAAATTATGGGGAAAACCAGTATAGTGTGAGTAATGGTAAGATTGAGTGTCAGGTAGGTATGAGTAATCATTTGGAACAAACTCCATTTCACTCACCTTATTATATAGTTCAACAAGGTTACACTGAGACTACTGGTCCAGAACAGCAGAAGAATTCTTTGGATGATCCAAATCAGGTTGCTGTTAATGATCAAAATCAGGCTGTTGCTGCTGCTAATATGGTGTATACAGGCATGTCAGGTATAAATGGTTTCTTTCCTCTTTCTAATGCATGTCAAAATAGTTATCAGAATTCTTTATTAGATAATAATGATACATGGGTTATTGATAGTGGTGCTAATGAGCATATGGTAAATTCATTAGTGCATTTTGATAGTTTTAAAAAGGTAGTGTCTCATGTTAATCTACCTAATGGACAAATAGCTAATGTAACACATATATGTACTGTAATTTTTAAGAATGAAATTACTTTGTATAATGCTTTGTGTGTACCTTCTTTTGGGTTTAATTTAGTATCTGTTAATAAGCTAACAAAAGATTCTTTTTTATCTGTTATTTTTAATTCACAATCCTGTTATATCCAGGACCAGGCCTATTTGAGGATGATTGGTAGGGCTGAGGCAAATAATGGTTTATATATTTTCAAAAGAGTTGGAAGTGTTAGTTGTAATAGTAGTTTTTTACAGAATAAGCATAATATCTTGCATCTTAGGTTCGGTCATCCTTCTATTCAAGTGTTAGGTTTGATTTCCAATGATGTAAAAGTCAAGTTTAGTACTCAGAATTGTACTCCTTGTGATGTTTGTCATATGGCAAAACAACATAGATTGAGTTTTCTTTTAAGAAATAATAGTGTTGTTCATATGTTTGAGCTAATACATTGTGATATTTGGGGTCCTTATGCTACTGCTACTTATGATGATTTTCATTATTTTCTTACAATTGTAGATGATTTTACAAGGTGTACATGGATTTTTTTATTAAAACATAAATCTGAAACTGTTACAATATTACCTAATTTCTGTAAAATGGTTGAAAATCAGTTTCAGCATAGAATTAAAATATTAAGGAGTGATAATGGTACTAAGTTTAATTTGCTTGATTTTTATGCTAAAAATGGCATTATTCATCAAACAAGTTGGGTTGAAACACCACAACAGAATGGAATAGTAGAAAGAAAGCATCAATATCTTTTAAGCATGGCTAGAACTCTTAGATTTCAGTCTTTTTTACCTTTAAAATTTTGGGGTGATTGTGTTTTAATTGCAGCTTACCTAATAAATAGAACACCATCCCCTTTGTTAAACAATAAAAGTCCATATGAAATGCTTTACAATAAGAAACCTGTCTATAATCATTTGAAAGTTTTTGGTTGTTTAAGCTATTCTACTACTTTGGTTAGAAATAGGAATAAATTTGATGTTAAGGGAAGAAAATGTGTGTTTATTGGTTATGGAACTAGTACTAAAGGTTATAAACTTATTGATATTAACACTAATGATATTTTTATGTCAAGAGATGTGTCTTTTTATGAGGAATTTTTTCCTTTTCAAAAGAATAAAAATACTACTACTACAGATTTTGATGTCATTAATGAATCTAATAATACTAATACCAATACACATTTTATAAGGAATAATGATAATAGAAGTACTAATACAACCTGTTTAGGTAAAAAGTCTGTTAGGAAGATTTCTGCACCTCAGTATTTAAAAGATTTTCATTGTAATGTTAATATTGTTTTGTCTATTAATAAGAAAAAGGTACCTTATGATATATCCTCTTACATAACTTATGATAAAATATCAGAAAAAAATAGGAATTTTTGTTTATCTGTTTCTTCTATTATTGAACTTACCACTTATAAACAGGCTAGTAGTGATCCTTTATGGATACATGCTATGGAAGAAGAGGTTAAGGCTTTAGAACTTAATAAAACATGGTTTTTAACAGAGTTACCTTTAGGAAAACAACCAATTGGTTGTAAATGGGTTTATAGGATTAAGTACAAAGCTGATGGTAAAATAGAAAGATATAAAGCTAGGTTGGTTGCTAAAGGTTATAATCAATTAGAAGGTATTGATTTTGAAGCTACATTTTCCCCTGTAGCAAAAATGACAACAGTTAGGTGTTTTTTGGCAATAGCAGCATCTCAGAATTGGTTTTTAACACAAGTTGATGTTAATAATGCTTTTTTACATGGTAATCTTGATGAAGAAGTTTACATGATACCCCCACCTGGTTTTGTACAAAAGGACAATAGTTTAGTTTGTAAGTTACAAAAATCATTATATGGCCTGAAACAAGCATCAAGACAATGGTTTTCAAAGTTAAGTACTTCACTAATTTCTTTTGGGTTTGTTCAATCTTCTGCAGATTATTCTTTGTTTACTATTAATAAAAATGATAAGTTTCTGGCCTTATTGGTCTATGTAGATAATATTATTTTAGGCAGTTCTTGTTCAAACTTGATTAATGAGGTAAAAAGATTTCTTAACACACAGTTTAAATTAAAGGATTTGGGTCCTTTAAAAAAATTTCTAGGATTAGAGGTAGGCAGGAATAAAGATGGGATTCACATTAATCAAAGAAAATATGCTTTAGAAATACTGGCTGAAACAGGTCTTTTAGCTTCTAAACCCAGTCACTTTCCAATGGACACTAAACAGAAATTTAGTTGTATTGATGATGATAAGTTTCCTGATATTATTTTATATAGGAAATTGATTGGAAAATTGTTATATTTAACAATAAATAGACCAGACATAAGTTTTTCAGTACATGTTTTAAGTCAATTCTTAGCAGCTCCTAGTAAAGTTCATTATGCAGCAGCTCTAAGGGTGTTAAAGTATATCAAAAAGGATCCAGCACAAGGTATTTTGTTTTCTTCAAATTCTCCTGTTATTTTAAAGGCATATAGTGATTCTGATTAGGCTGGTTGTGTTGATACAAGAAGGTCTGTAACTGGTTTTAGTGTTTTTCTTGGAAATTATTTGATTTCTTGGAAAAGTAAAAAACAAAGTGTTGTATCAAGAAGCAGTGCTGAAGCTGAATATAGAGCTTTAGCAATTACATGTTCTGAAATTATTTGGTTAAAACAGTTGGTTAAAGATTTGGGTTTCAAAGTTGAAAAATTAGTGGCTTTATTTACAGATAGTAAAAGTGCTTTAGCTTTAGCTTATAATCCTGTTTTCCATGAAAGGACTAAACATATTGAGGTGGATTGTCATTTTATTAGGGATACATCCATTACATGTTCATACTAATGATAATGTGGCAGATTTGTTTACTAAAGCAGTTGGTGAATCTTGTTTTAAGCATTTACTTGTAAAGATGGGTATTTTGTAAATTCATTCTCCATCTTGAGGGAGGTGTATTAAGTATAAGGACTGTATTGTAATATTTTATGAAGTATAAGAGTTTGTATGAAATTACTTTTATTTGTAACATTATATGTTTCAAGGGACTAATTTGTAATCTACTGTAAAATATGTAATCTGGGCTTTGACAAACCAATTGGGTAAACTCTGTAAGTTGAATGATCACTTTGTAATTTAGAGAAACTATGTATATATAGTTTATCAGTTTATAGATTTAATATATATCAAAATTCATTTTTAATCTCTCTCTATATATATATTAATACGCTCATATATATATATATACTAGTAATCGTGCCCCACGCGTTGCGTGTGTAACGCGTAATGCAATTAAAATATAAAAAATAAGTATACTTATGATACAAATATGTGGATAATAAAAAAAAAATAGTATAAGACTTAAAAGAATGTTTGGTTGTTAAAGAGGGGCACATAGTGTTATTAGTTGTTATTTTTTATTTTGTTTTTTTGTTTTTTTATGTGAGTATGGTATTATTGTAATTAATAAAAAAGTATAGGGGTATTTTGGAAAAAAAATGGCTAAATTTGACAGCCTCAATTCTCTTGGGTTGGCTTATTATAATAGAATGATATATATATATCAATCAATATAAACCGGAGAAATATCAATTTCTACAGATAAAGTTATTTGTTGCATTAACTTCTCGATTTTTCATTATAATACTATTTTTATGAAGAAGTCATTAACTACGGCATTGGAAGAACCTAATTCACTTGTGAGTATGAAGTTAGGCGTCTAATTACAAAAATTGTAAAATTCTATTAACAACATGCATCATGCATCTTTCATTTAACGTTAAAAGTTGATTCTGATTTAAGTTTGGTATCCTACAAAATCGTCGTCGGACATATCCTTCCCAAATAGTTTTGATAATTTGTGTTTATATTTACACCAATTTATAGTGCCATGACCTACATGCTACACATACAACCAAACAAACAAATTCACGAGAAATTATTTGGTCAGTGGTCATTCAGGTTCCAACACATTTTACAACCGCACACTTCATATTTTATTGTGTAAGACTCCAGAACTCAATAGATGTATGGTTAGAAAATTTGTGTTGAAATATTATGTGTTTATTCTTGTTATTAGATGAACTAATCTTGACCATTAAAAGTAAGTAAATGGAGGGTTGTGATTGATGTGTAAAGATAGTGTTTTTTTTATGTGGGTATAGATCCTCCCCTATATATATATATTATACTATTATTTATGTGAAAATTCTTATGAATGATTGAAACAATTATTTATAAAAAAAATTAATAGTTTAAAAAATTACACATTAAGAAAAAAGAAGAAATAAAAAAAAAACATTTGAAATTTGAAATTATAAAAGTAATGTAACTGCCTATATCCGCCAACTGCGTATATTCATTCTTTTTATTTTAAAACTTTATGGCTTTTTATTTGTTCTCCTTATCTCTTTCACAGGTACAATCCTTATTTTTATTTTATTTTTCGATTTTAAATACTTATTAATTTGATTTATTCTTCAAATTAATACTATGCAGTTGTTATTGTTTTTTTTTTATATATTTTTATACTGTTGCATAAATTCATGCGTTTCACCATGTATCGCGTGGGTATGTTCGCTAATATAGTATATGTCAAGAGCCATTATCCTTATGAGATTTTCAAACAAATATTTGCAAAAAAAACTCTCCAATTACACAAATTACGAATAAATCAAATACTAATAAATACACGGTTAGAATTCAAAAACTATAAACTGTTCTTTCATTAACGGTCAAACGTCTCTCTCTCTCAAAGTATATTTTAACTCCCCGTCTGTACATTCTTCTACATAAAGCAATTCGTTCTCTTTTTATCTTTTAAGGAATATATTCATAACTGGTGAGTTTCTGATTTTGTTCCTTTTTCTATTTTTAATTTTGTTTCCTACATATCTTGGATTCTTGCTATATATTTTTGAATCTCATTTTATATTTTTCAAATGTGGAGTTATTATTTGCTTACTACTTTACATATTTTTAGTTATTACCGAAAATCACAATTTAGACTACGCATCGTCTGTGCACGGCTGCTAGTATATGTGCACGGCTGCTAGTATATATATATATATATATATATATAGTAATCTTTATCCACGCGTTGCGTGTGCGACGTATGGTATATATATGATCCGGATAAATAAATTTTTAAAAAATATATTGATTGAATAAATATATTAAATTATAAATCATGAGTAATATAATGTTATTGTTATACAAAATGCACGTAAAACGATTTTGTTTGGTATATTATTATAATTGTTTTGAAAAGATAATGATTTTTGTGTATTTTTTATATTTTGAATTAAATAAATGTAAATGAGTAATTAATAAAAAAGTATACATGTATTTTTGAAAAAAAAATAGCTAAATTGGACATACTCATTTGACTTATTATAATAGAATGATACATAGAGTAGGTTACTGCACTAAAAGTCGTGGCTAATTATTTCTTTCTTTCAAGTTCTTAAAATTTTTACTTAATTTATTTTTAGACCCACCTTTTGCTACATATTTATCTGGTTGCGTGGATTTTTTCCACATTCTTATTTTAGGGGTAATTCCTTATAAGTAGCTCATAGCAAATTATATTCCTCCTAGTTACCTTGATAATTTCGCATTTCCTCATAGGTACCACTTTTTATACTATATGAGTTTTATTAGTAATTGATTTTTTTTAAAAATGAAAAAAATCATAAAAAATCACCAAAAAAACACAAAAAAAAAAAAAATCATAAAAAATCACAAAAAATCACAAAAAAGTACAAAAAAAACACAAAAAATCACAAAACATTATAAAAAAATAACAAAAATCACAAAAAATTATAAAAATTATAAAAAATCACAAAAATCACAAAAAAAGAATTATAAAAAAATTAAAAAATCATAAACTTTTTAAAAAATTCCAAAAAATATATAATTTTTTTTTGTCAATATAACACTTTTTATACCGAAAAGTGATTTTTTTTTATACAAAAAAATGGGTTTTCCATGATAAATGTGCCTTTTTTTAATCTAAATGAGCTGAAAGTTCATCTACTTCAGTCAAAAATACATATAATTCAGTCAAAAGCGTATATAGTTCAATAAAAGTGCATATAGTTCAGTCAAAAGTGTATATAGTTAGTCAAAAATGCATAAAATTGAGTCGAAATTGCATTCAATTCAGCTGAAAGTACATTCAATTCAGCTGAAAGTAAATCTAATTCCCTTGAAAGTGCATACAATTCAGTCGAAAGTAAATATAGTTCAATAAAAGTGAGTATGCATATAGTTCAGCTAAAAGTGCATCTGGTTCAGCTGAAAGTACATCTGGTTCAGTTTAAAGTGCATCTAATTTAGTGGAAAGTACATATAGTTAAGTCAAAAGTGCATATAGTGTAGTCGAAAATTAATATAGTACAGTCGAAAAGTGCATATAGTTAGGGGCGAAGCCAGGATGTGTAAATGGGGGTGCCAAAATATATGTACAAGTAACATATTTTTATTGGGGGTGCCAAATCTACACCTAAAAAGAAATTGTACTAAAAAAAATTGCGTCACTTGGGATTTCTAAAATTATGGGGGGTGCCGTGGCACCCGATCGTCCCCACTTAGCTTCCCCCTGCATATAGTTATGTTAAAAATGCATCTGATTCAACTAAAAGTGCATCTGGTACAACTGAAAAGTGCATATGGTTCAGCTAAAAGTGTATATGGTTCAGCTAAAAGTGCATATGGTTCAGACAAAAGTGCATCTAATTCAATAAAAGTGCATATCGTTCTGTAAAACCTGCATCTGGTTCAGCTGAAAGTGCATATGGTTCAGCTAAAAGTGCATATGGTTCAGCTAAAAGTGTATTTGGTTCAGCGAAAGTGCATATGGTTCAGACAAAAGTGCATCTAGTTCAATAAAAGTGCATATCGTTCTGTAAAATCTGCATCTGGTTCAACTAGAAGTGCATCTGGTTCAACTGAAAGTGCATATAGTTCAGCTAAAAGTACATCTAGTACAGTCAAAAGTGCATAAATTTCAATAAAAGTGATTTTTTTTGTGATTTTTTTCATTTTTTTTGGTAATTTTTGTAATTTTTTTTATAAAAATACATTTTTTTTTTTTTTTTACAATTTTTTGTGATTTTTTTCCATTTTTTATGAAATATGTGTATGGCGTTTTGGTAAATAAATTAAATAATTAAAAAGTGCTACCTATAGGGAATGTGAAATTATGGAGGTACCTAGGAGGAATATAATTTCAAAAGTGGTACCTATTGGACATTAATTCCTTATTTTATGTACTCACCATACCAAAATTTGAAATGTGAGATTTTATTAGGGAAAAAAATTGATATTTGAAAAAATTGATATTTGATAAGGCGCAATATTTTAAATACTATTTTCCGATTAAAATTCAACACCTATTTATGAATTATAATGAAGTTAAATAGGGTGCAAACTTTTCGACTCCGCTGGGGTGTCGGGAGTGCTCGGGCCGCCCCTCGACTCTAAGGAGTGTTTTTGAAGGACCAAATAATTTATTGTCTTTCACAAATATAATGTAATAGCTTCTTTCTTCTTTTGGTTTGTATTTAGGATTTTTGTGGTGCGGAACGTGGGAGGCTCAAGAATTTTTTTTACAAAAAATGGAAACATAAAAGATTGTTTTTTTTATGAAATACTAATACTATATGTTATAAGAATGTCCCCTTGTGGCATTTTCTCTCATTAATCTCTCCACCTCTTAGATTTCTCTCGTCTGGTTTGACATTATTTTGCCCAACTCTGTTTGCTTGCTTGTTATCACAATTGACCATTAGCATAATAGTGGGTATACAGGCTATTTGTTCAACGTACCTTCATTTGTTATTTGTTAATGATAACTACGCACATCTTATATTAGGTACAATTATAATTCACATTGTAGTGTGAAAAAAGACAAAAACAAATAAGAATTATGAATACCATGTCGTGAAACACTTCCAAAAAAACAATTACATGAAATCATTCATCGATTTAAGTTGTTGTAGAAAATTACTTTCTTGATTTTCTTCTTAAACCAATGAGCATTATCGATCTTAGTCTTCGATTCAAGGTAGAAACTCATATTTGCATGGACCGTTACCTGTGTAACCATTTACAACAAAGAGATAAGTACCTAAAAGAACAAAATTACTATTAAGAAAATTAATTGAGTGAATACTTACTTGGATCAAGAGAAGTGATCAAACCAGCAGCACGGAAATAGCAAGAGCCTCCTTTGTGCTTCATTGTTTGATAATAAGAATTGAATGCAAACGAGGCATGGTCTTTCACGGTATTTGGCATATAACACGGCCCGTTTGGTTGTATCTTCGAGCAATCTGCACCGTTCTTACAAGCCCAATCGAGCGCGCCCGCTAGATCTACATCCAGAAACTGTTCATCCGCTACACACCACTCCGGATAATCTGCTTGCGCTTCTATGTTCATTTAAGATAACTTTTTTAAACCCCGCAAAATATATGTAAAAAGTTTATTCAGAGTAAATATGATTGTTGATTTATACTTTGGACCGGCTAAGATGATGATATTGAGGTAAAGAACAAGCAATGTAGACACTGGGGGCTATAGATCCCTAATTCATTTCAACAAAAAAGAAATCGAAAAATTATTTTTCCTATATCTTGACTAAAATTTCTAAAAAAAATCACATGGACTAGTTTATGAATTTAAACACCACAAAAATAATGTAAAAAGTTTATTCAGAGTAAAATATAATACTGTATATCTATACTTTCGACAGGCTAAGATGGTTATAGTGAGGTAAATAACTATATGTGTAGATTTGGTCATCATGGGGGCCTTGCCCATGAACGGAATGCTTTGTTTCACTTTTTCTATATAAATAAATAAAACTATATGTGTAGACACTCGAGTCGTTGTCCCTCTATTTCGGAAAAAAGGAAACAATGAAAATTTAATTTTTTCTATGTAACATGAATAAAATTTCTAAAAAGTCCATGCGGATTAGTTTATGAATTTCACCCCCTCCCCATCTGAAAATAACAATTACACCAAAGAAAACTTCTTTCAATTTGTGATAAAATAATTAACAAATAGTCAACAGAAACAAAAGTAATAATAAATCTCTTAGCAAAAAGTTTCCGTAAACAACTACCTGACTCGAAATGGTACATAATTTCACACACAAAAAAAACAGAAGTAATAATAATGTAACGAAATGTACCTGATCTTTGAGAAATTGAGTGGAGACATAGCAGACCAAGTAGGAAAAGGAAAACCCTAATAAACGAACCAGAAGGCATTGTAGTCGTAGAGCTGTTTGTATGTGTAAATCTCTATATATTAGAAGTGATCTTCTTGTTTATATTTTGGTTGTGTCTAAAACTTAAAAGATGTTGTAGGATATTATTGTCCATCTTGGGCCTTACTTTATTGGGCCTCTATTGGGCTTTCCTAGCATATGTAACCCTACCTTCTATTATATAAAGAAGGTTAGGGGGTCTCTTGATGTAACTTCCCTATACTTATCAATGAATAAAAGACGACTCCTTTATATCTCTATACTTGTATCTCCATATCTATATATCTAGCTAATATGTCACACAACACGTTATCAGCACTTTGCTTGCGGAGATTGGAGTAAAGATATAAGATTTGAGTTTTTGTCCGAAGACCAGGGTTTTTATGTTGGAAAATTGAGTTATATACATGCGGCCAAAGTTTGAAGGTTTTTTTTATCGGTCTTTCCCAACATACCAGGAGTACGGTAAATAATATTTATTTGATCATACCTGTGACAGAAAAAAAAAAAAAAAAAAAAAAAAAAAAAAAAAAAAAAAAAAAAAAAAAAAAAAAAAAAAAAAAAAAAAACTGCATGCTAGCATAAATAAAATTAATTTTACTGCAATTAGAATTGATAAACTGGTTGCTTTATTCACCATTAAAAATTGCACCATCAGTAATATGTCATGCCATATCTATAAAAATCAAACCCTATAGTAGTACAACTGCATGCGTCCCATTAACTATGTATTGCTAGAAATTGTTCAATATTAGATTGAATTCCATGTGATATTGATAAATAGCCTGCCCATGACCCATGCGTCTTACTATATTGAAATTAGTTGTATACATTAGTAAAAACGTAGGTTCTGCATGTTCAATTGTTACATATGATGTTTGACGACTATGTGATTTGAATTGTTAGTAGTATAAACCTGTAAAACAAAATCTGTCAGTTCGAAAACAGTAGGGACCACAATGCAAATCACTAATACTTGTGTACTGTCTGTAAAAACTGAATGTAGTTTAATCAAATTACAGTACTAATCCATATAGTATGTATGTTACATTTAAAACACTATATGTGTTCCCATGTGTAAAATTTGGTCCATATCTAACATAAATACGTACATGATAATTGATTAATTGGCTAGTAAATAACATTGCATGTTAATTGAATTAATTTATGAATTGCCATGTTAATAATTACTGCCATGTAATATTATTACTGCTGTTATGTATAAGATATGTAAATTTGCGAAATCATATATATTCACATTTAAGTTGGAAAAATTATGAATCTTCCCTAAATAGGCTCACCTATTTGGATACGATGTCTAGGAAAGATATAGGCGGAAGTCGATATCCTAATGAGGTCGGGTTTTAAGTGGCATTTGTGCCCTCCACCCTCACCGTCTTTCCTGGTCGTTTTTCAAGTAGAGCTACCGAAAGGGGTTGACTAAATAATAATTTCCCCGAATGTGTTTATATAGTGATGTATGTTTCGCCGAATTGGTGTCTCTGTATCGACCTGTCGTTCGATCAATGAGAACCTATTCACATTAAAAGCAAAACTATTTTTCGAACCTGTCGTTTCGAAATAAAGTTTATGCTTGTACAAACCATAAACATATAAACCAGTCGTTTTATATGATAAATAATCCAGAACTCCCAAAACATGTTGGATGTCATCTATGATGAGAAAAATCGCAAAACATACTTGCGAAATGACTGTTTAGACGTTGATGTTATTCCGTCACCACATGTTAGTCACCCTAATGTGTGAAAATGTGATGCCCAAATTTTTTTTTGGATGCCATCTTTGATGAGTAAAACACGAGTTTGTTGTTACCCTCAGGATGAATGCTAAGGCGCTGATTTTATTCCGCCGCCACATTTGAGACGTGATGACGTCTATGGTGAACAAATGTCTGAAATTGACATATTGGAGCTATCCTTCACCAAAATACTAGCTTGGAAATTGTATTCCATAAGCAGTATCGTGAATTTATATTCACCATATTCCTTTATCGCCCATCTGTTATTGGATAAAAAAAAATAAAAAAAATTACCCCGATGAGTAGTTTTAATCCTATTGGGTCAATGGCGAATTGTTTGCCTGATATTAATGCTCTTCGTGTACATTTTTTTTCACGAATCGAGAACCGAGACAAGTGTTATTTGTCTCGAACTGTCGCGATCCCGATGAATCGCCTAGCCAAGCGAGATTTTAGACAATCGTCAAAATCGAAAACCTGTGGCTCCAAGACAATAATTGAAAGGAACAATATGACACGTTGTCACAAAGCAAGAGATAATGCTCAAGGAGCCAACTCTATGCTATAAAGACAAAGGTCATGCACGGTTACTCCTTAAATAGTTCACAACTATTATAAAGGTGGAAAAACCGATGCTAATGTGGTTAAAGTTAATTGAAAGGAAACTCTTGAGACCCCCGATTTTGTGGCTCAAATGAGTTTGATACCTTTCTTTATTGATTTTGATAAATCATTGAGCCATTTTTTTGCTCATCTGGATTATGTTTTTCCATTTGGATTATGATTTTTTCCATTTGGACATACTTTTGGATTATGGTTTGCCTGTTTACGAAATTTCTCGAAATAATTTAAAGTGTTTTTTGAGCAAATTCCTTTGACAAATGTGACCAAACTTTAAATTATGAAATTTTAGGCAATACTTGTGGTGTAGTTGGTTTTTTGGAAATAGTGGGTAACAGTGTACCATATAATTTCACCAACTACTTGCCTAAAAGAGCACTCAGTGACAACGATTCTGGACCTGTCGTTTCAAAATCGAAATCTTTGGTAAAGCCAAATTGATTTGTCAAATATGAGGCGTTATACTCATGCAGGTCCTGTCGTACCTTGTTGAGTTATAAAATATTCGAGAAAACCAGTGTTATCTGGTAATAGCTCATGAAAGAAATGAAATTTTTTTACATAGCCTCCACTCAAAAACGTATTTTAGAGGAGTTGAAATGTCTTTCAAGTGGTTGCTACCACATTCTTTAAAGCATTCAAAGTTACCTTATCATTTCGCCTGTCGTCGAATGATAAATGATTTAGATGCTAAGACATGATTGTCTGTACTATCATTCGCCTGTCGTCGATTGATAAGAGCATTTTGATATTATGGCATTGACCGGATGAGATATTCCCGGGTCAAAAGACGATGCTTGATTTATAATCGCATAGCATTTGGATTCTCTCTGAGAATATATTTCGTGATTAATCCGAAATTCATGCCACTAATGCTCACTTTGAAAGACTAGTATGTGTAAAGATCACGAAATGAACTCGTAGAATTCTGGTAAAGAATTGAAGGAGTTATTGTGGACTTATCCAACCATAAAACGGACCATAAATATAAATGGTTATGGTTGATGCATCGACAATAAGGTCACATTTTATTGTTGTCCACAGAAATGCAGCATTTCCCAAACTTTTAGCCCTATCATTAAGTTGATGGCTCATGATCCGGATTATCCTGAAAAGTCTAGTCGACTTGATAATTCCGAAGAGTAATAATCGAAATTTCGATTTGAATTACTTGAGTTTGGAAATTCAAATTGAACATCCTGTCGATTATGTTCAGACCCAAATGGACTCACGGAAAGTTTGTTGATGCGACTGCAAATGATTGCACGCACATCTTGGTCTTGCGCACCAAGATTTATATTTCCGTGTGGGTTATGCTATTTTGCTGCATTGGTCCATTATGAGGCCCATAGACACTCAAACACCATATGCGTACCAGCTGGTTACTGGTTATGAGCCAGAAGTCTCATAATAACGCGTGTTTAGAGTGATTAATTAATATTTTGATTGAGCCGTTCTAGCGTTCAAAATATGGACCTCTGAAGGGGACATAAGTCGATTATGAATCTCCTTCCTATCATTTGATAGAGTAACCTTGGCAAGCGATCTCTTTACCGCATGATATGCGAAAGTGACATCGCTAAGACTGTTCTCCCCGTCGTTAGGGGGAGATTTGCACGTTACCGTTGATAAGGAACGACGTGAAGTAGCGTGGCATAACCCACTCAGTCTTAGCTTGATCCCCAAAACTGCACTTAGTGATAAGTAAGTGCATAGACTCCCTCAAGTCTAACTAAATGCCAGACGCATTTAATGACTTTATGAGATGTCACGAGATCATTTATACCAGCTGCAAAATGCTTGCAAGGATAGACGTCCCTGTCGGACGCCGTGTTCCTGTCGTAACACGTTGCTTTGGCCGAACCCGCCAAGCAAAGGACGCTGCCGTCGGCCGTCAGTCTGTCGTCCTTCCTAAGATATGAGGAAGTTGACCGGTTCTTAATTCGTTCAGCCCCAGAGGTGGTGAACTGAAACTCGTTTGTCGCACGAGATTATAAAGGATCAAGGAGATGTGTGATTTCCTCCTCATCCTAAGAATCTCGAAATATCTGTCGATCATGATATCTTAGACGATATTGAAGCGAAACGAGACTGTCATTGATTACTTGTTCATATATTCGGTGACGACTGATAATATGAACAAATTATGATAGGGAACCATGTACCGTTGCCTGAAGTCAACGTAGAATAGACTGTACTAATGGAAACTTGCAATCCAAGTAGACTCCTTAGCGAAAGTGTGTTCGGACCTGTAGCTCCAACGCCACCAATGTTAAACTAGTTTGTTTATTTGGTTATTCGTAAGGAAAAGTGATGAGAATAATGAGATTGTAGAATGCTCGCCTAGTAGCGCAAGGCTTCTCTCACATCTTGGAATTGGTTACGAGATGGGTTATTTACTCGTAATAGACGTTATAACGGTCCCCTACTTTATCAGTTTAGTAGTTTCCCAAAAACTGATTATGCAGCATGTGATTGTGGTCACTGTTTTATCTCTATGGGGATTTAGACAAAGAGATATAGATGAAGGTCCCTGTGTGACTTCATGTGCTTAAATCAAGTAGTTTCTGACCATGGAACACGATCTCAATTGACTGAGACGTTCACTATATGGATTAATATAATCCGAGCGGATGTGGTATACCGCCTAAGTGAGTACTTGATTAGCTTGGGATACTTGAACAAGTATTATGCCCTTGCGTGTTTTATTACGCGATCCATTTTTGGATTTGCCTTCGAGATGAAGGATCTTGGGAAGAAACGGTAGTGACTCGGCCTGATGATCGACTCCCGTAAAGATTGAATCTAAGTCCATGATTCAGACTACACCCAGAAGGTGTTATGACGTTTTAGTCATCATGACGCTAAGTCGTCAGATTCTCCCATGATCGTTCGATCACTAGACATTGATATAGACCCAGTCCGTCCCTGATGAGACGATGAAGAGATATTGAACCATGATGTTCATATCTAAGTACAATAAGCGCATCATTGTACTTGGTCTAATGTGCTAGGACGAACATCTCGTCTGCTGTGAATGGTATAGCTCGACACAGCATCGCGCTAACACGCTGCCATCGAAATGGCATAAAAGACATTTTCCCATTACCTCAAGGTAACTGTGGATGAGGGCGTGTCTTATCCCATTTTGCGTCATCGAGTGTATCTACCCCCTTCGGTACTCGAATTAACGCAACCCTTTTCGGTTATACCGATGCCGATTACTTATCAGATCCGCATAAGGGATATTCCTAACATGGTATGTCTTTGCCATTAGGAATAAGGCGATATCTTGGAGGTCTTGGAATGACTCCAAACGAATCACTATGATCTGCTCGTGCTCTATGAGACGACTAGAGAGTGTACATGGCTTCGAGCTAGTATTAGTCATATTTGGATTACATATGTTCTGTCTCACGATCCAGATAAAACACTTGTCATAGAAGACAACTTGTTGTTATCGATCAAGAGAAACATGACTACATTATGCTATTTAGCATTTATCGTCGAAATAAATCTTCACATATGAAGTTTAAGAGCATCCTGTCGAATGCTCGTTTTATTCCACGTTATATTTTCTTGCATACAGTCATGTGCAAGTAAATGAAGCATCCAGTCGAATGCTCGTACTCTTTCTTGGAATATGAAATCTTTGCACCCAGTCGTGTGCAAGTGAGGGGGAGCATCCAGGTGAATGCTTATTGTACTAATTACTACTTAGTCGAAATTCTCGCACCCTGTCGTGTGCAAGTGAGGGGGAGCATCTAGTCGCATGCTCGTGTACTCTTTTTGTCCTTAGACCAAGGTTTTTTCCCACTGGGTTTTCCTTGGCAAGGTTTTTAGCGAGACACGTTCCCATCATACCTCACTTAAGATTGCCGAAATTAGGGGGAGTATCCTGTTGTATACTTCTTACCACTGTGTACTCTTTTGTCCTTCGACTAGAGGTTTTTCCCACTGGGTTTACTCTAGCAAGGTTTTGATGAGGCACCTGTTTTGTGGTTGATCCCTACTACTACCACTGTTGCACTCTTTTTCCTTCGATCAGAGATTTTCCCATTGGGTTTGCTCTGGCAAGGTTTTGATGAGGCACACTGTTTTGTGGTTAGTTACTTACATGATATTTCGGCATATATCATTCGGCTACACAGTTTCTCCTAGGTACCGGTTTTGTCCCACACTGGGTTTTCCGGCCCTAAGGTTTTTATGTGTTTAGCATTGCGAATGAACTCGATTCAGATCGACAACATGAAGACGAAGAAATCAAGACGTCCAAAGGGGGAGTGTTGTAGGATATTATTGTCCATCTTGGGCCTTACTTTATTGGGCCTCTATTGGGCTTTCCTAGCATATGTAACCCTACCTTCTATTATATAAAGAAGGTTAGGGGGTCTCTTGATGTAACTTCCCTATACTTATCAATGAATAAAAGACGACTCCTTTATATCTCTATACTTGTATCTCCATATCTATATATCTAGCTAATATGTCACACAACAAAAGAAAACTTATTGTGATTTAAAGTTTATGATTCCATATGATCTTTCATTTCCTTTCTTTCACCTTACGTATACCAAATGCGAATGATACTTTTGGAATATTATTTAATTAAATTGGATTTATGACAAATATACGATGTATATATATAGTTGGTCAAAAGTTTTGATTAGAGTCCCTTTGGGAAAAGATTTTTTGGGTGGTAATTTTTAAGATTTTAAAAATCCATGGGTTGTATACTTGTATTTGGTTTATATGATTTTTTTTTTTTTTGCTTTAAAATTCTAGATTTTGGCCAAGATAATCTTACAAATCTAAAAAACAATAATACAACTATTTGGTGGATTTTTTTACTTTTCTCGTCGCTTAATTTTATAGGAGTTAAATGAAATATATTTAGGGATAATGATCATCTAATAAATTTTTAAGTACTTAATTATGGAAAAAACATGCTCAAAATATTTCTTAATATTTAGTACATATGGGTCTAAATATACCAAGTTTACCCCTAACCCAAATTAAATTATTCCTATTTTTTCTCCTTGATTCGCTCTTACACGTTATATTCCCCCTTCCTTTCTCCATTCCATTTTATATGTGTATGTATATGTATATGTATATGTATATGTATATGTATATGTATATGTATATGTATGTGTATCTGTTACTACTTTTTATGTCATCTTTTATTCTTAAACTTTAGATTCTTCTCCTTCACTGATCTTGACTGTAAATTCTTGTTCCTTGTTGCTGCATGTTGCTCTTGGATACTACCAATATTATTTTGATCATCATAGTTTTCATATATTTATTTTCCTATGTTTTTTTCATTTCAATTTTAGTTTTACTAGTTTGATATTTTGTTATGATATGATGTACTTTTTCCAACTCTTACGTACTACTCAAATTATCTTATAATTTGTTTTTTTTTTCTCGCATTTGATTTGTTTTTCAAGTTAGTGATGTAAAAAAGTGATTGCTGCATGATGCTCTCCGATGCTTCCGAATATTTTTTGATTATCGGTGATTTTATACTTCCATTCTTATATTTATTTCCATCGATGTTTCTAGTTGTTATTCTTCTATGTATTTTGATGCTCCGATGCTTCACCATTTTTTTTTATCCTCCGGGATGCACTTTTATTTTTCCTAAATCATATACTGCATGTATAATGTTTTTATTTTAGTTTTTAACTTTTTTATGTTTATAATTTATGTTCTTATACTTATTTCGTTCATTTTTCTATTATTTTATTTGTTGTGTTTTGATGCTCTACCATTTTTTTGGGTGCTCCTTGGTGCATTTTTATTTTTCCTAGATCATATACTAATGTTGACTTTATTTTACAATTAACCTTTTATTTTACGTTCATACTTTATGTTTCCTCATTGAAATCATTTGAATTTTGATTTTAGATTAGAGGGTTTTAACTAAAGAGGAGAAATGTGTGGAGAGATTTAAGGAGGAGCAAAGAAACTAAAGATTATGGTTAGTTAGTACATCAAAAAATAACATGTATTGGATCTTAAACAAAAATCAATAATTTGTGCTTTTGAGTACCATATATAGCATCGTACTAAACAAAAATTTCCCCATATATTTATACCGCTTACATAAAAGATCCTCTACTTGAGACAATTTAATATTTTAATGGCTCCATTTCTAAAACTGCAATATCTTCTTCATATTATCGGAGATTGGGAGAGTAACTTAACAATATAAGCTAGTGCTTAGGCTTAGCTATATTTTTTTCTCCTTTCTTTTATTTGACAAACAATGATACGGAGGCCACATTTTCACTCTTGTTTTTTAGAATGGTTCCCTCTGTCATGTTTTTTTTTTAGTTTTTTTAGAATAAATAAAAAGTAAATACCATATGTTTGCTATAGTTTGTACAAGAGCATCAAGTACTATGTATACTCTCCTTCCATATGAAGAAAACTTAGAAAACTAACACCACTTATACATTTTTCTCTTTGTATTTGATCTGAACTCCAAACCATCACTTTTTAATGGTCAGATAAGTATGAGATAATCACATATATACCTCGTCCTGTTTGAAGAAGGAGTTGTAAAATGCAACAAAGGTGGGGTGTTTAAGTAAGATGAACAGTTTTATCCGCATTCTCATGGCGGTGAGGTTGCAATGGTAGGTCGGCGGCGGCATGGGGGTTGACAACCCTACCCCTGATTGCTCATCATGGACCAAACTATGAAAATTCGATAATTATTAAAATTTTAATTAAGTCCCACAAAATTATTGGATACAAAATTTAAAGCTTAATTAAAATGCTATGCCAAGCAAAGTTGATCATTCTAGTTGGACTTTGAGGTTTTAAAACCTGCATCTATAACACAATTGTATTGAAAATAAAAGTCTGGTTAGTGAAGTGCCAAGATGCAGAATTGCTCCCTCATTTTCAAATTTCAAACGAGAACTCTGAGCATATTTTATAAGGTGAACTATATACATTTATGAGTTGAACTGTAAGTATACACGAAGTGTATAATTTTTTTAGTTTTTTCCCATATTTTTTTGCTTTTCCCAACTTTTTTTATTTTTATGAATTTTATATATATTTTAAACAATATCTTTTGGTAAATTTAATTTTGCGGGGTTTTGAACATTTTTCTGATTTTTTATTTTAGAATTTTATATATATTAGTCCTCTGATTTTTCTGATTTTTCTGATTTTGCCTAATTCGAAGTTGCCACCAGAGGACTACTTTGAATATATTCAAGTTTTTTTTATTCCAAAACAGTACGTATACAACATACAAAACTGTAAAACAAGAACAATATGGAAAAAAGCAGTAGATCTTTCTATATATATAATGGTCTACTACAAATGAAGAGAGGTATCAACATCAGAATCAAAGTCCATGTGCTTGATCAGAGAATTATGAGTATTACAAACCATCAAAGGCTTGTGATTTTGACAAACATTGGTCATCTTTATTCTCTTCTCATTTACCTCTGAGCTCGGCCACAAAGAAAGAGTGATTTCAAGCGGCAGCTTAGATGGCGAAATCGTCAGCTCCGATGGGTACAACTTTGACGTATCAAACTTCGAAGCGTGGTAGTAAAATGTCTCGGACTCGTAGAGCTTCCTTAGTAGCTCCCTACTCTTCCTTAATTCCCTCTCTTTCTCCAGCTGCCTAAACCTCTCTTGAAGCAAAATTATTGAAGATTGAACCACCATTTTCTTATTCTCATTTTCTCTTCCCATTTTGGTAATTAAGGATATTACAAGTATAGAAAGGGTGCTTTGTGGTGGGGTTTTTAAAGGTGCATGAGTGAGTAATTATTTATACACCAAACATATATGAATCTCGGATTCAAATTATCTAGAGTTTATAATGCAATCACATCATCTACAGTTCAATATAACGGATAAAATAAACACAATATAATGGTTTAGATTTAGGCATGAGTTTGTAATTTTTTCTTTTATATAATTTTAATATATAAAATACAAATTATGATTTTGTAAATTAAAAACTAACTTTACAACAAAATAAAAACTCAAATAAAATTATAGAACTTTAGTTGACACTACCCTAAACTTAAGTATTAATTAAAAATAATAAAAAAAATTCAATTATTTTAATATATTTTATTTTATATATTAAGATTATATAAAAAGAAAATTATAAAACTCATGCCTAAATCTAAAACATTGAATTGTGTTTATTTCATCCGTTAGATTGAAATCTATAAGATGTGAATGCATTATAGACTCTAGAGAATCTAAATCTATGAATCCCTTATTGTTGTCCTACCATGTTACTTAATGCCTATATGGCTATATATGCATTCGGCTCGATTTTATTCTAAAATCATTACTAAGGAGAGAAAAATCTTTAAAACGAATTAGTAGCTACAAGAAAATATCGGATAACGACACACATGTTTTAAAATCTGATGGTAATTAAATTGAGCAACAACAACTATGTTGTCTACACTCATTCTATCAACAATTTTTAAAAAACTAGTTGGTGCTGCGCATGCAAGTATTGGTTTGTATAATTAGATTTTTGTCAAAATTTGCTCACTTGCAAACAAAATATATATGAGTGAGTAACTTGAATATAACGATTGCACTGGTTGAACGAATGATCTCTATAGCTAGATACTTGAACAAGACATACGACTGAATCTTACTTTCATGATCGACGTTAATTTTGGCATAACATTCCAAAATGACTATATCACTAATTCACTATTCACTAGCATTTATATGTAATGACAAATGCCATAAACTTGATGCATCAATAATTGAATCCCCTTTCACTTTCTATTATTTTCAAAGCATTTCCTTCTTTATTCGAGAACTTAGAGGAAAAATGTATATAAAGGACAAGACAAAAATGGGAGTAGTACGAAGAGGTAATCATGCTTTCAAAGACTCCTCCAACTTAGATATAGTGTAATGGACGAATACTTATACGTTTGTTTCCTTTACATAGTCTTTGGATTAGTTAGGTTTACATTTTACTATGGAGTAATTTGTAAAACTTTAATGTAATTGTAATCAAGTTCGTTCTTCGCTTCTCCCTAGATAAAAATGGAATATCCAAGCGGGTGCATTTACTATAAAGAAATTAATGTTTGCTTTGTGGAATTTGCACATCTTAATTAGTCTTTACTAAATGAGTTGATTACAACGAAATTGGCTTACAACACTAGCTAATCTAGTGTCCAACCAGCTGGAAGTGCGATCGTACACCAATTCCACCAATCCGAGCATCAATGGGTGATGATGTAAAAAACGGGGTTTAAGATTCGTAAATTTTCGAGTAAATATCTCTTTTTTACATAGCATGTGTGATCTTTGTCAAATGTGTGTAGCAGATCAACAACGCGGGGCGGCAGGAAAGGTGGATGGTGTTATGTACTTGTGTTAGTAAACCATTTTCCTATTAGCCAATTGATATAAACCCTACAATTGAGATCATCAACTGAACAGAATTAAACCGGAAAATCGTACGATTGTTCAATTCCGATCAAAGATATTGATGTTGAGGCAAAAAGGATCGAACTGAGCGAGGGGAAGATTGGGATTCATAAACAAATATTTTATATTGTTTGGTATAAATATTAGGCTACGTTTTTTTTTTGGGTAATCAATTAGGCTACGGGTGTTAATTAAACTATATAATTCAGACATGTCTAGCTACATCTCTGAGGAAATAAGTTGATTTATTTAAGCTTGAAAAAAAAAAGATCAATTCAGGTTAACATGTTATATATAGCCTTTTGCAGGCCAAATAACCTTGTCATATGCAAATGGAAGAAGAGCTTCGAGATTCAAGTACAATATTGGGCTAGCTCGCTCTTATCAACAGGTTCTTCATCAAAGATGTATCTATGACCAAAACTATGGGATGGATGTTCATCTTAAATAATCATGTTTTTTATGTACAACTTTATTTACACTCATTTTCATTTCTTCCGAATGGTTATTGTTTTCCTACCTCCTATCTATATACACTAGTAAAAATTACCCACGCGTTGCGTGTGAGACGCGTAATGACATAAATATCGTAATATATTTTATTTTTAACATAATATTCAGATTTGGTATCATTTATTATACTTATAGAGGTTAAAACGAATTGTTAATTAATTTAGACTACATCCGTAATTAGAAAAATATAGTGAGGACAAATAGTTAATTAATTAGATTATGTATATTGGTAATTATTAAAATAGAGTGAGAGTATTTTTGAAAAAATTGGGCAAAATTGGGCAGCCTCAACTTTTCTTGGGTTTGCTTATATTAATAGTATGATATATATACTAGCGCATCTCGTCCACGCGATGCGTGGTGTAACGCGTGTTTGGTTTAATCTTGAATTTTTAATTATCAACTTATTCATAAGACATTGGAATTAATTAATTCAAAAGTATAAATTAAATGTAAACTAATTTAAAACTTAAAGGGATAAACAAACTTAAAAACGTAAATAACATTAAAATACAAAATAAATACTTGAGAAATAAGACTCATAAATCCCTACAAACCAAAGTGAAAAGAGAGAATACATAGAGGAAAATTAGAGATATGCAGTTTTTTAACTGTGCATCAATTTTTTTTATTCCAACCGTGTATTAGTATTTGATTTATTTGTAATTTATGTTAATTAAATGAGTTTTAATTAATTATTTGTTTTAAGGCCTCATAAGGGCACATAAACTAATAGTATAGATATAATAAGTCAACCTAAGTGAAATGAGTCTGTCCAATTTAGCCATTTTTTTTTCAAAAATACTCATATACTTTTTTATTAATTACAATAATATCATACTCGTATAAAAAAAATTTAAAAAAAAATAACAACTAATAACACTATGTGTCCCTCTTTAACAACCAAATATTCTTTTAAGTCTTATACTATTTTTTATTATTATCCACGTATTTGTATCATAACTAAACTTATTTTTTATATTTTAATTGCATTACGCGTCACACACACAACACGTGAGACACGATTAGTAGTATAGTCATACGAGGGACTCTACAATAATTTAGTTAATTAACCACAAATAATTGAGCAATTAATTGTGCGTCATACGCCAGGAGAGTTGCCTAGGCCTTATCACGTACGTACGCATGCCAATGAGGTTAAGGAAAATGTCAAATCATTATACTCAACCAATATATAGAATTAAAAACTTAAAATTATAAGTACAAAAACACACATTATCACTTAATCGGATTACTTGATTAAATTTTGACAAAAATCAGTGAAAAGGGTTCAGTAGCTTCATAATTCAGGGAACAAATTTCCTTTTCGAATTGTGAAGTTTTTGTCAGGTTTTGGTTTTTTCATACGTATTCGTAATTTTTTTTCGATTTCTTTTATAAAAATAAATAATTTAGAAATAAAATAGTATGTTGATTTAAAAAAAATACGAATACATATGAAAAAACCAAAAATCTCAACATTCAAACTTAAACTCCCATAACCCACGTCTGCCCTTGATTTTAACCAAACAAGATTGCCTTGTATAATGCTTATCCAATTTGCAAGAATGCAGGCCTTAGCAAAGGCCAAATCATATGGTTTGTGATTATATTATCATTATTTTTTTTTCTTACTTTGAAAAACGATAAATTACAACCGAAACCCGGTAATCAATACAATTATAAAACTGGAGAAATGTATTTTAAAAGAAACTTTATTTTGAAAAAGTATTCTTGGTACTATCCTCACCTCTTATCATGTTTAAATAAACAAAACGAATACGGATAAGCGAGTTTCATTAACATTTAACTTGTCTATGCAGAGGTGTCTTATAACACATCGCAAATCACCAATCAATTATATTATCATTATAATTATTATATCGTTATGCTAACACATTAATAGCATACACCTAATATGGTAATAATAGTTGTTTACATGATAATGAATTTCATGGAATATATTTAATGGAACAATGTATAACAACTATCTCAACGATTATTCAAGATTTCGAAATTTAACATGTAGTACATTTTCAAATTAATGCAGACAAATCAAAAAAAGAAATTACGGTTTCAAAAGTCGCTAAACGGACTAAAGGTAGGAGATAGGGCCTGGGAGCCTAAGTGAATAAACGGGGATAAAGCGGGATCTAAGCGGAAAACTATATTTTAACATATCAGTGGGGTTTTTTGGATTTTCATTTGACATTTATGTCGTAAATTCAATTAATAAGCTAAATTAAACATTTATACATCATTAGTTTATCGGTATAGTATCAATAATTCAACAAAAGATATTTAAATAGTATATATGTACAGTCGAGCACAAACCAAAATAAATATAAATATGTGTTCAAAGACAAATTGCAAACACAAATTTTGATTGATTATAAAGATGGTGTTGGGACTAAGAATTTATAAATATATTTATATAAAAAAAACACTAATTCCAATTAGATTGACTCGTTTGACTCGGATTTGGCCATATCAAAGCGTCTGAATTAATCGGGACGACAGACCATATATAGCCTGACGTCTAGACGAGGATTAATCGGCATAAGGCGGGGACTTTTCAAACAATACACATGTTAGATTAGGTAATGTTTGCTTAATTATAATTTTGAAATAATAATTTGCAATATGTACATTTGGTTTGTCCCATATTTTAGCTTGATGACAAAGAGATGCATCATTCATAATTCATTAAAAAATCTGTAACAAGAAAACGAAATAAACAATAGTTTCTATATAATTTGAGAAATAAAAAATATCGGAAATTAAAAGCATTCAACAATAATAAATTTTATCTAGAAATTAAAATTACAACGTAATAGAATTAGAGATAAAAATAGTTTAAACCCTTAAAAACTATGAAATACTTGTGGAGTTTTTCTTTGCTCAATTTTAGAATGTAAGCACTAAAAACAAGTTTATAAAACTTTAAGTCATGTAGGTGAAATCAATGAAAAATGTTTCCTTCCAAAATCACAGTAGTATTTTACTCATTAAACATAGCATTTTAAAAAGGGTGTTGCTAACTTTTGCCCGGGAACATACGATAAGAGTAATTAAACATAGGGTGATGCTATACACACAAGTTGTACATAATTCTCATATTCCCTATGAAATACATATATATCCCTCCAAATGTACATAAAACACAATCTATAATTTGATAAACCAAAATATAAATATTCAACCTAATAAAAATTCAACCTACTAAAAACCCAAATAAAAATATAGTAGAACCCTAGTTAAAACTACCCTAAATTTAAATATTAATTAAAAATAAGAAAAATTATTAAATCTGATATTAGTAATATATATATATATATATATAAAAGCTCAACCTACTAAAAACTCAAATAAAAATATAGTAGAACACTAGTTGAGACTACCATAAATTTAAATATTAATTAAAAATAAGAAAAATTATTAAATCTGGTATTACTAATATATATATATATATATATATATATATATAAACCCAACCTACTAAAAACCCAAATAAAAATATAGTAGAACCCTAGTTGAGACTACTCTAAATTTAAATATTAATTAAAAATAAGAAAAATTATTAAATTTGGTATTACTAATATATATATATATATATATTGTAGACACGCAAATTTTTCGGCATATATATATATATATTAGTAATACATTTATAATACCTACTAAAAACCCAAATAAAAATATAGTAGAACCCTAGTTGAGAATATCCTAAATTTAAATATTAATTAAAAATAAGAAAAAATATTAAATCTGGTATTACTAATATATATATATATATATATATATATATATATATATTAGTAATACATTTATAATAATATATTTTTGTTAAAAAATATATTTTTATTATATATATATATAACTCACACACTCCATATATGTATATTTAGAGGAATAAAAATGTATTTTTTAACAAAATATATTATTATACATGTAAAGGAGTGTGTAATAAATGTTAGAGAGTGACAAAATTGTGTGAATATCTTTTTCCTTAAATATAGTTAATTATAGAAAGCGCAATTAATATACTACAGGTTTAAGAATCAAATCAAGACAATATTAATGACTATTACTAACAAGTTCAACGTTTTCCAATGAGGAGCATTACAATACAGTAAACTTTTTCAATACAATAAAAATCAAATAAAAATATATAATACTACTTGAAACTATCATAAAATTAAATACTAATTAAATAAAAAAATTAAAAACTACATATCAAATACAATAAAATTCAAATAAAAATATAGAACCCTAGTTGAAACTAGTATAAAATTAAATATTATATAAAATAAAAGTAATAAAAACTACAACATAATAAAACCCAAATAAAAATATATAAACCCTATTTGAGACACTATAAACTTAAATATTAATTAAAAAAACTACTGATTCTAATTTTTTTATTTCATTTGATTCCATATATAAAATAAATGTTTCCAATAAAAATGTACTTTGATTGATTATTATTATTATGTAGTAATATTTAATTAGAATAGCATTTAATGACTCGTAATAATTAGAATTAGCATTTAATTAGAATTAGTTATTTCAAAAACATTATAATTATAATTAGCATTTAGTGAGTGAGAGTTTTGAGGCTTAACTTGTGTACAAGATATAATGCAATTAATACTACACACATTAGATTTTTCCAAATCATTACCTTTTTTGACAATATTTTATCCAACGTGATCTTTGGATTATCTTTTGTAGATATAACCATTGAAGATAAGGTATATCTTGGTAGTAACTATAGGCTAGAATCATCCTAGTATATTGCCCCTTGGGCCCTTTCCTTTTATCTTTGTAAAGACACTAAAGCAGTTGGAAATGCTTTGTTGAAGGTAGCTACGACTACTAAATGTAGTGTCTCTATATATATATGAGCTCGTAAATATGTAATCTGTGTTAGGTCTTATCTTTATATTAATGAAAATCTGTTTGTTGGTTAAAAAACGCTTATTTCAACTCCATATTTTATTTGCTTTAATTTGCTTGTAAAAACAGAAGTGTTTGTTAGTACGTACCAGAAAAATTATTGGGTACTAAGAGTGAAAGAAATAAAACATGGAGGGCCCAATAATATGAATTTAAAAGGGTTAGAAGCGCAGCAAGAGTAAAGAAATAAAAGAAATGACTAAAGTTGCAAATAAACCCAGAAATGGACATGTCGTTATCGAGAGAGAAGCAATAAAAGAAGCGAGGTGAATTCGCAAATAACGAAAAAAATTGGAGTTAAAAACCAAGATTCAAATCAACAACCGTCGAACGGCAGCTGAACACTCCAATTTATAAATAGGAGTCACCCCCGAAGGCAAAAAGTATCAACAAAGATCAGGCACATTTACATTACAAGCTTTCAGCAATTTATTTCAGTTCATCCGGTTGTTTCCAATTGATATGAGTAGTTCTAGCAATTAGAATCCCATTTCGTGTTCGAATTTTCGTTGTAATCAATACAAGTTCAGATTATCAATAAAGTGTTTTACCTTTATTTATAGTTGCGGTCGCTCTGTTCTCGATATAATCCTAAATAAGCCTATAATTAAGGCGTTTTCTACGGATTGAATCCACCTTGCGTGAGTAACACTGATTTGATATTGTTGTTATAAGTTGGCAAATTCTACCGTAACAGTACCACCAATTTACTAAGACTAATTAGAGTAACAATATGTTCAAAGATAGAAGTGGTGACAATAATGTATTATCTATATTTCACTCGCTCCTTTTATCATCTTTCTATATACTAATTATTAAATCTCCCTTCTAATAACTTACTAATGGTTGGTAGAATAAATTCGTAGGCACGGTACCAAAAAAGAAATTTTATCTAATCTTTAATTACTATTTTAAATGGAAGAATCGTAATCCAATCAAGACTATAATAGAACATCGCATGATCCAGATATAATAAAATGAAGTTACCATAACGACAAAAATGAGTTAACATAACTACGTAAGGGACGTCATCACGTTCTGAATAATAACTTAAAATAACAACATTGATCACCATTAGATTGAAGAAACGTTTTAAATGGTCCTCATAGTTTCACTCAAACATAAATACTTTTATAATACAGTAAATCCCTAATTTGGTCCTAACATTCTGAAATTAGTGATGCATATTTTTTCCATCCTTGAATGGTTTTTTTTAAAAAAAATATAGTATTAACTTGTTGACGGTTTCTATTTACGTGTAACTATCACTGTAGCATATTTTATTGATTTTTCTATTTTTATCAGCTATAATAAAATTTTCATATAAAAATAAATAATACTAATTTTTGTCAAGTTTGAAAATACTGTGACCATTTCTGTTACAGTTAAAAATTGAAAGCAGTTGAACTGAAAGTTCTTAATAATTCATTAATCATTACCATAAATTTTGTTAAGACTGAGTAAAGGAAAAGGACAAAAGGGAAAAAGGGAAAAAGAAAAGGCAATTGGGTAAAATAAAATTATTTGTTAATTTCCAGGAACTATAGTTGTGGGGTCAACGACATAATTAATGTCCGTGTACTGAATCTACGAGTAATAACCTTGATTTTAAATGAAATTATAATATTGCCATTTGACACGCTTATTTGACGGGAAAGGACCTGAATAGTCTCGTGCCCACAGTTTTTTAACACGTACAAATAAGCAAAAACAAGTTTTATTCCTATCCCACTTGCCAATAATAATACATTACAGAAAATCCTAACGAAGAACAAGTTATCAAATACTTCAAAGCTTTACACTTTACAAATTTTCTTTTAAATCTTTGTATAATATAAATATAATGATACACCTTATATTTCTATTTGGCGGAGTGTGCGAAGGTGACAATTATAAAATTGAAAAAATATATAGGACTTGTTGAAGTTTTCATAAAATATGTTGGTGAACAACACATCATGACTCTTTCTTACAAGATGATGATATGCGCCTAACCGGATAATAACCTTATTCACTTCAAACTTAAAAGTCGAGACCTTAGTGTGAAATGCTTGGTAGGTAATCTCGTAGTTTGGAAGTTGGTCACCGATTTGGCGATGACATTAAGAAAAGAGATATATTATTTTGCATCCCTAGTCGACGTTTGTGCTTATACATTACCTTAGTCTTCTCGTTTTCTCTTATACCCCTCTATAAACTGAGAGTAGAGTAGTAAAAAGCACAAGTCCAAGATTAACCAACAACCTTGACTTCAAATTTTTGTTAGAAGTTGAATAAATTAATTTTATAAATTTCTAAAGTTTTTTTATGTTACATTTGGAAATCAATGGAAATTTTATAAGTTTTCAAAGCACAAGATATGTTTTGTAATAAATTAATTTTAAAAAAGAGAAAACTAATACTCCTACAAAGATTTCCGACACCATTCGTCAATATATATACTCCTCTCTCTTTTTTAAAGAAAGGATGTTCTCGTTATGCTCGTACGACTATCAATTCCTCCATTATATGTCAATTAGAGTTCACAATTCATCATATATGCTTTCAATTTAATCGATTAAGCCCAAAAAAAATATTAACCCATCATTTGAATGGTAGCGATTTGTAATTGTAACGCCCAACTATTTACTTTATTCCAACTAATCGTTATTGAATCGTGATATTGCAACATCGCTTTAGAGTGTAAAAATAGTGTAACATAAGGCGACTAAGTATAAAATGAGAGTATATATGGAATGTTCTATTCTCTTCTCGAATCAACTAATGATTTTTGTTAGAGCATCACGAAACATGCTAGCAATCAAATTGGAGTCTATTAAATTGTGTCACTAACTTAGTCTATTACCTTTATTAGGCAACAACCCGATACTGCTAAAAATGAATGATGAATGAGTAATTAACCTATACCCATAAGCAAGTAATTAAAAAAAAACTAGATCGGGTCCTACATTAAATACCAACAAATATATAAAATATCAAATTTTACAGGTTTTTTTGAACAAACACTTTATAAATAATATAGAGCGTTGATTTAAAAAATAAAATCAAAAAATAAATACAAATACACTTGAAAAAATCGATAAACTAATAAAAAATAGATAAATGTAAAATGAGAAAATGTGTCAGAAAAACATGGGAACAGTAAAAAATAGTAGTAAAATTAGCACTAGTCGTTACTCACTTAGTATAGCGCGCGCGCACACACAAAATGTCTCCCCTAGTTTAGACTATATTTGATAACATGTTTTATTATCCAAAATCAGATTTTAAAAATCGGTTTTAACAATCTATTAAAAAACTATATTTTAAAAATATGGATTTTTCAGTCTTTTCACCCTAAAAATCATATTTTCAGACGCTTATAATATGATTTACCAAACAATCACAAATTTTTAAAACCTAAAATAAAAAAAAATACTAAAAAAATATTTGTTACAAAATGGACTCTTAGTTGAAATAATGTAACATCCACCACCAGAGTATTTTGAAGGTCCACCCCACCCACCATCCATGAAAGTCATAGTAGCGTAGTTAACCTTGTTAAATAGTGGTAGAACCGTAATAAAAAAGAAAAACAGGGGTACAAAAATAAACCAGCTTTAGCCGTCACTATTAATAATACCGCAAATTACACAAAATTATATTCGGCTAGTGGCTCGCTAAATTCCCATTTCCTCAACTCTCTCTCTCTCTCTCTATATATATATCTATCTATCTATCTATCTATCTATATTTATATGTATATATATATTTATATGTATATATATATTTATATGTATATATCTATAAATATCTATTCCTAAAAGGCTGGCTCTAAACTCATTCTAATGTATGTCACAACCTTATTTTTTCCACTCAATTTTATTGTTTCTTCTTTTTAGGAATATAATTTTCTGTGTCTTTAATCGATTTTAAACTCTTTTGAACTGAATTTATTTAGGATCTGATTAAATTAGATTTCAGGTTTACTATTTATTTTTTTATTGCAAAAGGTTTAGTATTGTATTTACCTAAATTAGATGTACAATTCACAGAGCAAGAAAAATTAGGGGTTTTGTTAATAAATTAATTTTATTTATTTTTTATGTATCTAGTTTTGAATGTTTATATGGTGTGTTTAAGACTATAAGGATTAAAATAACGAGTCTAGGAAAAAACATATTAAGCGTGGTTGTAGCTGAATTTTGCAATCTAATTTATTTCTTCAGTATTAGGAGAATATTAAGGATGTTTACTAATTTTGGGGGAATCGAACAAATTTTCATATTACTAGTTTTGGGGGAATTGAAGCATATTAGTGATGTTTTGAGAAATTATGTTTGGCATGTTTTAAAAAAATGAATATTTGGAGCTTAGTAAGAACAACGCGTGAAGAGTGATAGCTTTAGATAAGCCGAATGAAAATTGTAGCCGTCTTGAATGAATGATTTATTTAAAAGTGTGATTGTTGTTAGTATATCGGATTCTAGATACAAAACACAAGGACCCATAGACTCCTATGTAACTATTTACATAGATATCACACGAACCAAGTATGTGTTGTGATAGTTTCATTTTTTGTGCTCCATAGAGTCATAGACCATGTATTTGAATATGCTTCTTAGAAGCTAGGCTGAACAACAATAGGATGTTCCGTTGTATCTTCATGTTGTACTAGTAAACATATTCACCAAAATAGGTTTATCTTAGTAAACAGCTAAACATGTATCGAATGGCGAGTTAACAACTTAAAAATTGCCACCTTAGATGACGGTTCCATTTTGAAAGTTGCCTGTAATAGCGTAAAAGGATTCTTAAAGCACCCCGACACACACACACGCAAACAAATATCTTGTTTTTATATTTAAAATTTCATGTTCTTTGATTTTCTTTTTGAGCAAATCGCCGTTCTTTTACAAGTTTCAATGCTATAACCTTTGCATGTTTCGTCCGTTTCTGCGTTTCTCTGTTTGTAGTGCTGCCCATATCGCATATATGCCAATCTCATCTTTTTATGCCTCTGGGTTATTTAAGCTGGAATTCTTGTTTTGATACTATCAGAGAAGACAGTGCTTCCAAGAAAGCGATAGAATGTCTTAAGAAGAAGCCTGAACTGTTGAGCTGTTGACATCAGGATTTAGATATCTGGAAGCATTTTAAGGAATTTTAGTAAATTGGAATAGGCTTGTGAAAATACTTGAAAGTTAGAAATAAGTATGCTCAACAATCAGAAGGTGATGTTTTATAGTCTGCGGAACAACAATAATGGGTGTTAAATGACGACAAAGTTTCTCAGTGGACCTAGTCCGGTATACAAATAAGCCTATGTTTATATATTTTTGTCTAGTCTTTAGCGGCTGTTATTTGTGTATAGAGGTTCATGTACGGAACCGGATTTAAGTACATAATTGAAAGAAAGCGATTTGTAGGCAAGATCCAAGTAGAGTTGAATGGCTTGATTCTGACCAAAAGGAGTATACCGAAATTGTAGAAACTCAGGGGTCTTGTTTAATTCCAGTGATAAAAAGTCATGCACCTAAGGCAACGTTAAGTATGACGTATATGTGATTGATAAGGGGATATGAGATGAATTATCGATTTTTTTTATGTTAGATCAAGGTTGGCTTCAATTTGCTTTCAAAGCTTAGTTGTGAATTTCCATATTGCAGTTCTAAGTTCTTCCATATCATTTTCCTCTATTTTATTTTCAGTTGAATATAAACTAAAAAGTACCTCCAAAATTTTGTGTTCTCGTTCATTCGCTCTGGCCCTGTCTTGTAGGAAATAGAAAGTAGACCTTGTAGAAAATGGATAGGAGAGGTAGCCCTAATCTTAGAAACTCCAAGTGAGTTCCTTATAGTCCGCCTTTTGTTTTCTAGTTGTAAATTACAAGAGCCTATAGATTTTCCGCTATATAGATGTCATGACGACCCATCAAGGAGGTCTTTAAACCTTTCTTTTGTTTCTTTCATAGACCATACGTTAAATCTTTTCTTTTCAAATTGGCTGAGCAACCATATTTCGTCATCTTGTACATCTGCCAGTGTTGGCCGTGTATTTGCATTTTGTTTCCTGTTTAAGGATATTAACTGGAATTCTATATTTGGCGTTATTCTGGTCTTGTAACAACATACCAGCAACAAACCAGTAGCTTTTATTAATCTTTTGTATTTTCCTCTGCAGCAAGGAACTACGTGCTATTGAGAGACACCTAAATTACATCACAGAAGTTTTACTCTCGAAACGGACAAGCCAACTAACAAGGCCGTGAGTGATAAACCTCTTTGAAACTTAATATCTTTAGTAGCTAAATCAATCGAAAACAATTAGATGCAAGCCTCACAAGAGCAACAGGGTGATCTAAATTACCATAACTTGTATCACCATTACCTAAACAACAACAGCAACAACAACAACAACAAAGCTTCCTAATAGAGTTGAATGGCTTGATTGTAACCAAAAGGAGTATACTGAAATTATAGAAACTCAGGGGTCTTGTTTAATTCCTATGAGAATTAGTCATCAGCACCTAAGGCAACGTAAAAATAGGACATATATGGGATTGTAGGGGGATATGAAATGAACCATCGGTTTTTCTTATGTTAGATCAAGGTTAGCGTCAATTTGCTTTTCAAAGCTTAGTTGTAAATTTTCATATTGCAGTTTTAAGTTCTTCCGTATCATTTCCCTCTATTTTCTTTTCAGTTGAATATAAACGGAAAAGTGCCTCCTAAATTTTGTGTTTTCGTTTTTATGCTCTGGCCCTGTCTGAAGGGGAAAAAAAAGTAGACCTTGTAAAAAAATGGATAGGAGGGGTAGCCCAAATCTTAGAAACCCCCAGTGAGTTCCTAACAGTTTGCTTTTGTTGTTTTCAATTCTAATTACAAATTACAAGAACCTATAGATTTTCCCACGATATAGATGTCATGACAACCCATCAAGGAGGTCTTTTAACCTTTCCTTTGTTTCTTACATAGTCCGTACATTTTGATATTTTCTTTTTAAGTTGGTTGGGCAACCATATTTCGTTATCTTCTACATATGCCACTGCTGGACGTGTATTTGCATTTTGTTTCCTGATTAAGGATATTAACTGGAATTCTATTTTTGGCGTTATTCTGGTCTTGTAACAACATACCAGTGGCTTTTATTAATCTTTTGCATTTTCCTCTGCAGGTTTGCCAATTTTGTACCAAATAGCAGCAAGACACTACATGCTATTAAGAGGCACCTGAATTACATGTTTGCACAGAAGTCTTACTCTCGAAACGGACTAGCCAAGTAGCACGGCGTGAGTGTTAAACCTCTTTGAAAACTTAATATCTTTAGTAGCTAAGAAAACAATTAGATGCAAGCCTCACAAGAGCAACAGAGTGATCTAAATTACCATAATTTCTATCATCATTACCTAAACAACAACAACAACAGCAATAACAACAGCAACAACAACAACAACAAAGCTTCCCCAGAGTCTTACGACAACAACTACATAACTCTAGAATCATCTCCGGCACCTAACAGCTACATACTTTACGACTCCCCTTCTACTATTACCATATCGTCCAATTCTACCAAATCCCCTTACTCGCCTCAACCCTCTTCGCATCTCTCCGAAAACAATACGCATGGCTCCCCAGCTAGCAGCACCTCGGTTGTCGATATCTTGAGAGAACTCGAGATGAAACTACTTGGACCTGAATCTGAGTTCGACGACATCTCTAGCTGCTCTTACAAGGGCACATCCATCATTAACCAAACAGTAGTAGACCTCAAACAAGGTCTCATTGCTTGTGCAGAAGCTATTTCTGATGATGATTTACAAACCGCCGAACAGTGGATGAATGTCTTAGAACCCATGGTCTCCGTCTGTGGAGACCCTTTACAGCGTTTAGGCGCATATCTATTGGAAGGGCTTAGAGCGAGGGTGTTGTCCTCCGGGAGTATCATCTGTAAAAAACTAAAATGCAAAGAGCCTACGGGGCCTGAACTAATGACTTACATGCACGTTCTCTACCAAATCTGCCCTTTTTACAAATTTGCCTACAATTCCGCCAATATCTCCATCCTTGAAGCTATGGAAAACGAGAAGAGAATCCACATAATCGATTTCCAGCTGGCGCAAGGTAGCCAGTGGATGAGCCTCATCAAGTCTCTGTTGGTCCGCCCCAGCGGACCCCCCTCGTATATACGTATCACAGGCGTCGATGACTCCCAATCAGCGTCTGCTCGTTGCGGAGGGATGGCTATCGTCGGCCAGAAGCTCTCGGAGTTCGCCACGTCGTTACGGGTACCATTTGAGTTCCACGGAGCCGCCATGGACGGGTGTGAAGTCCGTCTAGAGAATCTCAGAACCCAACCAAACGAAGCCTTAGCAGTGAATTTTCCTTACATGCTACACCACATGCCTGACGAGAGCGTAACGACGGTGAATCACCGTGACCGTCTGATCCGCCTCGTGAAGGGTTTGTCGCCTAAGATTGTGACCCTCATCGAGCAGGAGTCCAACACAAACACCTCATCGTTTTTGCCACGTTTCAAAGAGACGGTTGATTATTACATGGCGATGTTCGAGGCGATAGACGTGGCTAGGCCGAAGGACGACAAGGTGAGGATAGGGGCAGAGGAGAATTGCGTGGCGAGGGACGTGGTGAACATGGTGGCGTGCGAGGGAGGAGAGAGAGTGGAGAGGCACGAGCCGTTTGGAAAGTGGAGGTATAGGCTTATGATGGCAGGGTTCGAGCAAGTACCGCTAAGCCAGTCAGTGGGTATGGCTGTTAACGAGGTTCTGAAAGAGTACAGTGAGAATTTCAAGGCCGTGAAGAAGGATGGGGCAATTTATCTTGGGTGGAAGAATAGGGCTATGGCTACTACTTCAGCTTGGAGGTGAAAGGAAAAAACTATTGTATTTTGTGGTTTGAATTGCTTATAATAATTATTACTAGTAGAGTTTTGTGTAGTCATACTCTGTATGTAGTTGTTAATAATGTGTTTGAGTGTAAATTGAGTGATACTACTATTCAGTTGTAATGGTATTAATAGGACGAGCTATACTATGTTTTGTGGTGTTTGCTTTGTTTATGGCATATCCTGTTATGATTGTAAAGACCTGGGCTAAAAGCGTAAGCTAATTTTGGCGGCCTAGAAACCGGAAAAGCGACCTTAATTTTAAAGCTTTGAATTAAGTTTTTCTACTACAAAAAACAGAGGTGCGGAATGGAGTGGCTAATATTTACGTATTTGCTTCCTATTTTTGCATATCCAAGTGACAAAATGGGGCAAAATGTTACTCATATGATGCATATTCAGACGGAGTAAGGCTAGGGCCGAGTTGGGTATGCTGTTTTGTCCATCGCTTTTTAAATCTTAAGCTTTTTACTTTGATTCATATTTTGCTGATATAATAAATAACGAGACCTCTCGAAGAGGATGGGAGTTCCATTAACAGCTTCCTAAAACTACCAGTTAATGTGGTGTATGAAACATTAAATTTGGCATGACCAAAAACACAACAAGGAGTTTATTAGTCAGTCTCTTCATTGTTTGTATAGTTTGTCTTGTTAAGGGAACCAGCATAAACATGTATGGTCATTATAAAAGAATGTGTTTTTCAAGAGGAAGATGTTATGAAAGATAGGTTTAAACCTAGAAATATTTAAGAATGCTAAGCAATCGAATTATAAACAATTGGTTAACCATTAGGGCTAGCCTAATATTAATGGTCTAAATTCAGTCTCGAATAAAAAATTATGGGTTATAATCTTATCCGTATAAGAGCAAAATTCCCAGATCCTTTTACTGTAGTTTTATAGAATTAACATGCGCTCTGGAAATTTTTTTTAAAATTCTGTGGTGTAACATTTTGAAGAGAATACCCCCCTTTCCAAAGAAAATATTTTTTATTAAAAATAAATACTTGTACAAATTACGTGTCTATTTATGTATATATATCAGAACTGATTTTTGAAACTATTCCTTCCTCTTCAAGGAATGGGAAACATAGTTTAACATATATCCTAATTCGAACAATTTTTTGGTTTACAAAACAAAGTCAGGTCTAATTAGGATTAGTAAACCGTCTCTCTCTATATAATACATACCATGCAACTAGTTCGTCCAACTCATAATTAATCTTCGTGCTAACTTGATTCTGCATATTCAATGGCCTTCCGAAATTCTACTGATATTTATTATTTTGGCATGGACAAGTATGATTTATTGTACGAAACTAGAGGTAAGTACTTGAATTCTCTCTTCCTTTTTTTTTCCATATTATACACTAGGTTTTAATTAAATTCACTCTCAAGATCTTAAAATTCTGTGTATATCAATTAGTTTGTTTATTTATTTAATGAAAGAAATATAATGTGAAACGTACAACTAATTCGTTGTCCTTAACATATTTCCTTGAGTTAAACCTTCAAGTTTTCATATAATCGTATTACTGGATGACAGTATATTGTTGTTTTACAAGTCTCTGATGTACCGAATACAACGTAATAAAGTTTGAAATTAACTAAGCTCCCAACTTAGGTTATCATCCTGAATTTTATGTGTTAGTGCGTTCGTATACAACACTAAAAGTAAACCAGAGACAAATTAAAGAACTATAAAAGATTGTGTTTGAAAAATTGCCATAAATATCTTTCTACTAAAAGAATCTAGAACCTGATCTCAAGAAAATACTAAAGCTAATTTAAACTGATACCCTTATGTAGGAGAAAGTGAGCTTTCAAGAAAATTTGCGGGAATCGATGACATCGATGAGGTATATGAGCTGTTATCAACGAATCTAAAGGTTTCTATACCAGCTCCAGAGAAGTACAAAGGTTGTGACAATGACTTCAATAATTTTTTATCAAGTTACTATCCGGATCAAACCCAAGAAGTGGAAAATAAGGCGAAGTCTATACTTGATTCTCCAATTCAAGGTATGAATATCCCACTGAATGTTTTGAATGCAACTTGGTAATTTTGGTTATTTGTTTTGTTATATTCTATAGCTTGAAAAGGATAAAAATTGAGCTCAGTAAACACACGTACACATGCATACACACACAAAGCAACAGAAAAACCGGGTTTATTTGCTTTAGAGTTAATAAGAGACACTTAGTCTAATAAAGTGACCCAGGAAAGTAATCAAGGCTTGAAAGGGATGAACTGTACTCGTACCCTACTAGCGATAGTTTGTTTCCAATTCTTATTTGTTTTTGCATCACTTGTTACCATATATCTAAATCCTTTTAAATTTGATAATACATGTAGGAGTTCATCAGCTTTCAAGAATGACTGTCGAGTCACTGGGATTAGAGAGCTATGGATTTATAAGTACCCCTCGTTTGCTCATGTCGGCTCTCTCTGTTGAGTCGTTGGGTTTGGAGAAGTATGGATTTGTCACCGAAGATGATATGTAGTACTCTCTTTTTGAGATTTTTGTTGGTTTCTCGTGTCATCCAAGTAGTGTTATTTATAGGGAACTTCGAAGTTTGTCTTCGTTGTCATGTTTCTGTTAGTTAAGGCAATTAGGCTATCTCTTGGAAAAGTAGTCACATTTACGTGACTTTATGTAGATGAATTCGGTAGTCTTATTTATATTGGTTGATGCAATACTTCCTCTCTTTTTTTCCTTGTAATCAAGATGCAATACTTCCTTAATCGTAACGTAGTTATAGCTTTGTTGAGTGGATGATTTTCAGGTGGAGGAGATATAAGTACAATAGTTTGGAAATAATCATTCAAAGTGGAGGGACCAAAAAATTGGATATTCCGAATAGTTCAAAAAGTTAGAAAGTCGAGAAACTCCTGAATGTTAAACCATATGTTTTACCTTCAAATAGTGAGAACTATTTTTTGATATATTACTACCCATGCCGTGAAAAGTTGTTTACACACCGTAATAGTTAGAAACTAGATTATGCTAATTGAAATTTAACAAGTTAACTTGGTGTAATCAAATGGGAAGCTGAATTTTTACAATTATATTACTCCTACTAAAATCGGAGACATGTATAAATTGAATCAGTTGTGAAGCCAGGATTTTCACTCAGAGTTAGATTAATACACGTCAGGAAGGAACATTATTGCCATTAAAAAATTGGAAATTTGTCCGTAGTTACATAAAAATAGCCAAGACGAACTTTAGTTAATTAACATATGGTGAAACTTGAAACAAACATACATGGGTCACTTCTTAAATCTAAACTTTTGGTAAAGCCAGTGAAGTTTCTAGTGTTGCATCAACCAGGAATTTCTCATTTATTCTGTTTTGATACACCACACTAACTGCTAGAGCTGTCAGTTATATTCTGAGTGCCAAATACTAAAGCTAAAAGTATGAAAATAATAATAACGATGAACCAAAGGAGATGACGGAAAACCTCTCTACATGTCCCCTCGACGTTTTTATGAGGCCAAAGATACATGCCATGCCTGATATAGTGATCTAAGCACTAAGCAGTAGCCACTATCTGTATAAGAACAAAAAACATTGAATATATGCTGTAGAATACTATTACATAAAAACCAGAAACTAACAGAAAAGTACTTGAATTGTTCTTGATCACATTAATTTTGGAAGGTTTACTATCCGATTCAAGTTACTACCAGTAGAAGGACATGAAAATGAAAAGGCGGATGGTTACATAAAGGTACAAGCTAGTGTAATGTTGTAAAAAGCGAGACTAAACGGGAGGTAAGGTACAAGCTACCGCCTGATATAACTGTGTTTATTTTGGTTTTCTTTCATCGGATTGTTAGAAGCCTAGAACTTAAGAAATGAATGACACAATAAATGAGCTCTTAAGTTTCCTCAAGAGAGAAGAACTAAAGCAAAACTATTCTACATAAGTTTTGACCGAATTAAGCTCCAAATCAATATTTAATGCAAGTAAACCGCCTGAGAATGTTAACTCGGTTATATGCACATTGAGACTTTTTCCAATAAATGGCAATACATGAATTAGAAACGTAACCAACAGTTTCAAAAGCATCCAATTCAAAACTACTATTATAAAAGGAACTGCACCACTTCACAAAATACACTCAACTACCTCACTACCAAAGCAAAACATACCAAATTCAAACTCTTCCCCCAAGAAATGGCACGTAACAGCACGATGAGTATCATGGTACTTTCCGCCATTTGTTTCTCTCTCTTGGCATCCCCCGCTCTCTCTCTCTCACCGCCCTCTCTCTCCTCGAAGAAGCCGTTCCCTACATCCTCCCTTTGCTCCCTGAATGCTTAACAGCTCTCAAAAGCGTCCAAAGTTGTATGGAGGAAGTCACACTTTCTGTGCTAAACGGTCAACTTAAAGACCTTGGCCCTCAATGTTGCAAAGCTTTTAGTGCTTTCGATATCAAGTGCTGGCCTAAAAGTTTACCCGTCGACCCTTTTTTCCCCACAACTATTCAAAACTTTTGCCATAGTCAGTTCAGTAGGTCCCTTTATTTTTCATTTAGCCTGCAGAGACGGGATGGATTACTTTGTGTGGAATATAATGGAATGAAAATTCTGTTTCTTTAAGCTGAAAAAGCAAAATCAACGGTGTCTTCAGTTAAGGTTCAAATTCTATCATGTGTCAGGTTTTGTTTTTATCAGGTTAGATGTGGCTCAATGCTATATTGACAAGTATCCAATTGATCATTCAACTATTATCATAGTTAACATTATTACCTCACTCATTCTATGTCCATTATTATTTCTGGTCATAAAAATAATAATTCTCTATATGCTTACATCCCCATTTTTTTTTAACTTTTTGCTCCTCTGTTAATCTCCCTTTTTTTTTGTTTACAGAGACGTGTTTCAACTTAAAAAAGAGATTTAAATTTAATTGTTAAACTAAGAAAAATATTCAATTTGTTATGTGACATATTAGCTCGGTATATATATATATATATATATATATATATATATATATATATATATATATGAGATATGTATAGATATAGAGAGATATATATGAGAGACAACATACGAATTGTTTATTTATTAATATGAATATAAGAGAGATGGACATTAACTATTTTATTATCAGAAGGTATGAATACAAGTGGACCTCCTAACTTCTTTATATAGTAGAGGTTAGAGTTATACAAATAGAAAGTCGACTATGAGTAATGTCCAATAGTCCAATATTATCCTATAACACAATTTATTTACTTTGGATAAAAGTAAGCTAAATTTTCTATATTTGTTGAGTTTATATTAACTCCCTTTAAAATCTTTGCATATTAAATAATCAGAGATAATTAATGTTTACTATATTCAACTATTACGGTAAAATGGTTTTTTTAGCGCATGAGACTCAAAGGGTTCTTAACCAACTGGCAACCAACACTTATGTTACAATAACAGCGTTATATATATATATACATTCTATCTGTGTATAGATGTGTATATATACATTTTGGGACTGATTTCGTAAATTTTGAAAAATTCAAATTTTATGTTTATTTCATTTTTGTCCTTACATTTTCAAATGTATTATAATTGGGATGTAAATTTGTTCAGAATTAATAAAATTCATTAACAGTTTTAAAAAGAATTTGCAGCAAACGTGAAAATGACTAGATTAATCTTTTATACACATGATTCAATTTTCTTAAATAAACTAAAAATGGTGCAACAAAAATATGATTTTTGACTTTTTTTTCATTACACGTTATCAATTTTACTAACTAAAATAATTTTATTTTGGTCTTATATGTTTTTTTTGTTTCTTTTTTGTTTTTCAGTAACTTCCTTTTAAAAAAAATTCTACTTGGTTCTGATAACTATTATTTAAGATACAATTTCTAGACAAATGAGTTTTTATGTTATAAACAATTTAAATTTGAATGGAAAAAATGAGTTCTTGTTTTTATCATACATGCATGACCAAACGTACCAGCTAAAATTATTATTATTTTATTTTGGACGTCTATTTTTTTAATTATCAACTTTCTTAAATAAAATTAAAAGTGTGCAAACAAATATGATTTTGGTCTAATTTTTTTCATTACACGTTATCAATTTCACTAAGTAAAAACTATATAAAGAACTCTGCCACTATATTTATATATACATGTACGTATATGTCTATATATATATATATATATATATGTATATATGTTATATGTTATATGTCTATATATATATACACTTATGGACTGATTTCGTAAATGTGAGAGAATTCAAATTTTAAGTTTATTTCAGTTTGATCCTTGTATTTTCAAATATTTTGAATTTAGAATATAAATTGTTCAAAATTAACAAAATCCATTAACAACTTTAAAAAGAATTTGCAGCATATGTGAAAAGGACTAAATTAATTTTTTATACAAATTAAATTGTGATTTGAACATGTAATTTTTTTATTTTAATTTTCAGTTTTCTCAAATAAACTAAAAAAGGTGCAACAAAAATATGATTTTTGTCTATTTTTTTCATTACAAGTTATCAGTTTCACTAACTAAAATTATTTTATATTTTTAGTATAATTTTATTTTGGTCGTATATGTTTTTTTTAAATGACTCCTTTTTTTAAACATTTCTACCGATGAGTAGTATTTAAGTTATAAGTTCTAAACATAGATTTTTTTTTGTTATAACAATTTAAATTTTAATGAGAAAAAAATGTGCTATAGTTTTTATTTTCTATACATAAAAAAATGTATCAAATAAAAATACTTATTATTTGTAGTGTAAGTTATTAGTCGTACATATTATTTTTTACACTTTCTTTTATTTAATATTTGGTGCTTTTTGCGATTATAAGTATCAGATTGATTATATTTATAAACTACAAGGACTGCTTCATTAATAATGAATAAGTGTGAAGTTCATAGAAAAAAATAGTGTACAAAAGTGAAAAAATATATTAGTAAAATATACTAAATCAAAACTAATTTAAGTTTCATAAGAGTAATTTTGTACTTTACTTATTTCTATTAGACAATTGGTCGGAAATATACTAATTCGAAAGTTTTCTTTTAGTCCAGTATGTTAATCAGTAAATTTGTTAGTTCAGTATACTAAATCAAAATGCATGATAGTTGAATATAGTAAACGTTAATTATCTCAAACAATCATCATAAGAGTGATTGTACGTTTTTAGTAGTAAAATATTGTCTTATATATACTAAAAGTTCGTTAAAATTGTTTATTTGTAATGTTAATTTTGATAGTCAAAATTAATAATGACAAGTAAGCAAGTTAGCTAGAGATAATATATTATTTAAAATTATAGGAACTTTGTTATGAATTACGGTACTTTATACATAGTGAATGACAAAACTTATTGAAAAAATATAAGAAAATAAGGAACCATGGACACATGTTTAACGTACCATAATATATGGTATAAGTAAAACTTGACAGGATTTATTACTTATTTGAAATGGAACATAATTAATATTCGATTAGATTACGGAATAATATATTTTTATATTAAACTAAATATCATTAAAGAGAGGTGAGAGAATGTGGTGAGTTAAATACCAACTAGTGTTATGTACCCAAAAATAAATAATGACCAGCGTTGGTTAATTCAATTGTATTAGGAGACAATTTCCACCATAAAATTAGGCCACATCTAAACTGATGAAAAACTGTGCAATATAACCCACTACAAAAAAAAAATTGATATAGCAATAGAATTTTTTTGGATTTCTGTTAGTAAACAGATTGTCACTAAATTTTAATAACAATTTAAAAACATAATTAGTTGTTATTGTGTTGTTAAATTTTACGGACAGTTTACCAATAGAACTTCAAAAGTTCTCTTAACTTTTTCTTGTGAATGTGATTGTGATTTTGAACATAATTTTCATTTAATACAGGATTGGTACATCTAATTGGGAATAAGATTTTTTTAAGTGGCTATATATAGCAATACTATTGCTACCCAACGCGTGACAAGTTGATTACACGTTGTAATAGTGAGAAACTAGATTATGCTAATCGAAATGTAATAAGTTAACTCCGTAAAAATATTAAATGGAAGCCTGATTTTATTTTTTTTACGTATATTTCTATAAACCGAGACATGTATAAATTGAAACACTGGTGAAGCCAGAATTTTTATTTGGAGGTACATCAATATACGTGAGGAAGTAAAATTATTGCCATTAAGTTATTGGAAATTGTCTTGTAGTTACATAAAATAGGGAAAAGACAAACATTCGAAAAAAATCCCCTAGTTAATATGGTGAAACTTGAAACAAATATTTGGTCGTATATCAAATTATTGAACACAAATCATTTTGGCTATGAGTGTCTATACGTCTCCGAGACAGTACTTTTTTAGTAGTAAAAAAATATCATCTTGGCTAATCCAGTCCAAAATGGTGCAAAATGTTATGGTGTAAACTGAGAGTCGAGACTGAGTAAGGCTAGGGTCGAGTTGGGTATGCTCTTTTGTTCATCACTTTTTAAATCTCAAGCTTTTTACTTTGATTCGTATTTCGATGATATGGAAATTAACGAGGCCTCCGGAAGAGGATGGAGTTTCATTGACAGCTTCCGAAACTATTAATAAAGGCGGTGTGATCTTGTCATCTTGACGCAGTGAGTTTCTTTTCTAGCTATTGTGAATGTGTGATTCAAGAAGTGATGCATGAAACAATTTAATTTGGCACGACACAAATTAGTAGGGAGTTTAGTCTTTTCATTGTTTGTAATAGTTTTTTTTTTTTTTTTTGCATAACATGTATGGACATAATAAAAGAGGAAGGATGTTATGAAAGATGGGTGTTAACCTAGATATATTTAAAAATGTTAAGCAATCGAATTAACCTAATGGTTAACTATTGGGTATATAGAGCAAAATACTCGGATCCTTTTATTGTAGTTTTGTAGAATTAACGTCATGTACTCTAAATGTATTTATTTTAAAAAAGTTGAGGTGTGGAATTTTAAAGAGAATACCTCCCCTTTTCCAAAGAAATTACTTTTTATTGAATTAAATACTTATACAAATTATCTATATTTATGAAACTATTCCTTCCTCTTCAAGGAATAGGAAACATAGTAAAACAGGAATCCTAATTCGAACAAAACTTGGGTTACAAAACAAAGTCAAGTCCAATTAGGATTAGTAATTACAGCTCTCTCTCTATATATACACTAGTTAATTAACACAACTCATAATTAATCTTCGTGCATCCTATCTTTATTCTGCATATTCAATGGCCTTTCGGAATTCTACTTATGTTTATTATTTTGGTATGGACAAGTATGAATCTGATGATTATTTGCTGTACGAAACTAGAGGTACGTACTTGAATTCTCTCTTCCTTTTTTACATGTTAATTATATATTATGTTCTAATGAAGTTTACTCTCAAGATCTCAAATTCTGTATATTAATTAGTTTTTTTAATTTATTTAATGAAAATATATAATGTGAAACATACAACTTCGTTGTCCTTAACATATATCCTTGAGAGTTGAGTTCAACCTTCAAGTTTCATATAACTGTATTACTGGATGACAGTATATTAATTGCTGTTTTACAAGTCTGATGTACGGTATACAAAGTAATAAATTAAGTTTGAGTTTAACTGAGTTCCCAACTTAGGTAATCATTCTGTGTTAGTTCGTTCGTACACAATAAAAGTAAACCAGGGCGAAATTAAAGAACTATGAAAAATAGTGTTTGAAAAATTGCCATAAATATCTTTCTATTGTAAGAATCTGGAACCTGACCTCAAGAAAATACTAAAGCTTCTTTAAACTGATACCCTTATGTAGGAAAGAATGAGCTTTCAAGAGAACCTGTGGGAATCGATGAGCGTTACGAGCTGTTATCAACGAATCTAAAGGTTTCTATACCAGCTCCAGAGAAGTACAAAGGTTGTGACAATGACTTCAATAATTTTTTATCAAGTTACTATCCGGATCAAACCCAAGAAGTGGAAAATAAGACGAAGTCTATACTTGATTCTCCAATTCAAGGTATGAATATCCCACTGAATGTTTTGAATGCAACTTGTTAATTTTGGTTATTTGTTTTGTTATATTCTATAGCTTCAAAAAAAGAAAAAGTGAGCTCGATAAACACACGTACACACACAAAAGCAACAGAAAAACTAATTAAAGTTTATTTGCTTTAGAGTTAATATAAGAGTCAAGAGACATTTAGTCTCATAATGTGACCCAAGGAAATAATCAAGGCTTGAAAAGGATGAGTTGTACCCTACTAGCTAGCGATAGCCGATAGTGTGTTATTATTTATTTTTGCATCACTTGTTACCATATATATCTAAATCCTTCTAAATTTGATAATACATGTAGGAGCTCATCAGCTTTCAAGAATGACTGTCAAGTATTTGGGTTTAGAGAGCTATGGATTCATTAGCTCCCCTGATTCTCTCGCTCAATCTCCATCAGTCAACGCTTTGGCATTTGAAGATCTCTCTGTTGAGTCATTTGGTTTAGAGAGCTATGGATTCATTAGCTCCCCTGATTCTCTCGCTCAATCTCCATCAGTCAACGCTTTGGCATTTGAAGATCTCTCTGTTGAGTCATTGGGTTTAGAGAGCTATGTATTCATTAGCTCCCCTGATTCTCTCGCTCAGTCTCCATCAGTCAACGCTTTGGCATTTGAAGATCTCTCTGTTGAGTCATTTGGTTTAGAGAGCTATGGATTCATTAGCTCCCCTGATTCTCTCGCTCAATCTCCATCAGTCAACGCTTTGGCATTTGAAGATCTCTCTGTTGAGTCATTGGGTTTAGAGGAGTATGGATTCATCACAGATGGTGATATTTAGTAGTCTTTTTTTCCAGCTTTTTGTTGGTCTCTCGTGTTAACTAGTGTTACCTGTAGGGGAACTTCGAAGTTTGTTTTCGATGTGTAATTATCATGTTTCTCTTAGCCAAGGCAGTTACACTATCTCTTAAAAAAGTAGTCACAGTTATGTGACTTTATGTAGCTGAATTCGGTAGTCTTGTTTATATTGGTTGATGCAATTCTTCCTTAATCGGAGCGTAGTTATATCTTTGTTGAATGAATGATTTCATGTGGAGATATAAATAATACTTAGTTTGGAAATAAACATTGAAAGGAAGGGACACCAAAAGTTGTATGAAATTTGAGAAACTCGTGAATGCTAAACGCCTTAACGACATATTTTACTCCAGAATATATAGTGAGAAATTATTTTTTAATATACTTTCAAAAACAAAACAAAAAAACTGTTTTTTGATATACTGCTACCCACCACGTGACAAGTTGGTAATAAGAAACTAGATTATGCTAATCGAAGTGTTACAGGTTATCTTCTTCTTTTTTTTTGAAAAGTGTTGCAGGTTAACATGGTAATAAATCAAATGGGAGCCTGAATTTTTAATACAAGTATATTTCTAAAATCCGAGATAAGTATAAATTGAAACAGTGTTGAAAAGCCAGAATTTCATTTGAAGGTACATCAATACAAGTGAGGAAGGAACATTGTTGCCATTAAAGTATTGGAATTTTATTCGCAGTTACAAAAAAATATAAAATAGGCAAAAGACGAACTGTGGGAGAAAATCCCCTTAGTTAGCATAGGGTAAAACTTGAAACAAACTTACATGAATCACTTATTAGCAATCTAGGGTTTTGGTGAAGCCGGTGAAGTTTCTAGTTAGCATTTACCATCCAGGAAAGAGAAAGAATGATCTCGAAAGACGAAAGGAAATCAAGCAGGAATTTCTCTGTTATTCTGCTTTGATACACGCAAACTCTAGAGTCAATTATATTCAATTGACACATACTAAAGCTTAAGTAGGAAAAATAATAATAACGATGAACCAGAGGAGATGACGGAAAATCTCTCTACATGTCTCCTCAACTAGTTACGCATACATCATCTTTATTGAGTCGTTGGGCTTAGAAAAGCATAGATTTGTTGTCGAATATGATACTTATGAAGCTGAGACAGCCGGACAAGAATAAGAAAAGCAAAATTGCGTTTCTTATAAGATTCATGTGCTTAGATATGATCTTTAGTTAAATTGTCCAGTATAATAGATATGATCTGTTCTTTTGTATCGGTCGAGATTGCACCAATTGCGTTGTTTTTCAGCTCAACTGAGGATGATTTGTGAATTTTTATGATTGTGTACAGGACTGTATTGACTTGGTTAGCACGCTTATCGGCTTCCTTGATTTGCAGTCTTTTATCTATTATATTTAATTACTATTATTCATAGAAATTTGTCTTTGTTTCTTCATATTGTATTATTTTTCTTCAAAGGCTTAATCGGCTACATACGTGATACGTATACAAAAGTAAACTATGTTGAGTAAAAGTTGATTACCACCCTAAATAATTAGTAAAACACTTCATTACAATAATAATCTTCTATTTAAGATTGAGCAAAAAGAATGCCGAGATTAGCTAAAGTTGTTCACTTAAAGAATTGGCCATCCAAAACTAATTAAAATTACAAAAGATGTGGAAATTTGAAGAGTGGATGCCATCTACTTTAACGATTTGCTTCGAATCTTGGAATAACCAAATATTTTAGTTCACACATTCTCAATTTTACCCATTTTTTTTCTGTATATGCTTCTTATAACAAACAGATAAAGCATAAAAGCACATAATGACTCGAATAGGATTTAAGAACCAAAGCTTGGTTGGGTATACGGCTCATATAGAACGGGAAAGTTTGAATATGCAAGTAATGGTTTGGAAAATAATGTTTGGGAAATATTGTTTGGATGAATTTCATGTTTTGAAAAGTTAAAGAATTCGAAATTTGAGAAACTTGTGATTATTCAATCGTATGCTTATTCCCGAATGACAAGAAACTAAGATTAGGCGAAACAGAATGTAACAGTTTATCTTGGTAGGAAGTCAAACGGGAGCCTGAGATTTTGTTATATTTCCAAAAACTAAGACAGGTATAACTTGAAACATTGGTGGAGCGGATTTTCACCAATACACATGATTAGATTTTATTGCAAAGAAACCAAGGCTGCAGCCTGCAAGTTGTTACCATAACAATATTGATACATTTGTACAAATATGTGTATGGATATATATTACAACGTTACTTGAACCCTACTCGACAATAAATTTCTTTCGACGACAGTCTTCACTCCCGAATATTTTCAGACAAACACCAATGCAAAGAATTGATTACAAATTTACAACTAACCGACAACGAAGCTTCAAAAACAAAACTTACAAAGAGCAAAGCCATAGCTCAGACCGACGAGCTTAGACCAAGTTTGTATTGCATTAATGGAAGATCCTTCCACTTGCTCCAAAGTCTGCACAATGAGATAAATTATCATATAAAAGAATGTTCTTCATGGAACTTTCTAGCTTCTTATTTTATCAGTCACGGGCCTCACGGCTCATTAATGAGATGAATTTGGCCGGACAATGTTAAATAAATTTGTTCTCCACGGGAAAACAATAGAAAAACTACGAATGAATTCTAAAGCCAAGGCAAACTCCCGGTTACAAAATAAAATTTTGGGCCATGTCAGAACTTTGGGGAATTCATTTATGAAGAGAAAGGCTAAAAGTACTAATTGGTCTGAAGTTACTTGCATTTTAATCTTCTTGTTTTTTAAGACTTTCGAAAACAGAATCTTTGATTCTTTACACAGTAAGAAAGATGCACAAAAATAGAAGTTTTTTTTTTTACTATAAAAAGGTTCGCGGGTGAGTGTAAATCAATTCAATTATACGGCTAAACCAAACTATAGCAAAAACTCGGTATCAAGTGAAAATTACTTATTAAATGAGTATTAACCAAACTTCTGAAAAATACTAACTTACTTGCATCAGAGTTCGAAGGTCTGAAGACTGAGGTTGAAGGTATCTGGAGAAAATCATGGCATGGGTGTGGTAAATTTGTAATCTCTAAGAAAGATCAGTTGGTGCAGAGGTAAATGCAGATGTGGAATTTTACCACGTTTCTTTCCTGCATCCCCAAACATACATATAAGCCGTAGCCAATATCTGTATAAACAAAGAACGTGGAAAAATGTATGACATTATGTGCTGCTTTGAAAGCTGAAACTAAAAAAATTAAATACGGAATACTAGTTTCCGCAGGATTGGTATTCATCCTTTAACTATTGGATATTTGGATTTCAAGTTTCAAACAATTAAAGGGCATGAAGAAAATGAAGAACCGGGATGGTTGCATAAAGTACAACTAATCCATTAACACGTCGATTAGTAGTGAAATCTCCCCATCCTCCTCTCCAAATTTGTCATCACTATTTTTCAAAGAAGGGTGCTCCTTTCTGACTATATATACTTGCTCGGTTAAACAGACAGTCATTAATGAGATCCTAAACATGTTTATTATCATGTTAATTCAAAAGGTTCTGAAATTACGAATCAAGGTGGCTACAATATATGTGCAACTGATAAAAATCATTTGGAACCACAAGCAATGTTCAGATAACAAGAGTGAAAATAAAACCAATGATCTTTCAACTCAATCGAGGAATGTCATTTATAAGCAGAATGATCATGTAAATATAATAGCTTCACATGAAAACTTAAGATAAAAAATGACAACCTTCGTCGTACTTGGGCAGCCTTTGAAAATGTGAAATAAATAGATCATTTTCACGGTGCCAATTTTGTCAAGTTCTGTACAAAACCAAGCAAAAGTCAATACATGCGACAATAAGGAACTAAAAGTAACATCTTATCAAATAAAATAAACATACACCTGCAGATAAAACATCAAAAGCACGAGAGACTGTCAATGGAGCGAGTCCCACGTGGCTAAGAGGCACAAAAATTTCACCATGAGTTCCTGAAAACAGGTTGTCCAAAAAATTTAAAACCACAAGAAAGTAATGATAAACTGAAAAGGGCAGATATCCTTAATAAAAATCAACTCTAGTGTCAAGAACTATTATCCATTGATTGCAATACTCTCTTACTAATTTCAGCTGAAGAGGGAGACTCGAATAATGATAGATAATGCAAAAGTTATAGGCCAATTGAACTTTTGTATTACTCAAGCCACTCAAACAACAATTTTCGCATAAATTCAATCATGCCTCTATTGATAATAATATAGTGCAATCCACATTTAAGAATGAGGAATAACAAATATATAACTCGTAATGATAAAACACTTCATTACCTTCTATAAGTCAGCAACCCCTGCGGCTTCTTGTAAAACCGTTGAAAAGTGTTATGCTTCTAGAGTTTGGAATTTCATGAGCAACTTATGCACATTTCATCACCAACAACTATATTAAGATGAAACATTAATTCAGTTAAACACAAAGGTAGCAAGTACAAAATTAAAAGTGAAGGTCTGCAATTCGAAACAATTCTGGCAAAAACAAGACCTTTTCTTGAAGCTTGTAGGATGATCTATCTGAAATACTACCAGTTTTGGTCGGCTTGCTTGACAAACTTCTGCACCATTATATTCCATGTAACCCTATTAGGTACAAACCCATTTGAAACACCTTTAATTAGAAGCATATATGCGTCATCAAACAAGCCCACCTTACATTGCGACCCGATCAAACTATTGTACGTATAGGTATCAGGATAATTTCCTTCTTTTTGTATTTTATCAAAAAGATTTAGAGCTTCTCGAACATGACCCATTTTACATAGCCCATTTATGAGGCTGTTATAAGTAACTATATCAGGCGTTAACCCCCTATGAATCATATCTTTTAGAAACTCAAACGCATGTTGAACTTTTCCAATCCTACAAAGTCCGTTAATCAAAATGTTACAAGATATTATATGTTGTTTAAGACCCTTTCTCGTCATTTCCTCGAAAAACCCCAAGGCTTTGTCAACAGCTCCCTCATTACAAAGGGCCTTGATTACGCCATTACAAGTGATCATATCGAGGGGGCAACCTCTAAATAACATATCATTTACAAGCTTAAGGGCATCTTTAGTTGCATTTTGTCTCAGAAAAGCATGAATTAGTGTGTTATAAGTGACCGTATTAGCAATAACACCTTCCAATAACATATCCTTATATAGTTTTAAGGCACAATCCATCTGATCGACGTTACAAAGCCCGTAAATTAACGAGCTATACGTATATATATCAGGCTTACATACATCTCGAGGGATGTTGTTGAACATTTGTAGAGCCTCTTCAACACTCCCTTCTTTACACAATGCTGATATAATACAATTGTATCCAACAATGTTTAAACTAAAACCCTTACCTACCATTACATCTACCACATCACGAGCCTCTTCAAGTCTTAATTCCTTGCAGAACTTGCTTATCAATATCGTATACGTAATTACATTAGGCTTAAACCCCTTATTTTCCATCTCTCTCATCAATTCAGCAGCAGAAACCATAAAACCCTCCTTGCACAACCCATTAATGAGTATGTTATACGTATAAGCATCCGGTTCACCACCGATACACTTCATCTCGTTTAAAATCCTCTTAGCTTCATCAAGTTGCCCATTTTTCACATACCCACCAATCAAAATATTAAACATTATGATATTTGGCTTTTCTACTTTGTTCAGTAACGCCTTTGCTTCGCCAAGTTGCTTTGTTCTACATAAACTATGCATTAAAATGCCGTAGGTTACAGAATCGGGAATAAATCCTCGAAAAATAATTCGATCTACTAATTTTATCGCCTCATGTATTCGACCGACCTTGCAAAGACCGTGAATAACGTCATTGAATGTATTCAAATCTGGAGTACAACCCATCAAAAACATCTCCTCTAAAAGTTGTATAGAATCATTAACTCTGTTGACTTTTGAAAGAGCATGTATAAGTGTTTGATAAACCACCGAATTAGGTACACAACCATGTTTCGTCATATCCCTCAATAATGAAAACGCAGTGTCAACCTCGTTGATCGAACAAAGTGCTTTCATCACCACACCAAATGTGTAAACTGTAGGCGAAACACCCCTATTTAGCATTTCGTAAAAGACGTTAGGAGCAACTTGAGCACAATCTCCACCCACAAGTATATCTAACACAACATTATAAGACCTAAACGTGGGTTCACAACAAAAAGTATTTCTCATATCTAATAACAACCTAGTCGCTTGGCCAGGCAAACCGGCTCTTCCATAATACTTCATTATTAAAATAAAAATCGTTTCTTTAAACACAATCTCCTCCTCTTTCATCTGCAACATCAATTCATCTATCTCTTTAAATTCTGCAACAGCCCCGAGTTTATCGATCAAAGTATAATAAACGTCGAAAGAATGTTTATAACCGTTCTGGGCACCTGCCCATGTGAATAGCTCCATAGATGTAGAAATATTAAGAGGGAGCTCGAGGAGCTTTTTAAGTTGAAAAGGTGTTATTTTATTTAGTGATTTTCGTAAATGCTCCAAATCAAAAGGCTTGAGCAAGCTCTCCCAGTCCGTTTCACGTTCAGACTCTTGATTACTTACAATTGTACTATAACCACATTTAGCAGTTTCTCCAATTGGGTAAAACTCGTAATTTGAAGAAGTTCTGTGCATAAAAGGTAAATTCTTCCAAATGTGGCACGAAAAATACGTTCTTTTGAGCATTGATATACTTGTTTCCGGGTTTCTACTTTCTTTCGGTCGATTCGACCTGTTTCCACCCAAATAGAGCTGCAATTAACGACAGGGGACAAAAAATCAGAAAAGAAAAAAAACTCAAATTAACTGACTTCAAATTCCTCGTATTTGCTGTCTAGAATTATTCTACTAGTAAAGGTTGAATCTTTTCAGATGAAATGTATCAGATTTGAAAAGGGGAAACTTCAGTCTGGTACAAAGTGGATAGTTAAGCAAAAACAGAAGTCCCCATCTTTATTTCATCTAGGTCAGATACCACATGTACTGTCAAATTCTATAAAACTAGCTCTAAATTCAAAACAGTAACATCAAATTCGAAACAAAGATACATACATATACACAGGTATATACATATGTGCATCGTGGATACATGTATATGCATAGTGCATACTGCCTAATAATGACACAACTACAGCCTAAATATTATAGAGTCATACCTATATGTACATACACAAACACGGGGGGAGCTAAGTGCAGACCATCGGGCGCCATGACACCCTACATCAGCCTGGAAAATGTATTTTTTTTTTTTTTACATGTACTTTTTATATATTTTGCTGAAATTAATGATCCCCCCCCCCATATTTTTTTTACTAATATTCTATGGCTTCACGCTGTATACACACAATCAGTATCAACATTACGACGCAGATTAGATATCGTTGTTTACTTTTTCCTACACACTCTTTGTACTACAATACCAAATATATGTAACAACCTTAGTTAACCAATGATGAAAAAAAAACTCAAAATACTTAGAAGCTTTCTACAAAAACTGTTAATTCCTCGGAGTGTGACACGAAAGATGCAATCTTTCTCACAATTATGTTCTGGGTTTATAAATATAGCCTCTCAATTCACTAATTAAGTCCGTTTCGGTCAAAATAGAGATGCAATTACTAACGGGTTTGCATAAATTTTAATAAAAATTTAATAAGAGTTGAAACTAGAAGAGGATAATAAACTGTGTATAATAAAAGCAAAACAAGATACCCCATTTGAACAAAGACTATAAATCATTAAAAAAATTCACAAATTGAGGACATTTATATAAATATAAATATATATATATATATATATATAGAGAGAGAGAGAGAGAGGGGAACCTTGGAGGTAGTTTTTGCCACGTGGATATTATGAGGAGAGCATAATTATTACTAGCTGAGCCGCTATTTTTGCAGAGAAAGATAGAGAGAGAGGTATTTGAGTAAATGCTAATAAACCCATTAACTATTAAGTCATTTGCAATTAAGCCCAAGTATGTTGCTTAATTGACTTTCAAAATGCACTACTACAAGGGATTAAAGTTTAATCCATAAATGTCACTTGTTGTCACTGAGTCTCGTTTGGTTACGGGATTATCAGTCTTTTTTTTTATAATTAATAACAGTCTTCTCAAATAACTTGTTTTGCAGACGTCAGTGATCGAACCCTTATAGTGAACGTGATATACTAAGGTTTCAACCGCTTGGACCAACCAAATTCGGTCCGGATGTTTATTATGTTTTGAAAAAAATGTTTAGATTATTAGTGACAAAGTACCACACGTCCCATGACATTCCAAATACAACCGGTTTGGATCATTTGATGTTGAACTATCTTAATCCTGACTTACATTACCCAATCAAAAACATTATTTATGGATCCCCATGGGCGTAAGGCCAATTTGATGAGCGGTTTCTACGACAACCCCATAATTTATAATAATTTGAGTTTTTTTATAGTGTTTTTCTGAGTAATTTGTAAATATAGCATTTCGGCAACCCCTCAACTTTTATTTTCAGCAACCCCTTTCAAAATTACATATTGTTTTTGTTATTACATACTACTACATTTCGTTCTAATACTAAATGATTATTAATAAATATATATTATAACAACTAATTAACTACTTCCTCCGTTTCCATTCAATTGTCCGTTACGAAACTACGTACGATTTTGATCGGTTTATAACTTGTATCAAAATTATCGAAATGATTTTTTTTTAAATCTAATCATAAAATTTAACATTTGAACTATATGATCAACTTTTAAAAATTTACATTCCGATAATTTTGATACAAGTTATTGACCGGTCAAAATTACACGTACTTTCATAATGGACAATTAAATAGGAACGGAGAGAGTATGTAACATGAAAATTAGTATCCCACACACTCTTAACACGATTTAGTAGTGTATCCTATTCAAAACTCTAATATCTAAATTAGTCAAATTTTTATTACAAAATACTCAAAATTAATTAAATTAACTTTTTTTTATTTCTCATAACAATTTTATATTTCTTTTACAATTATATATGTAACTATTGTAATTAGATTACTTTATTTACTCGATATTTTGGTAATTTAAGTATTAAATAAATGTTTTACTCTTTCTGTTCTTTTTATTATATTGTATTTTTTGGTGTTTTTTTTTTATCTAATTTATCAAAAAAACTTAAGTGTATATATTTTTGGCAAATAGGGCTCTTTAGTTAGCCAAAAATACCGACAGACTATTTGACATTTTGATTTTATTTATTTTTTTTGAAAAAAAAAACTTTACAAAAGGGTGTTTTTTTAAGGTTAAAAATTTCCGGTCCACACAAATATAAGGAAACTTTAAGCCGACAATTTTATTTTTTGGCAACCCCAAAGTTTATGTTTGGCGTCTGCCCATGTAGATCCCTTATACATTTGGTGTACAATATCAATGGGAAAATACCTCGACCAAACAATACATATGGAAAAGAGAAGCACATTAGGCGATAGATGAAAACGTGAAACGCGAAAGGATGCAAAACGGAAAAAGGTAGTTGAGAAATAGGGAAATGGGAATACATTGTGTATATAGAAGCAATTTTTTCCGCTAACTATGCATTATTATAGGCTTTTGAAAGTTATGCAGCTTATGCTAAGTTTGATTTTACGCATTATAGCTGATTTTGGATTCTTATATTCATAATTTATCACTTTTGATGAGATATGCAACACAACTGAATGCAATTAGATACTAAATATATTATAAAAGTAGTAAAATGTACTTTCACGTAACATGCATCTAATTAATTGATGAATTTTGTTAGATGCATTTCCATGTAACGAACATGTAAACGATTATTATCTTTCCTGGTTAGCTTAGTCAATGCCAGAAAGCCTAAATTAATGAAATTAATTAATGAAATTACAGGTGAATAGCCTAAAGTTAGATCCTTAAATTTCCAAATTAATGAAATTATAGGTGAATAGCCTAAATCATGTGGATACACCATGTGGATTAGCAAGCATATGAGTTGTGTGTGTATCGATAAACTAATGCAATCTACCTGTATATACTTGGTAGTTTTTTGGTAAGTGACCACACAAGAATCCCTTCTGTCTCACACAAATATCCCACTTTTTTACAATTTTATATTATAAAGTTTTTCTTCCTTATTTTTGGCGTAATCCGATGCTTAATTATATTAACCACCTCATTTATGAGTTAAATTAAAAAATTATTAAATCAACTCTATGTCTTCTCATTGGAGGAACAAGTAACATGTTTTTGGCAAACCATACCATCATGTTTAATCCATCCCTTGCCTCTAGGTAAAGCAATCATGTGACGCCTTTTGCAATTAATTTAACAATAATTAAAAAGTATAATTTTAATTTTTCCCATAAAGAAACTAAATTGTGTTTTTTCTCTCTTTAGATTCCTAATTGCCTTTTCATTTAAATATTCTATTTTCCTGTATTAATATGGGAAATTTTCATTTAATTAATAATGGAGAAAACTATAGAACGTCGAAGCCTTGGAAAATCGTACAGTTAAACGAATTTTGAATTTTGTTAGTTTGACCCCCAAAATAAATAGGGAGACAGTACGTACCGGTGAATGTGTGACATCTCGTCTAACTATTTTAAGACCTACCAATTTCTAATGGCAAACGCAACCATTTTACCGGAAATGTATGCCTGGGATTCTAAATTTGTAAGGATGTTTGGAAATTATAGGATAAAAACGAATTTGTATCATCTATCTGAATGAAAATCGATATATATATATATATAAAAAAACGTATTGAAAGGTGAGGTTGGACCACCTATCCTGTTTTGTTAAAAAACTGTTACTAACATTTTTAGATGTTTTGGTTTACAATGTATATATTTATTAGTAGTGTCTTCATATAATTATGGCTTATGAATACGAACTTCACTTGTATTTTTAGACGTATTGTTGCAACGGCTCTCTCACATGTAACCAAAAAAAAACAATTCACCATAGTATATTATCAATTTTGACGTGCAATCGATACAAATCTTTGGAAATATTAAAAATATGTGTAATGGTTACTAGAATGTCTAGATAATAGATATTGTTTCTCGCATTGTAAATTTAATTTACGTGTTGGAAACTAACTTTATTTTTAAAAATAATAGTATATAGATGCAACTAATATAGCTGCAATATTTTATATATAAATTATAAAGAGAGCTACGTATAATGAATGTTGTTTAACCTTTGTTATCGTTTAACGCTTTTGCTTATTCAATCAATTTTCCTGTGTCAATTTGATGGATATATGTGTGATAACGTGAAGTTGAGAACGTTTGATACTTATCTTGTCCCATATCCCTCATGGCTTCTTGTTTGTATAACAGTACAAGTATTTAATTATTTACTTTTAGGTGTGGTATTTTTCACAACTTATAAATAGATAGAACTATAGAGAAGTACTTTCTTGCAAGAACAACTAGAAATAAAAAATGTTCATAAATACTTGTTGACTTTAAAGTGTAATGGACCTTAACTCACAATTAAATTTTTATTTAATGGGTTTAAATTATTTTTCCTTAAATATAAATTATAGATTCTAAGATATAAATTGATTTAACATGATATGGTCTCTTATGGCTAGCTAGATAGGCCAAAATTAATATCACGGCCTGTTGTCCAAGCTAAACAAATATATAAGAGTTTGGATTAATTGATAAATGTAAATTAATTACTCTTATAATTCACGTCATCATTAGAGTATTATGATAAACTTATTTTATGTTTTAACGAGTTTGATTTAATTTTGTTTTGATCATGTATGTCCTTTTTGTGCCGCATATGTGATGCAATTACAGTACATAAATGTAAATGGGGATGTCAAATGGTAGTTAATTAAAAGGTAAAGGCAATGAATTGTGAATCTTAAAAAATCAAGGATCATCACCCAAACTGAAAGGGTGTAGATGCAACTAAACACTAGACAGTCACGAACAGCACTAAGATTATTATTTTATCGTGCATTATTATTCACACAACTAATTTAATTAATCTCATTTAACTATTCATTATAAAATTACATGTAATTTTAATCGGTTTATAAATTGTATTAAAATTGTTAAAATGAATTTTTTTTAAATCTAATAATAAAATTTAACATTTGAATTATGTGGTTAACTTTTGAAAATTTCCATTCCGACAATTTTGATAAAAGCTCTTACCCGATTAAAATTACATATAGTTTGATTTGTATAATTAAATATAAATGCATGTTTTATCTATGGTGTAAGCCAAATCATACTTTTTTCCCTTTGAGTTGCTACATATATACTTTTGCTAATAAACCAGCTATTCTATACATTTTAGGTAATTAGTAGCTATTTCATGCCTAATTTTCAATTTGTCATAGGTAGGTTTTTTTTCCCATTGATATCGGTACTAGCAACCTTACCTTTTTGAGATCATCAAAATAGACCAATTAAGTATAATTTTCTCCAAGTTAATCTCAAGTCTAATTACAAAAAAAATAAAACTACGATATACATAACATTCACATGAAACTAGTGACATTTGAAAGGTGTCATGACACTTTTCGTAATTTTAGAAAAATCCACCAACCACTATATTATTAAGGATAAATTCTGCAATGTAGTAGATGCAGAAGAATTCTTAGCCTTCTACACCGATTGTTGTGAATATTGTTTAGTTTAAGACTCTACGTATTTCATTTATATGTGTGAACCTATCTAAAGGAACAAATGCCCATACAACTGATTTTGTCAATATATATAAATTTTACATATATGTATAGTTAAAATCAAAATAAAAATCTTGCATCTTACACCTGTAGATTTTATACATTTATAGTCGTTTTGAAAATAATTGTTCATTGGAAGAGCAACAAACACTCATGCAACGCTGTTAAATTTGAAATTAAGATGGTTTATGTGGACCGATTCAATAAAAAAGCAATGTATTCTCCTCCCACCAAAAAAATTACAACTATACCAATCGTGACAAAATGATTCCCACTAACTCCCATAACGGAATATAAATAGATACGGGTCCATAACCATATTAGTGATTATTATGGTTTTACTAACATAATGTATAAAAAAACTTAGTTAATTTATTTTAATATTAGACCGAGTATTGTCCTCTTTTATAATTGCACAAAGTATTTTAGCATTATATATAAAAAAAAACTGCATGTTTTTGTTGATCATACTCGTGAAGGAACTAGTAACTTGCTAAAAAAAAGTAAAATACCTCATTACATTAAGGAATAAACGTATCTTAATTTTACCATATATCGTGATTCTTTTCCCATCGGTTTTAGCATGTTAGCACCTCCGTAATTACGGAAAAAAAGTTTTAGATTCACCATTAATCATACTTTGACGTTACAGATTTATGTCATAATTCAGTACAAAAGATTACATATATATATATATATATATGTATATATATCCAACAATTTAGCTTATAAATATCTAAACAAAGATTAAACATGAGCATTACATCTTTCTAACAAGAGAAACAAAAGAAGAAGGTAAAAATATATATTATAGTGAGTAGTACTCCATATTATTAGTAGTGTATATAAAAAGGTAATATTATTGTTGTTGTTTTTTGTAATAAAAATGATATAAATTTAGAAAATGGTAAGAAAAAAAGAGGACTTGCATCTCCTCCTCTTCTTCAATTTTCTTACAAGACAGGATAGCCAGCCAGTGCCTTCTCTCTCATCTCTCTCTCTCTATATATATATATATATCTATATATCTATATATATTATATATATATATATATATAAATTCCATCATCACCATTCCTAATGTAAATATATTCATCACCTCACACCTCAAATCTCTTTCTTTCTTTCTTTCTCCACTTTATATTACACACAACCCATTTTGCATCTTTGCCAATTCTATATTTTAATATCTTTGGTAAAACAAAAACAAAAAAACAATAAAGAGAGAGAAGGAAAGGGAGGGCCTTTCACCTCTCTCCATCTCTCTTTCTATCTCTCCCTCTCTCTCTCTCTCAGATCTTTGTTTCTATCTCTAAATTTGGTATTTTAATCCTCTTTACTCTTGTTGTTGATCTTTTTAGTATGTATCTATATGTGTTCATGTTTTTTTTTTGTAATTTGATCGTTTTTTTAATACCTTTTTAGGTGCTTTGCTTGATTGTTGATCGGTTGTTCGATCTATCAAAGATCAGATCTTTTGTTCTGGATCCTTAGAATTGCCAAACCAATCACAAAAAGTTGACAATTTTATCAGAATCATAAGGTAAAGGATTGTTTTTAAAAAAAATTGTAATCTGCATTATGATGATTTGCTCTATCTGATTGTTTAGAATACTTGAGTTGGTCATCTTGTTTATTGGGTTTAGTATGTTTTTTATGTTTGGTGAAGGGTTGAGTGTGCTTGTATGTATCTATGTAATATGATGATCAGCCAAACAAAACACAAAAGTTACAGTAACTTATAATTGAATATCATCTCCTATGGCGTTTTACTGAATTGTAGCATAATCTATAGATCTGGTGGACAAATTGACTAGCGATATGTTACAGTCAATAATCTTGTTTTTGTACAGTTATGTCCTAGTGACAGTTCTGTTGTTTCGGATATCTTTCATCGGCTTATGTGAAAAGGCAACGCCTATAAAATACTTTGGAATTACAGAATTGTCGTTTGATACTGACACCTCGTTATGTATAAACCTTCATATATGTATTATTACATTTTTATTAGTCACCGTGTTCCAAAGATTAGTTTTTTGAATAATGTTTACACTTGAACGATAGATAACTGAGTGATGACTTTATTATTGTGTAGGATGGAAATGGAACCAGGTAAGCTTTTTGTAGGTGGGATATCTTGGGACACAAACGAGGATCGGCTTAGAGAGTATTTCCAAGCTTTTGGTGATGTCGTTGAAGCTGTCATCATGAAGGATCGCAACACAGGCCGTGCCCGTGGCTTCGGCTTTGTCGTATTTTCTGATCCTGTAGTTGCCGAGAGAGTTGTTAGGGAGAAGCATGTCATAGATGGTCGAACCGTGAGTTTTTATTTCCTATATATATGCTTTGGAATCTGAAATGTGAAATTTGTATGAAACAATGCAATAACTATAGATTACTGATTTAGATCTTGGAGATTTGAGTTTTTTCGGACACTAAGGAAAACCGAAAGTTTCATATTCAAGTTATTTTAAACTTTTTAATGTATTGAGATGAGCTAGTTAATTTTAGTAAGAACCTATTAAGGATAACAAATTCTGTAAGCCAGTTGTCATAATTAAGTGAAAAGATTTTTATTAATATAAAACGCAACTGTCAATAAAACTGATTACTAAAAAACCTTTTATAGCATAAGCATGCCTGCATTCGTTTAGCTTTATAATACTTTTAATCGGCTTCAGGTGACATAACAATAGGTTGGTACAGTTGATTTTCTTTTATATATTGTAGGCAAAGACCCAATGCCATACGCTAAGGGTAATTACACTGAAGCTGTCTGCCAATATTTGAATTCTTCTGAAAATGAATTAAGAAGTAGGAATCAAGTGGCAGAATTCCTCTAGGGTAGAGTCATAGATGTATTATTTTATAGATGTGTAAGTACTATTAAGAGAGTTTGCATTGCGACTGAGGTGATTTTTTGGTACATGGTATATGAATGTGTGACAATAAAACATTGTTTTAGGGTGTGGTTCAGTTAGGAGGTAGACCAGGTGGTAACTTTTCATATAAAGTAATTTGTTCCAGATAAGTTTAGAAGCAACTTCTGAAGAACAACCAATGTAATTCAGCTCTTTTATAATTTGTTTGCTCTTAAGGTTGTAGTAATGTTGTGATAAATAGAACACCGATTAGGAGTGTGGTTCAGTTAGGAGGTAGACCCGGTGCAAGGTTGCTCGTTATCAACTTCTAGAAAACAACCAACCTAATTTATCTTCTTTTTAATTTGTATTGCACGAAGGTTGTAGTAATGTGTGATAAATAGAACACTGATTAGAACTGTGGTTCAGTTAGGAGGTAGATCAGGTGCAAGGTTTCTCGCTATCAACTTCTGGAAAACAACCATACCTAATTAACCAAACTTGTGTTACTTTAAAAGTGGTAAACAAAGAGAATGTTTTAAAACTTGGCAAATCTAATAACTCCTCCAGTTTTCCTAGCACATGCACTAAAAGTGAACTTTCTAACACTAAACTACTTAACTTTTTTTATATTGCATTTTCTTGCAGGTTGAAGCTAAGAAAGCCGTTCCAAGAGAAGATCAACCCGTGGTGACCCGAACCCCTAGCAGCATTCATGGTTCACCAGGCCCCGTTCGTACAAAAAAGATATTTGTAGGTGGTTTAGCATCAACAGTTACCGAAACTGATTTCAAAACATATTTTGACCAATTCGGAATTATCACCGATGTTGTTGTTATGTACGACCACAACACCCAAAGGCCTAGAGGTTTCGGTTTCATTACCTATGATTCTGAAGAAGCGGTTGAGAAAGTTTTGATTAAAACTTTTCATGAACTTAACGGCAAAATGGTCGAAGTTAAGCGAGCAGTACCAAAGGATTTATCTTTGACCCCAATTAGGAACCAATTAGGTGTTGGATATAATAACTTTAGCCCGAGTCGATATGGCAGTTTCCTTAATGCTTACACTCAAGGAGGATATAATAGTAATTTACTGGGAGGTAGGTTTAGTCCTATAACGGTTGGGCGTAATAATAATGGGTACCTTCCATTTGGTCCTTCGGGTTTTGGAATGGGGCTTAATTTCGAGAATGGGTTAACTCCGTCTTACGAAGGAAATGGAAACATAAGATCAAATATTGGCTATGCGCGTGGATTGAGCCCTGTTTATAATGGAAGTCAAAACAGGTATTGTTGAAGATATTTTATATCTTTTGAATTATGATCAGATTATCTTTACTTTATTTTAATTTGCTTTCATTTGTTAGGATAATTTTGGTTTTGGAATGATTTTATCTTATTAACTGGACATTCTTTTTTTCCCTTTATGTTATTTTACAGGTATATTAGTCCTATCGGATATGGAAGGGGCAATAATGGAGGAAGTGGTTCTGTTTCGAGTTCTTCCAATAGGAACATGTGGGAAAATGGAGGGCCAAATTATTCCTCAATCTCTGCAAATTCTAATAATTTTGTGGGTTCCTCTTTTGGAAATATCGGGACAAATTGGGATGGTCCTTCGAACCCTTTGGGTCAAGGTGGTGTTTTTGACTCCACCTCCAATGGTGGGAATATAAACTACAGGAGAAACATTGTTAATAACGTCTCCGCCACGTCATCGTTTGATGTGTTGAGTGACGGTCTTGGTGGGCATTTTGGTAATTTCAATGGAGGTGGTTCCTTTTATAGGGATCCTACGTGGCGTTCTGCGTCTCCGGAGTTGGAGGGTCCTGATGCATTTGGGTTTGGGGATGGGAAAATGGATCCTGATGTCTTGGCCACAAACTCTCCCGCTTATGTTGATGCTTACAATATTACCAATAGAGCTAATAGAGGTATTAATTCTCTACTTCTCTCTCCTTTCGCTCGATATTTTTGTGTTTTCTGTCTCTTCAGTACGAGATAGTTTTGACCCTCGAGTAAAAGTAAAGAATATGTGTGCGATTAGCAGATTATACTGAAACTTGAAAGGGATCAATTGATAGAGTTCAAATAAAAGTAGTTTTATAGTAGTGACAGTTGTCATTTTCTTTTGTGGAAATGGAATTGAAAACAGGGATTGTAATGGAATGGTTACTCAATGAAAACAGACTCCCACTTAAACAAGAGATATTTATAATATAAAAGCTTTTCATTGCATCCAGTGGTTTGTATTTAGCTTTTTACCTTGTTTCTTCTGATTTAATTGTTTGAAAAAGTTCTAGATACACTATGACACTACAATTTGTTAAACGTCTATCGTAGTACACAAATCTTAGCCTTTCGTAGACGTTACTTTAAGTATCAGCTTCCTAAGCATGTGGTAATCGCAAACAACATAGTTCAAAACATTTTCTATACCCATTAAACCATGGGGTCATAAGGCAAGGCTTATATTTGTAGTGACCTCTGATTTCGATGAGGATGTAAATGCATCTAGACCAGTATAATAAGTTGCAACTTTGACGTACACTAATTGAACAGAAGAGCATGTTGTGTGCCAACTTTAATTGGTTGTGTGTTAAAATTAAAGGGCAAAAGTGCAGAAAATTAATTCAAATAATTAAATAATGAACTGTTTATACTGTATCAAGCTTACTAAGGAAAAGGGACTATGGTTCAGTTTTTCTGGAGTAATTTTATAGATCAACTTATTGTGTGCCTGAGATAGATAAGAAAAAAATACTGTGATTTTAGGTCGAGTTGATCTGTTGCGATCGTTTGAAAAAAAAAACTATTTTGCAATGGGTTTAAACAAAACTGAATTGCACATTTATTGTGGTACTACTACTAGACCTCCCTGAGATTTATATACCGTTCTAATCGTGTATCTTTGTCTGTTTTGTCATTGGAAACAGGTATTGCTACCTAGGAAGAAAGATTACATCGACTTGAGTAGATGAAGAACAGCAGGTGAACTATATTTACTATGCACAAATATTAAATTACCCTCGGGCAAAAAGATTGTCCAGTTTGATAGTACATTTGATAGAGCTAATCAGAGTACCTGTTTTATAGAACTCATCACAGAAGAGAAGCTTAAGGCTTTTCTTGAAGTTTGGGCTTGAGGTTTTTCATAGTGTTTTTTTCCCTATTATTCTGATATTGAGTTGTATAATTGTATTGCGAGACATACTTAATGAATACTGTATCATGCATCTTGGTGTGTTACAACATTGTTTTTTTCTTTTCCCGGTTTTCTTGTATTACTTTGTTGGCAGAATTAAACTATACTGGCTGATATATTGGTGTTAAATTCGATGGTTTTCTTATTTTTTCTCTAAGCGAATTACAACTCTTGAGATATATTTACTTGGCTCTTGCCCAGTGAAGTTTAATGCGATAGCGAGTGAACATGTTGTCGGGCAATGGATTGGTCAACTGAAAAATGTCTTTTTATCTCAACCGTCCGAAATTGATCCAATGGTCGACTCTATGTAAATCAGTCGTTGCTGTAAAATTTTCATGGAGCAACTCGCTCATTGTCTCTCCCAGCTCTTTTCCTCTCCCGTATTGTCCCCTTTTATAGCACTGTTAATCCCTTTAATTTTAGGCACCCTTTCTTTCTATCGGTATTCATTTACAGAATTTTCAGCTTGTTTTGGTATTTTGACAAATTTGTAAACAAATATAGGATTACTTTCGGAATTTATCTTTTCGATGATGGTAAAAGACATTTCTTTTTCTCACACATTTCTAACTAATTGGAATACATAGGAATAGCATATAGAATTAATATATTTCCTCCTATGATCCTATCTAAATAATTGATCCTTAGTTTCCAACTCTTAATTACAAAAATATTGTGTCTAAGTCAGCGAAAGGTTTTTTTTTTAAATTTAGTCGTATACTTAACATTCAAATTATTTGATTAAAAAATTTAAAAGTTATTTCAACAAATTAGATGAAGTTTTAATAAGTCAAATTTGCACGTAATTCCGAAATAATCAATTGTTTGTGAATGGAGTATAATAGTGATGGTAAAATACATCAAAATTAAAGTTATCACTTTCAAGTCTCAGCCTCAGGATTCAGAAATCCAAACAAGGCAAAAAGGTACGATTTGCCTGTCTATATATAGTGTTATCCTATTATCATCCAATAATAGGACTAGTATTTATATGCAAAAAGAGTAGCAGAAGTGTAGTATATTGATATCCAGTTATCCCATAGTAGATAAAATCCAGCGTGGCTTAGCCTTAAAAGATGATTTTTCCTATTATTAGCTAAGCGTTTTCTGGCCACAAACGTTTGCTTGTTTTGGCCATAAAAGAAAATAGGAAATGAAGTTTAACCTACGTTACAGTAAGTACAGAATCATCATATAGTAGAAAAAAAAGGTACTAGATTCAAGGGTGATACACCTTTTCTGACAACAAATAGATTTTTTTAAGAGGGAACTGTAATAGCATCTTTAATGGTAAAGTTAAATTTTACTATCTTTATAGTCCACAATGAACACTTTAGTTATAACTAACAAAAGTAATATTTTATGTTATTTTATAATCATTGTCGAATGTATACTTGTATACTAAAAATATTAAAAAGAGTAAAAAGTACTAATTGATATTCAATGTTCAATGTATACTTGAATACCACAAATAGCTTATTAAATGGGTATTAATATGTCACTTTTCTTGCTACATTTCATGTTACAGTTATAAGAAAACTTAAAACTTAAAACTTGACACTATAGTGTTGCTTTGTTGGCAACTTTAAAAGATCCAATGTGACATTAAAATACCAAGAATACTGGACGTTGGCTGTTGGATTCGGTTCGATGGACGTTGGCTGTTGGACTCGGTTCGATGGACGTTGGCTGTTGGACTCGGTTCGATGGACGTTGGCTGTTGGACTCGGTTCGATGGACGTTGCCTGTTGGACTCGGTTCGATGGACGTTGGCTGTTGGACTCGGTTCGATGGACGTTGGCTGTTATATCATTTGATTTAGATTTAGACCGTTAAATTTAAGGGTAGAATATTAATTTAAGAGTTCTTTTTTTTATAGGGTTTTAGATCCTACGGTTCAGATCTAATATAAAGTGATCAAACGGTTCACGAATTAACGGTACAATGTGCAGCTAAACACATTGACCGCACAAAATGGGGACCCTAGCATGAACATTTGTAGATGCTCTAATTATATATATGTATTTAACTATTCATACAACCTTATTGATTATTGAAGGTAATGTTGAAAATTAACCAAAAAATAAAATTGAAAAGTATTTTTATAAAATATTACCTATAAATTGAAGATGTTTATGAAATTAAGAAATTCAATAATGTTGAAAATTAACCAAAAACTAAAATCGAAAAGTATTTTTACAAAATACTACCTATAAATTGAAGATGTTTATGAAATTAAGAAATTCAATAATGTTGAAAATTAACCAAAAGATAAAATTGAAAAGTATTTTTACAGAATATTACCTATAAATGGAAGATGTTTTATGAAATTAAGAAAAAAATGAAGTTTAATTTTCTATATATTTAAAAAGGAATTCTGTAATTTCGGCGGGGAGTGACGTGGACAGAGAAGATCTGAAGAGAATGGACATAAAGATTTGACAACATTTATGTGGGCTCCACTATGTACACGTCATGTATTTTTATGTTAACTAGTTTTGACTTTAATTACCACTGGGACCCACAAGCAATGATTTTAGGACTTGTAATTTCTTTTTTTCATTTTGTAAATTTTCAGCAGAATATTAGCCGTTAAATGGCCGAGTCTTTTATGAGCATACAAATTACTTTTTTGAGAACCTGTATAAAATTATCTTATTTTTATTTATTTTTTTAATTCATTCCACTCAATTTCATTACAAAATAAATAACTCTAACAGCACTTCATTACATCTCATTACACTTCATTTATCTACAAAATAAATAAATTTACCCACTCTATCACAATGTTAATTAATACATTCCTCTGATTTTTTTTCCACTCAAACTAAATACAAAATTAAAATATTTTATAATCATAATATTATATAGTTAACATTTTCAAGTAATTTATATTTTGCACTTTTTTATTTATTAATTTTGTTACTTCCGAATAAATAATTAAATTGTCACCAAAAACCATACACGTCATTATTTTCTTCCACATTTATCTACCCACACTTCTAAAAACATTAGTCGGGTTAACTTGAAGGTAGGTAAATGTGAAAGAAAATAATGACGTGTATGGTTTTTGGTGACAATTTAATTATTTATTCGGAAGTAACAAAATTAATAAATAAAAAAGTGCAAAATATAAATTACTTGAAAATGTTAACTTGATATAATATTATGATTATAAAATATTTTAATTTTGTATTTAGTTTGAGTGGGAAAAAAACAGAGAAATGTATTAATTAACAGTGTGATAGAGTGGGTAAATTTATTTATTTTATAGATAAATGAAGTGTAATGAGATGTAATGAAGTGGTGTTATAGTTATTTATTTTGTAATGAAATTGAGTGGAATGAATTAAAAAAATAAATAAAAATAAGATGTAACGTGTAGTTTGAATTTTATACAGGTCCTAAAAAAAGTAATTTGATGCTCATAAAAGTATTTTGGGTGCTAAAAAAAAACTCTGCCCCGGTAAATGTTCTGATAATATATATTAATAATATCAGTAAAATAAATTGTACTTAAATTATAAAAGAAAAAAAGCTGCTGGTGGTTCAGGTTGCGGTTGGTTGACCTTCCAAAAATGGGTCCCAAGTGGAATGTGAAGTTAATCATAAAAGGGATTTGTTGACCAACTATATAACTCAAAGTGGTTACTTATAAAAGTACTGTAATTTCTAAAGGAATAGTAAAAAAAGAAGCAGCACTGCTGAATGTTGATACGTGGTAAGGTACCAAGGCTTTACAGTAAAACAGTAAAAAAATAATTCGATAAACAGTAAAATCATATATATGAATGTTAACAAATATACAAAATATTCGAGGTTATTTAGTAAAAAATTAAACTTTAGTTTTAGTCTAAGAAAGAAATCTTGGATAACATAGTGCACGCAGGGGCCGGTCCTATGGCTAGTCAAGCCAGTACCTTGACAGTTCGATATGTTTTTTTTTCACGATAAGAGTGAAATTGTTTATATGTTCAATAGGCTTAGGATGAAAATTTTAAGCTGGGCTAATTAAGGTATCGGAACCATTGAACCGACACTAGTGGCAAGGAACCAAAATGAAAAGGTGTGTAGTGTCAATTAGGGAAAGAATAGAGTAAACAAATAGTTTATACAATGATGGGAAACAAAACAACAAAGAAAGAAGAATCGCAAAAATCATGATAGAAATCGGTGTTTTGAAAAACCCCACTTCAGAGTTGTTAAAATCATATTTCGATTGTATAGTCAATTAGGAAGCATTTTTGCAGAAAGGCTCAAACTTTATAAATTTATGGCGCTTCACTACATATTGCTTACTATAAAAAAAATCCCTAATAATGCAGCTTTTGCAAAAATAGCTTTTCTTATGCTTTGGATTCTTTAAAATTGATAAAAATAAGAAAATGTGGTACACTTATTGATGAAGTTGGGCATAAGCAGGTGTAAGGGGGGATGGTGGTTGCAACCTAAGCATACTCTCTTTTCATGGTTTGTTCAACTACTCTCTTAATCATTCAACTATTTATATAATAGCATTCTCTCGACTCTTTATCTCAGTCAGCATCTCCTAGTCACATAAATACCTATCTAATATTCCTTCACTCTTAGTACTCCTAATAAACTTGAACAAAAGAAACACTCATTTGGGCAGGTGTACAAGTTCATATTTTGTCATCACAGCTGATTTGTGTCTTGTGATAAATCACAATGGCTATTATTCCTAGGGCCTTGTTGATATCTTGCATTTTGTTACATTTGTTTATAATATCATCTGCCCAATCATGTAAAAAATATGCATTTGCTAGCAATAAGGTGTTTGGCAACTGCAGTGATCTACCAAACTTGAACTCGTTCCTTCACTATACTTACGACAAGTCATCGCAAACGGCCCAGATTGCATACCGCCACACAGAGATCACTACCCCAAAATGGGTCGCGTGGGGAATCAATCCCCAATCCAAGGGAATGGTCGGCACGCAGGTACTGCCCTATTAATAACTCCAAATTAGTGAAACATTGTCTTTTCTGCATCTGATTTACATGTTACTGTACAATATATTATATATTCATACATGAAAGGTCAAAATAACTGTTTTCCTATAAACCCTACTCAAATGTTCCTTATTATTTGAAAGTTTCGGGAAGTTATATAAATGCTTTGTCTGGTTTTTTTATTACTAAATATAATCATCATGGATTCCGAGAAATAGTAGTTTCTTATATTTACTTTGATTTACTCAGAATTATTTAAATGGTAAATTTGAAATTTGTCTTCTTTTTGGGATTGGTTTTCAAACACAGACAAACGTGTCAGAATAGTTCTTATTTTTTATTTATTTTTTGAAATAATTTCAGAATAGTTCTTAAAGATGTATAATTGACAAACAAAGCGAAATGGAGGGAAGTATTATTATGATGTGAACAACAGCATGTGTCTATATTTCATGGCTTTGCATTCTGTCTCCTATAATCTGAAAATATCGAGTTCATACTGACTGGACCGGTAGTCATAAGAAACTGATAAAGATCTTAACACTATATATTTCATCTGTTCTGATATGTGTTACACAGGCTTTAGTGGCTTTCCGAAAATCCGATGGAACAATGAGCGTATACACCTCGCCAGTCTCGAGTTACCAGACAGGCTTGCAGAGGGGAGAACTCAGTTTTAACGTATCAGATTTATCAGCCACATATTCGAACAATGAAATCACTATTTTCGCTACTTTAAAGCTGATGAGCATTAATAGCTCGAATTTGAACCAAGTTTGGCAAGATGGCCCACTAACTAAGGACTTTCCGGGCATGCATGGTACCTCTGGGGAAAACGTTCAGTCCATGTCGACTTTAAATCTTGTTTCTGGCCAATCTAAGATGGTAGGAGGGGGCAGTGTTGGAGTAAACTCAAAGATCAAAAAAAAGAATGTAAGTTGGGTACCTTGTATGCTAACTTGCTTCTACTCGGTTTATTAACCAAGGGCCTGTTTGATTGCAGCTTTTAAACTATGACATTGAAAATAAACTGCATTTAACCAGCTTAAAAGATAAGCTTTTCTGGGTTTCCCTAGAAAAGCTAGAAGCTTTGAGCTAAATGCCGCTGTTTTTTTTTTAATCTAAGAATACCCAGATTTTTTGCTTAATTGTTGCAGCCATTCAAAGAATCCTCAGTTCAAGCTCGGTTCTTTTTTTCCCTTACAAAAATGAACTGCATTTGACTGACCAACTTAAATACTGGTTCTTTGGCCCGAAAAGCTAGAAGCTTTAAGTTTGACGAATGCACTTTTCCTCCTACCCTAAAAAAAAAGAGTTAAATTGGTAAAATCCGATATTAAACAAGCCTTTTATATGAGTGGCTAATCACTTTCTTCCCTAACTATTGGATAAAAACTTGGGGGTTGGGTTTGCATTTGTGAGGAACCTGGGTCGTTTCATCACCCACCATCTTTAAGGGAGATGCATATTTTGTTGTTACAGATTCATGGAGTGTTGAACACGGTGAGTTGGGGAATGATGATGCCTCTTGGGGCAGTAATAGCAAGGTACTTAAAAGTGTTTAAAATCACAACACCGGCATGGTACTATCTTCATGCTATTTGTCAAATATCGGCTTATATCATTGGTGTTGCTGGTTGGGCTACTGGACTTCAACTTGGGAACCAATCACACGGTATCCGATTCACTCTGCATAGAACAATCGGCATTGTCCTCTTTTGTCTCGCAACCATTCAGGTACAAACTCTAAAGCTATACACATCTCAATAAATTTGAATCTTCCACTTTTTTTGGCTTTATTATTGCTTAAAGACTACTGGATTTGGTTGAATAGCTAAAGCTAGAACACTCAAGCCTGGATGAACCCACTTTCTTCTCAATCTTAAATTCCAGCCTACAAGCTGCAACCAAACAAGCTCATAACTGTATCTGGTTGATAAGATGTAAAAAAACTGAGCTTTCTAGATTTTTTTTATCTGAAAAAGCTAGAACATTCAAGGTGAATGAACTCAAATTTTCTCAATCTTAAAAGTCCGTTTTATTTTTAAAAGCTGCTACCAAACAAGACCATAAGTGCCGGAGAATTGTAAAGGTTACTGTAATACTTCAAGGTCTTAAACTTATGAATGTGTTCAATAATATGTTTGTGATTGGACTTTAGGTAACGGCTTTACTCGTTAGGCCGAAAAAGGAAAACAAGTACAGAATCTACTGGAATGTGTATCACCACATAGTCGGATATGCAGTCATAATACTTGGGATATTTAATATCTTCCAAGGGTTTAATATATTAAAGCCTCAAGGCGATTGGGAGAGAGACTATATCATCTTTATCTTGAGTCTGGGTGTGTTTGCTGCTATCATGGAGATCTATACTTGGATTATAGTGTTGAAGAGGAAGAAAGCAGATGAAACTCAGAAGCACTATTCTTCTAATTATGTCATCAATGGAACAAGTTATGGGGATAATGGCCATGCACCTTATAGGGCCAGGAACCAATACGGAGCATTTGCATAGGTCCTCTATATGTGACTTTGTTTGATGGGATACCATATTTTGATGGAAAAAATGTCTACTTATACAAGAGTTTACTTGTTTGAAGCTTGTTGTATTAAGTCTTTTTTAGGGTAACATGCTTTTCTCTTGTATGCAATAATTGTATTTCATATGTATATGTACTGTATAATTTAATTATTACCTTTTTTAGATTACTATTTTTCAGAATACGTCGTTTTTGCTTTTATCTTAAACAACTCATATCCTAGATCAATTGTTACAAACAAGAAAGAAAAATGAACAAGAGTGCAGAAAAAAATACTACTATTATTACTAGAAAAGAAAAATGCTTTGATCAAGTTAAGTGAGTAGAACACTCACTTCTGTTCATGTAAAAGAAAAAGATCAGTGATCGAAGTTTTGAAAACAACTATTTGGGCATATTTCATTCTGACTCTTTTAATGCTTCCACAAACGCATCTCTCAGAAGAGGATTTGAAGCTGCTATTCGCTGGGCCGTAATGTCAAACTCTTTACCAGAACTGCTCCCAACAAACACAATAAAAAATATTCAGTGTGAGACCATTATGAAGCAAAATGTATCCTAAGCTAAAGTAATGAAAAAGAAGAACCTGTTTTTTTTTTCTTTTGAGAAAAAGAAAACTTTACAGAAATTAATGTTTTAAATTGTTAACCGAGAGAAAAAGGATAATCATTACTAAACAGAAAATTTCTGGGTCAACACTCGATATTCAAAAATCAAATGAAACGCAAAGGGGGGGGGGGGGGGGGGGGGGGAAGAAAATGGAATATAAATGTATTTCTTACGGATCAAAAAGAACTCCTCCAGCCTCTTTAACAATGACCGCACCCCCAGCCACATCCCTGACATAAAGGAACAAAAAGTTTACTAACAAAAAAATTCAAATGCAAGCTATATTTGTTATAGTGAAGAATAAAGGCATACCACGCCCCTCCATATCCAACTAGATAGAAAAGATCGAGCCTTCCGCAAGCAATGCCACAGAGGGTCAAAGCACAAGATCCACTCATCCGAATGGACCGGACCTGATAAAAAAAGAAATGAATTCTATAATCAGCATCCTATTTTAAAGAAATCTTGCTGAAAATGAGTTGTCTATACTCCAGACTCAAAAAACTAGTTACAAACGTCACTTTCCAATAAAAACTCATTTTTGCAACTGATTAACAAAAGACTCAACCAAAAGTGCCCTTTTGGTTTTTATTAGATAAAAGAGGTGCTTAATGTTACCTTGTATAATAAACTATTAACTCTGTTTGTGGCGCTATCCACGGTAAGCCTATCCCGTTCCGCTACAACCTGCTCACTCGGTAAAACAAAAAACTTAGCCAGTTATTATTACACTCATCTTAAGTAGATAACGAGCAGAGAAGCAAGACGTGTATCCAGTTATTGAAACTACTTATTTACTTTTATCACCCAACATGAGTAACTACTACTACTACATAGTAAAAAGAACGCATTAACAAGGAAAATAGATGAATAAACTGAGGATCACATCATTCCAACAAGCATAAGTTTTATTCATCTACTATACGATGCATCATTAATAACATTTTATGCATATTGTGAAGGCAATGACAAAACATGACAACACCGTTTCGTATCTGGGTTTGCTACTTTTTGGTTTATGGTGCGAGGACGGTCTACTTAAAGGAAGCACGGATAGAAGAAGAGAAAGATAAAGATCAAAGGTCTTTTAATATACCTCGGTACCCAAAAGGGACTTCACCAGTTCCGTTTTTAAAGAAGCTGCACATTTCGATCACGACATAAGTTGTCAAAGATCCATAAAGAAAAGCTATGATACCAAAAAAAACTGCATATAAAATCTAAGTTCACCTTTAATGGGATTTCCGTTCAGAAAAGCACCTTTTCCTTGGACACCAGTGAAAAGCTGCATGATGTCAAAAACTCAAATTTGTTTAGCCTATCGAAAATATTTTTAAGTCAAAACACACAGTATTTTGTAAAAGACGCAGTAAGATTTCCACCTCATCCATAATGGGATTGTATACGACCCCTACAGTTGGGATCTTTCCAATTGTTAAACCAATGGAGACACAAACGAAAGGGAACCTAGAAACCAAAAGAAGAGGACAATAACTACTTTAAATAAACGTGTACCAACACATCAAAAACAATTTGTACATACTGAATTTAATTACCCATGAACAAAATTAACAGTTCCATCAAGAGGATCAACTATCCACGTGGGTTCATCAGTTAGCTCAGCAATGCCATTAGCAGCAGATGTTTCTTCCCCAACAAACTGTCATTAACAGAAAATATGAAAGTATAAAATATATCCTCACAAAACACGTTCCAAAAGGAAAACTATATAGATGTCTGTAAATATATAAAAGTGAAAGAGTGTTAGACCTTGTGGTTAGGAAAATGCTGCTTGAGATGATTAGCTATGAGATCTTCACAAGCCTTGTCAGTTTCCGTAACCAAATCCATCTATATATTGGAAAAACAAGGACATTATATAGCAAACAAGATGGGAAAGTTTTATCTTTAGTCTTGACTCATGAAAAGCAACGAAACACTCGCTTTCCATACCATCAATCTTGAGCCCATGAAATTTTTAATCAAAAGTTCTAGTTTATTTTTACCATGTCTATAAATCTTAACTGCAGCCTGGCATCCCAAACAATTTTCATACAACAACAACTATAAAACGTCACATAGAAAAATAAGACTACCATAAAAGAAAACAAAGAATATGCAATAAAAAGTGCCAACTGCCAACTTATATATTTACCATCTAATCTAAGGAGAAATTATCGTGTACTCCTGGAGTACTCCTCCAACACACTCCACACCACATCTATATAGTATTTTATCATTTTTATGCTATGTACATACGGGGCCGCATAATCTTGGATGGCTACATAATCTCTTTACTTAATTATGTTAAATCTATGTATTCTATGAGAAAAAAAGATACACAATTCCCAAAAACATTCAAATTGGCTATGATCTATAATTTAAGTCCAATCTTTCCATAAGCAGAACAACACATGCCAGCAGTTAGTATTAACAAATAGATTTTCAGCTTTTTTATATAGTATGATTTTCCAACTGTACAATCTATAGTTATCAGGAAACTCGCTTCCCCTTTGCTCGTCCCCGATTCCCATTCCAGATTTTCTATTAATTTATGTGTATATGTTTTCTTTTTTCCTTTTTTGTCACGTTGCATGTTTCCGTTTTCCATATTGACAACTACGATACAATCAAACAACTAGTTCCTTTTAGTCTGCCACTAGACACATACATATAAACAAAGGGATCTAAACAATTTAATACCCTCTACAATATACTTTTTTTTCAATTTAGTACCTTCAACTACAAAAAATCCTATTTAGTGCCTTCAACTGCCAAAATCATGCAATTTATTACCCTCACCGTGTCAGACGTGGTAATGACGTCATCATGCCACGTCACCGTTTAATACCCTAGAATACATTTTTTTTTCAAGTTAGTACCTTGGATTAACAAAATCACTCCCTTTATGTTAAGAAATAAAGTGAGAGGGTACTAAATTGAGTGATTTTGGTAGTAGAATCCGTTAAATTGGATATTTCATGGTAAAAGATACTATCGAAAAAAGTGAGTTGTTCAAGGTATTAAACTGCATAAATATATATATACAAAAAATAAGATGAAAAGAGGTCAAGACTTAAGTTGGTAAAATGACCTGGCCTTTCTGTTCAACATGCTTTGTTTCGTAGAATCCTTTACGAATTATCTGTAAAACTCAAATATTAATTAAATGTCACTTTAGCTACTAAAACTAAAGTAGAGAATAATTATCACTTATTTTTTATTTTATTTTTATTTTTGTAAAGAAAATGAAAAATGGGAAATTATACCTCCCCGGCTTTCTTAGCTGCATCAACTGCTACGGCCAGAAACTCTGCATACAAATCTGTGTAATTTGTTAAAATAGATTCAGTTTTTTTTTTTTATTATTGTAAATAATAATTATTATTATATTAATAATAAAGGGAGAGAGAGAGAGAGATTGCGTGACTGTTTCTAACCGTTTGACGCCATTTTTTGTTAGCGAGCGAGATATGTTTTTGCTAATCTGGTTTTGTACAGATGATCGGGTCGGGTGATTCAAAACACGACCCTGCCTATATACAAAATTGTAATTTTATTAGTTTCACTTCATTTGACCCGTTTTTATAACACTTTTTTTTTAGAAAAATAAACTTCTCACAAAATCTGAAAGATAATTTGTTAAAAATCCATATGATGAAGTAAAAAAATCATTTGATTTAAAAATATAATATATAAATACTAATGTGACATCAAATACTCTTTCATATTAATTTAGTGATTTCAATTTTACAATCTTATTTTTAACATTTCCATATTTATTTAATTAATTTGGGCTTATTAATTTTGTCAATTAAAACATTGTTGTGTAAAAATGTAATATGAATGTATATGATGATTTGGTTTTCCGTAAATAATTTTATAAATAAATAAATATGATAATATATTAGTCATTAATTAACGTGAATAAATTTCGTTTACATTTATCATAAATATCGGTTTATTAAATAATAAATTAACTGTATATAATATTTTTTTAATAAACTCATATAAATGTATGTTATGTATTATTATACTAAGTACGAAGAGTGTAATGTATATGAGATATAAAAAAGAGAGTCCTAAATTGTATTTTTTAAGTTGTACTTTTACTAACTATAAAATAGATAATTTAATTTACATGAGAGATAATGTTAAGTTGCACTTTTACCCATTTAAATGTATGTTTTTTATTATTATAGGGGAGATAGTTTAATGTATATGAGAGATAGAAGTGAGAGTGTTAACTTGTATTTTTTTAATTTGAAATTTTACCCATTTAAACTCGATCCGACCCGAATAGAATTGCACTTTTACTCGACCCGCGGCGGGTCGAGTCGAGTCGGGTCAAAACCAAAAAACTGTCATCATATTCTCGTATGTATGCATGTATACATGTACATTAGTAATCGTAGCCCACGCAAGCGCGTGTGCGACATCAGTATACAAGCTGGGACTGAAATGGATATGTTAAAAATGTAAATTTGTAAACTTTTCGGGTTAAATTCATATGTTTTATAAAATTTGAGACTGAAATGTAATTTAAACTTAAATTCCATCTAATTAAATTGACGGAGGTCCCCAATTTAGTAAAAAATATTTAGTTTGGTGCATCAATTGTTAATGTCATAAGTTTGGTCCCCATTTTGTTAATGTATGTTAATTGGGATCACTAAACCTTTTTTTTTCCCTATTATCAATGTACTAAAAAACACTCGTCTCAAAACGTGTTGATACTCGAAAATTTCAAAATCAAAAGAATCAATTGTTCAGTTTTAGCCTAAAGCTCAAAAAACAGCGTTTTTCACACGTTAATGCTTAAAAACACGTCTTAAAGCTCAAAAAGAGCTTAAGCTTTTATTTAAGACAAAATATTCTCACAAAAAAATAATTATATAGTCAAATAAATTGGTACAAACGTAAGAGGAACTCGATAGCTCATTGTTATATTTGACATACCCATGATTAAACTACGATAACATTAGTTATTCATATGTTTTGGACCAATTATTTTCATATATTTCATAGTTATTGAACATATATACGCATTTACGTTTTTTTAGTAAAGCTTACGCTTTTGGTATCAGCTATCCTGAAAACGCTTCAGCGATGATTTAGCGTTTTAAAACACTGACTATTACATAACTCATAGTGAAAAACAATTATGCTTCATAATCTAATTACGTTGTTTAAATGTTTGCAGCTAATTAGGTATACAATCGAATAAGGCGGCAACATTTAATTATATTCTTCTGTTTACGCCAGCACAAAGCTTGAAGAAAGAGATGAAACTGTAACGGAAAGTGGTGTAAAAATGAGAAGAAAAAAAATGATAAATACCATTCAGTTTACACCCTCAGATGGACTATATTTAGAACTATATATTTGTCACAAAGAAATTATGGCAAAAAAAGTCTGGAAGTCAAATGACTGTTTTGGGGATGTCTCAGGCTTCAAGAGCCGCGATTTCTCTGACCACTTGTGCTTTGTCCGACTCAAATTGTTCATCCTCTGCCCATTAACATAATAGAATTAGGAAACAATTGCCAGAGGTTCTAACGAGTAAATAGATAAAAAAAACATCTACCATTAGTACCTTTGTCTATATTGAAATCGGAAAACAAACGAAGGAGTTTGCTTTTGTTTGCGGCAAGTATGCCAACTATATCACTAGGCTTCTGTTGATTAGCTGCAAATAACTGCAACAATATTTTCCCAAGATTAGCCAAGGCCCGGCACAAAATGTATATTTAATTCTGAGTAAGTACCTTAAAAACATGGAAAGCTTCGATTTGGATGCTTTTACTTGATTCCTGGAGAAAGAAAAAGGAGAAGAATGAAAATAATACAAGAAAAGAATAGTCCCAAGACGGCCCAAGTCCACTTAATAAAATTCAAAATTAACAAAATAACTTGTGGCCTTGAAGCAATTTGCCCTCATAAAAGTCGTGTTTCAACATGCTTAATTAAGCTGAATTTTGATTTTATGAAAAACACGAGAAACATACTCTGAGAAGGTTCATAAGAATCCTCAAATTATCCCTTGAGCTCACATATCTTGTCATAACAGCAGAATTTGAACGGTCTAGCAGCATGTCACCCAATAGCTGCAATGTTAAGAGAGAGAAAATAGGTAAAAGAGATGATCACACAATTTAGTGATTTACTCTGTAATATTTACATATTGTCATAAACATGTTTTACTTCCTGACTTCAGTTTTTAGAAAAGACAAGCATTCCTGCGTGATTATTACACATTACCATACATTTACCATAAAAATGTCAAACTTCAATCTTACCTTGATAGCTTGTCGGCGAGTAATATAATTTGGAGACTCCAACAGCTTTGTATTATACTCCGCAAAAAACTGACAAGACAACATTTGCAAAATAAATTAACCATAGACAACAAAAACTATAAAGAACTGTTTACAAAAACTATAAACTATAACATTGACAGCAATAAAATACGGAAAAGATATCAACCATTCAATCTAACAAATGGTTTCTAAGTGTAAAGAAACCAAAACCAAGTACCTAAAATAATGCAAACCGTCACTTACCCAATCATAATTCTTGGAAAGAAATTCAGCTACCGTTGACTTGTGTCTTGTCAAAAGTTCCTGCACCCAAAATAGAGATTTCAATGAGCAAACGCGGTCACTTTCAGAAACACAAAAAGCAATTAATCTCATGTTGAGAGTAGAAAACAAGATCCCTAACAAGTGACAAGTCATTTTAAGGAATTGCATAGATATAAAAACATAGTATGTTGAATTGTTGATAAATCAAAAGCATAGTGGAAGCTATGTGAACGGATAATAAAGAATCAGATCTGGACAGTGGATCAGCTATTTCTTATAACTAGGAGGTATGTACATACGAGTCTACAACTATGAGAATGACAGATGGATAATTAAAAGTCTCAACTAAACCTTAAAAGTTGCAGCAGCATCTGAAGCAATGTCAAAGTTTGGAAGCTGAATATAATCGAAAAACTTCTTCATATGCTCTGATTCCAGAACATATCTGTGAAAGTAGGGGGAAAATAACATGGTCAGTTTTTTAAAATGAATAGGCACGCTAGTCTTATCTCTGTAACATACTCATAAAAATGAATACAGGAAAAGACTCCAGAAGGTTAATGTTTCAGCAACAGCTGCAATAATTGCACAATGCCTCCAAATGATTAAGAAATTTTGTAAGACGATTATTTCTTTCTGGTATGTACTGTAGTAAACCAGTTTGGTATGACTCACCTTGCAATACTCTGATGGCGTATGCATTCCCTCAACATCGCACCATAATGTAAAGTCATGTCCATGGTCTCATATCTTAGTTGAAAAATATAAAGAATCAGAAAAATGAAATAACTGACCAATTTAAAGAAGGAAAATCTTTAACACAATTGACTATCACTTTTGTTGCCAAGCTTACCCTGATACCAAGATATCCATAAGATCAAGATTTGCTTCCAAGTAATCACAAGCTATCAGTTTTGACTGTACTTGTTGCCTTTGCAAATTCGCAACAACTTGTGTTGCATCTTTACGCGTCTGCACCCGATAACCAACATAATTAAAATACACAAAAAACAATTTTCAAATTAAAAAAGAGTAGCAAGCACAAGCACAAGCACAAGCACAAGCACAAGCACAAGCACAAGCACAAGCACAAGCACAAGCACAAGCACAAGCACAAGCACAAGCACAAGCACAAGCACAAGCACAAGCACAAGCACAAGCACAAGCACAAGCACAAGCACAAGCACAAGCACAAGCACAAGCACAAGCACAAGCACAAGCACAAGCACAAGCACAAGCACAAGCACAAGCAAAATCTGGAGCTTCGTGAAAAATACAGCCTCATGTTAGAACATTCCAGAATGAAATTTTATGTTGATATCACATCACACCCAAAAAAAATTACCTCCAAATTTAATTTGGGAAGGCACTTAATTACTAAACGCAATGTGTCTTCTCTAAAGAACTCCTGGGTTAATTGAGCACAAGCTTCTGGGACCGGCTCAGCTTCACTGTTTCCATAAAGAATCAACTTCATCTCACGAATAAGCTTACTCAACTCCAGCATCTGCAACAGTAGAAGGGAGAAAATCAACATAGAACATGCTAAAAAGATATACAAGTACGCCTATATATGGCAAATCCATTAAAATTGCCTTTGTCTTTCTGAAACTATAAAATTGAAAAACAATATCACTGATCACTTTAAACATGAAAATGATTGAAATGTGCTGTAATTGAAAAACAAACGAAGGGGTAGGGTTCAAATATTATCCTGTGCTAAGTCTCTACGGAGTTTAATTCCAATAATACAAACTGCAAACAGCATCTTAAGTACTTTTCCTCGATCTGTAATAGCAATGATGTATAGATCCAAATTCCGTACAAGAACAGCACAAACCTTCGGAGGAAAAAAAGACAAAACATCCATTCTTCATAAACAACCTTATACAGTACGAATAAGAAAGTGTTACACAAATGTTACATAAAAAAAGATATCAAACAAAATTACCACCTAAATTACAAGAATCTTACATTAGCATAACAAACATCATTTTGCAGAGAAGCCGACAATGGAAAACAATTCCAAAAGATCGGTAAATAAACCAGTGCCTAATTTAATGATGAAATTCCCATCCTCAATTCATTAATTATTTCCATAATTTGGTAACTAGAAAACTACTTCTCATAATTGTCAATGAATACACGTAATTTTATTTCATAATTTCATAAATCCAAAAAAATGGTAACAGAACTAGTACCATATCTGGTTATTCACTTGAAATTGCTCTAAAGAAACATCTAAAAAAGGTTGACACATGTTCGTATGACCTGACTCCTGAGGCTCATAATTTCTTTCCAAAATTTCTTTAGATTTTAGATTCGATTTCCTCAAAAGATTGAGGAAACCCAAAGTCCGAACATATGATAAAAATTTAACTGTGTAATATTCCTATTCTCGCTACCATTCACAAAAGGTGCACCAGTACTTCACTAATCAGCTTACTTTATTCACAATAGATTATTGATTAATTATCACGCAGTCTATTGCCTTTCCTAATTCTCAGTAGATTCTTGATTAATTATCACGAAGTCTATTGCCTTTCCTAATTCTCAGTAGATTCTTGATTAATTATCACGAAGTCTATTATTCTCATCAGTCGACTTATCTCTTTCTTTAACTATACGATTCGCAAACATATTCTAATCAAACACTGAAAGGAGCAGTAGCAAAGGGATTATCAAATCAATAAGAAAATCATAAAATCATTAAAATATAAAGCGGTTCCTTGATAAACATTGCACCCTTCCTTCATGACGACTTGACAAACACGCTATCTAACCAGTAGTCACTAATTTCAATCTAACTCGAAAAAGTCACCTATCTTAATTTCCTATTCTGAAGTTTTGATCTTATAGAGAAAAAATAGCAATTGCAATCTCATGATTATCTTTATCGTTAACGCGACAAATAAACTACCTACGCAATATATAAGCTGTTCAGCTTATGACCAGAACATTCTAACCAGCCGAATTGAGAAAACTAATAGAGAAACATACCTACTTAAACAGCGACCAGTCTTCATTATGCAGGGAAATTATTTCTAAATTCTACTCCTATTAATCCGACATCTAAACCTACTTGATGAACAAATTCTGATCAAAACAAAGCTTTAATAACCTTAAAACATGGCCTGCTAATTGTGTTAACAGATCATGAGCTCCGGTCGCCTACACAGATATAGAGCCAAATCATGAACTCTTAAATTTATCATCTGATATCTCTTAGAATTACTGTAATGTTATCTTCCTTAAAAGAAAAATGCTCTATTGAAGATATAAAATCGGTTCTCGTAAGTAAAAGGAAACATCTTTCCATTAAACATTAATGACAACTATAGTTAACTAACAAGCGAATACATCATCAAACGAAAATCATAGAAAACGCAGATACTCCAACAAAGATGGAACCCTAGTTTATCAATCCCACGAATTGTAGCCCATAACGTGTCGGTAAAGGAAGAATGTACTAGTTTTGCCAACATGGGTTGGCAAATCTTTCTAAAATCAAGGAGTGCTGGGTTCTTCCAGAATCCTAAATAGCGCCAAACCTCATATGAAAAACATAAATATAAGTACGTACACATACCATTATCGTTACTTTGGCAGCCTACAAGAAGGGACAGCTCTCTAGCTACTCTAAGACAATACCTGACAATTACCTTATTTTCCCTTTATATATATTGAAGCCTTGGAGTCTAAAGTAATATCCCGATCTTTCTCCTAACTCACTTTGTCATTGCTAATATCCCGACATTCCTCCAAGGCCGCATTAATTCTAATAATTTTTATTATATGTTCGAGCTCTTTGGTATCTAAACAAGTAAAAGCAAGACATCGTAATAAACCAACTTTTAACTGTCTCAAACTATTCAAATTATTAACTTGAAATTTGCGCCCAAACAAACTAATCAGCGGAAGTGTAACGGTTTCTTTATACATCAGCTCCTCGTAAACACGTGGACAAAGTTACCGTTACACAACATTAACTAAACATAACTACCCGATAAATACACCACCAAAATCACAATAATGGGAAACAAATCACAAAACTCATATAAAAACAAGAGAATCAAGCCCAAAAACCCATCATCGAACAGAATCATAATGCATATCCCTTAGATACCCAATTAAAGTAACAAATACATCTATCCATCTAATAATCTACATCGAAACTGGACTAAAAAAACTACCCAATACACACATCATCGGAATCATAATAATGGAAAACCAAATCACATAAACCCATATCAAAAAATTAGGATCAAGCCCAAAAAAAATAAAAAAATATCCTAGATCATAAAAGCAAACTAACATCCCAAACCAAATCATATTTAACATCCCTTTGATTCCCAATTGGAGTAACAAATACATCTCTCTATAAAAACCTATATATCCCTTAAATACCCAATATGATTAACAACAATATCTCCCTAATCTACTAAACCAAATCAATAAATCACTGAAAATCTTATAAAGGAATTCCCAATTATTATCATATACTATACAGATATGAGATATAAATACCCAAATAGGAGTAACAAAAATGTCTCCCTATCTAATAACTTATTTCAATAAATCATTAAAAAACTTATAAAGGAATTCCCAATTATCATTATGTACTATATACATACATATATATATATATATATTCATTATTACATGCATACACATCTCCCTAATCTAATAAACCTATTTCAATAAAATCACTAAATACCTTATAAAGGAATTCCCGATTATTATCATGTACGTACCATATAAAAATATAACGTATTATTACAATTATTAATAATAATGACCTTATCGTCGCGCTTGGAGTCCTTAGCCTCCGCGTCCGAATCAAGATACGCCAACAGATCCCGAGCGGCTCGTGCCACATCAACAGGGGTACGCGGCTTGGGCTTGAAGAGGGGCCCGCTCTTCATCTTCCTAACCTGAGAAGCATCGCCTGACTCCGTCACCGAAGACAGCTTCCTTAACACCACCGTAGATGACGTGGTGGCTTTCGCGGTGGCCTTTCGGGCCCGCCCCGCCCCGCCCCGTGATGACTGGCAGATACCTATTTTGCCCCCCCTTTTATTTCTCTCTCGTTGTTTTATATGTTTATGTATCTAACTAATATTTTTCTCAGATAGATTTGGATTATAGTGAATGACAGGACGGTATGATCGATTGATTTGTTTTTTTTTCTCTCTCTCTATCTCTATCCTTCAAATCTCGTTCTATTTATATATCTTTTTGTATAAATCAAAACTTCAATAAAATACTCACTTCTATTCCTATGTGGGGTGGGTTTATTTGTACAATATGTAGATAACTGTATTCTACTCCTATTTGATACTAACGGTTTTTGTTAATTTAGAAAATTGAATAAAATACTCTACTCCTTTGTATGTTGTTTTTAAATACTACTGTTTTAACATGGAATTTGTTAATTCAGAGAATTTGTTTTTGTATTCAAACGTACTAAAAATACTGCAATTATTTATTCACATTGTGTTATTCAAATGGGGCTTTTGGTATTTCTAGATGCATAAATAAATAATACGTGGGTATATTTTTATACATTTATCTGATAATAGTTTATCACTTTATTGTATTGTTCTAACAGTTTCGAGAATTTGTTTATTTAGAGAAGTTGTTTACATTAATAACCTAACATATACTCATTTTAAGGTGCCGGATTTTGAACCAAAATGGTAGCAACCAAGATTGTGACCAGGGGATAGTAATATGATAATCACGAATAAACTAAACCATTTCATTTAAGTTGGAGAATTGTGATCGTTCAAATAAAATAAAAAATGATATAGTTTTGTATCATCCAGTCACTCATAAGGTTGACTAGGCGGGATACATTTTTGATGCCGTGAAAAAATAATGCAGCATGTCCTCATTGCTAGGTCTAGGGGCGCTCCGACTCGATTCTGACAAAACCAAAATCGAAACCGAGCATATTTTTCGGTTCGTTTCTTTTTCGGTTTCGGTCATTTATTTTTTGGACCGAACCGAACCGGTTTTTTCGGTCCGGTTTCGGGGTTTTTCAGTTTTATTTTTGGTTTTTCGGTTCGGTTTTTCCGGATTTTCGCCCAACCTTACTAATTGGTGTTAATCCACTATTATTTATGGTGTGTCACATGCTAAAAACCTATGTTGAACATAGAGTTCAATAATGATTTTGATTATTACTTTGATTATGCGTTTAATGATTTTACGATTTCGATGATATAACTCTTGTCTTGTCCAAAAATAGAAAACGTATATTTCAGGTCTTTAAATGATAGAGCATTCGATAACGAAGCCATAGGTTCAAGCGGAACCAAAATCGGAGCTAAAACGAAGGAGTTATGAGCATTCGAAGATTTACGGGACCAGGATTACAGTCGACCGATCGACTGGACAAAAACGACCGATCGTTTTTGATCCAATTTCTTCCAGTGAGTCCAGTATAAAAACGACCGATCGTTTTCAGAAAACGACCGATCGACTGTCTGAAAACGACCGATCGTCTGTAGAAAACGACCGATCGTTTTCTGCAGTTTTCGAAAACAGCTTTTCAGCAATTTCTGGAAAATAGCTGTTTCAACGGTCATAACCCAGAAAAACAGACTTTGCTGTTTTATAAACAAGCCCAATCATCTCTCCAAAGTCACCAATTACACTATCAATCAATCCTTCAACCTCTCTCATATACAAAAACCCAAAATCACCATTTTGGTGAAATACTTCGGAAAGAGAGAAATTGAAGATAAAGAGATACAAGCTCCAACAAAGATCAAACATCATCGAAACCACATATTAGCTTATTTTAGAAGCAATCGATTGTGGGTGTAGTTTCAATATTCGATAAAATTGTAACGAGTATTTTATAAACTCATTTTTGTGAGCGAGTGATCGGGTAGAGGCTTTGTAAGCAAGTGAAGCTTAAAAGCTCTAGGTCTTTTCATTCGGGACACTCATAAAGTGTGGGGGAGCTTAATCGGTTGATTAGCTCATTAGGATTGTAATATCCGGGAAAAGAATTTTTAGTGAAATACTCGGTAGTACCGAGGAGAGGACGTAGGCACGTTTTGCCGAACCTCTATAAATCACGGTGTCATCTTCTTCCCTTAAACTTTTATTTTCCGCAAATATTTATTCTTGCTTGCTTGCGTTTGAATTTATTAACGATTATTAACGCTTAAGCTTAGAATTGCGTAAGTTGGGGTGTTAGTTGCACTTAGGTTTTAATTAGGCGAAAATCGCCATAAACCTTATTCACCCCCCCCCTCTAAGGTTAGCACGCGGGCCAACAATTGGTATCAGAGCCGAGGCTCTTGCATATAGGAATTTAACGATTCTAGAGTTAAGATCCCGATGGCTAACTTCCTTAATTTCACTTCCGCTATAGCTTCATCACCCAATACTCCACCATATTTTGATGGGGTAAATTATTCATATTGGAAGGATAGGATGAGTATGTTCCTACAAAGCTATAATGTTAAACTTTGGATGACCATTAAAGTAGGATATTCCGCACCTACATCCGAAAATAGCGAGAACCCAATCCCCGTAGAGGACCTAGATAACGCTCAATTAGAAGCCTACTCTACGAACGCCAAAGCGATGTATGCTATTGTTTGTGCCGTTTCTCCTAACGAGTACAACAAAATTTCCGCTTGTAAAACCGCTAAGGGTATGTGGGATAAGCTAGTAGTAATGCATGAAGGGACTAACCAAGTTAAGGATTGTAAACTCCAACTATTAGTTCATGACTACGAGCTTTTTAAGATGAGCGAGGGAGAAACTATTTCCGATATGCTTGCTAGATTTACAACTATTACTAATGGATTAACATCTCTTGGTAAGTGTTTGTCTTGTAAGGAAATGGTTTCTAAGGTGATTCGGAGCTTACCGAAGGAATGGGAACCAAAGGTCACCGCGATTCAAGAGGCGCACGACATGAATACCTACTCTCTTGATGCTTTGACGGGTTCACTCATTACACACGAGATCACCCTAAATAGTCACAAGCCAATCTCAAAAAAGAGGGAGATAGCTTTCAAAGGAACGACTTGTGACGAAAGCGATGAGCTATCCAATGACGACGAAAATTCAATGCAAATCATTCGAATCGTCAAGGAAATACTCAAGCTAAAAGACCACCGCAAACATAAAGGTAAATCGTCAAATAATTCAATTTATTCTAACGATTTTGTTTGCTATACTTGTGGCAAGGAAGGACACATGGCGAGAGATTGCGCCAAGAATCGCAAGAGCAAAGCCAAGAAGAAGAAATTCGATTCAAGCTCTAGCGATAGCTCCGACCAAGATGAAGTCGCGCATCTTGGTTGCTATATGGCCATGGAAGACACAAATGAGCCCAACAAATCGTCTTCAAGCGAAAGTGACCACTCAAGCGAAAGTGACAACGATGAGGTAAAAGAATTCTCTCATGATGAACTTATTCATATGTGTGGAATTTATTCCGAAAAATTTCCTAAGCTTGTAGAGAAGGTCAAATCTCTTAAAAAGATAAATTCTTCTCTCAATGAAGAAATAAGATCTTTAAAAAGAGATAAAATTGAAAATGAGTCTATTCCAACATCGTCATTTTCTTTAAGTGATATAGATGACGAAAAGGAAGACTTGAAAGAAAAAAACAATGATCTCGTCATTCATAATAAGTCTTTACAAACCGAGATCAATTTTCTTAAAAATGAAGTCTCTAGACTTACTAAAACTCTTTCAAAACCATCTTCTTTAGATTGTGATCTATTAGAAAATTTTGAAGAGTTAAAAGATGCTTTCGATAAAGTTAAAAGCAAAAACAAGGTTTTGAGTTCTCATGCTTTTAGCTTAAATGACAAGGTCAAGGTTTTAGAAACCGAGAATGAATCGTTGAAAACTAAAAACAACGATCTTGTCATTTCCATTGAAAAACTTAATTTAACAATTTCAAAGTTTTCTAAGGGTAAAACCGTTTTAGATAACATCTTGAGTTGTCAAAAAGATGTCAATGATAAGAGCGGTATAGGTTTTGATTGCATAAGCTCTACTTCTAACAAACCCCGCTTCGTTAAAGCCTCTAACATTTCAAAAACTCCTATTCCACCTAAACAAGAGGTTGTTTTTCCGAAAAGGAGTACTTCCAAGATTTTTCAAAAATCTTTTAATGATAGGAAGGGTATAGGTTTTAAAACCAAAATGGATACTCCGAAAAACCTTTCTAGAACTACGTATAACTATCGTTATACTAAAAAGTCTAAGCATTGTGTGCATTGTAGTAGAAATGAGCATATTTCTTCTAGATGCCCTTATCGTTTCCATGTTAGTAGAAGCGATTTGAAATGGGTAGTAAAGACCCGAGCCACTAACAATGTCGGACCCAAAAGAAATTGGGTACAAAAAGACAAATCTTGTGTTGTAGGTATCTCCATCCAAAAGGAGAAAATCGACAAGTGGTTGGCAAAACCGACAAAAGGTATCTCCATCCAAAAGGAGAAAATCAACAAATGGTTGGCAACGCCGACAAAAGCCGTGGAAGTCAAGAAGATCGACTCCACCATCAAGGATGAAGTGCCATTAATCGACAAAGGTGGAAGGCATACCAACAAGTGGTACCACCTATTTGGAATCGGCAACGCTCAATGCAAATGCCATTAGCGAGCGGACTCGACTCCACATCACATATGCGGTATACTCTAATCTATAATATCTACATATATGTGATTAGTTGGGTCGGGTATATGCATCATATTTACATTTTTCATGCTTTGGTTTTTCTTTAAAAACCCTTCACATAACCCCATATTTTTTATTGATTGCATTTTGATAATGCCAAAGGGGGAGAAAAATGATATAATTTGGTGTAATGCGTTTTGTTAAAATGGAGGAGATATTTTTCTTGTATCTTGTAAAATCATCATTAGTTTGTCATAATCAAAATGGGGGAGATTGTTGAACATAGAGTTCAATAATGATTTTGATTATTACTTTGATTATGCGTTTAATGATTTTACGATTTCGATGATATAACTCTTGTCTTGTCCAAAAATAGAAAACGTATATTTCAGGTCTTTAAATGATAGAGCATTCGATAACGAAGCCATAGGTTCAAGCGGAACCAAAATCGGAGCTAAAACGAAGGAGTTATGAGCATTCGAAGATTTACGGGACCAGGATTACAGTCGACCGATCGACTGGACAAAAACGACCGATCGTTTTTGATCCAATTTCTTCCAGTGAGTCCAGTATAAAAACGACCGATCGTTTTCAGAAAACGACCGATCGACTGTCTGAAAACGACCGATCGTCTGTAGAAAACGACCGATCGTTTTCTGCAGTTTTCGAAAACAGCTTTTCAGCAATTTCTGGAAAATAGCTGTTAAAACCTTTCAACGGTCATAACCCAGAAAAACAGACTTTGCTGTTTTATAAACAAGCCCAATCATCTCTCCAAAGTCACCAATTACACTATCAATCAATCCTTCAACCTCTCTCATATACAAAAACCCAAAATCACCATTTTGGTGAAATACTTCGGAAAGAGAGAAATTGAAGATAAAGAGATACAAGCTCCAACAAAGATCAAACATCATCGAAACCACATATTAGCTTATTTTAGAAGCAATCGATTGTGGGTGTAGTTTCAATATTCGATAAAATTGTAACGAGTATTTTATAAACTCATTTTTGTGAGCGAGTGATCGGGTAGAGGCTTTGTAAGCAAGTGAAGCTTAAAAGCTCTAGGTCTTTTCATTCGGGACACTCATAAAGTGTGGGGGAGCTTAATCGGTTGATTAGCTCATTAGGATTGTAATATCCGGGAAAAGAATTTTTAGTGAAATACTCGGTAGTACCGAGGAGAGGACGTAGGCACGTTTTGCCGAACCTCTATAAATCACGGTGTCATCTTCTTCCCTTAAACTTTTATTTTCCGCAAATATTTATTCTTGCTTGCTTGCGTTTGAATTTATTAACGATTATTAACGCTTAAGCTTAGAATTGCGTAAGTTGGGGTGTTAGTTGCACTTAGGTTTTAATTAGGCGAAAATCGCCATAAACCTTATTCACCCCCCCTCTAAGGTTAGCACGCGGGCCAACAACCTAGAACCTAAAAATATTTAGGTTAAAATTAATTCAAAATTAAAACTAAAAAATACTATTGGTTAGCACACCCTAAATAATAGTGCATTTTGGAATGAACATCGAACGATTAACACTACGCTGAATTTAGTCCCTGAAAATTTCAAGACAGAAAATGACCGAAAAATCAAAAATAAAACCGAAACCATACGGAAAAAAACCGATCCGGTTTAGTCAAAAAAATAAAATAGACCAAAACCGAAAAACGATTTTATCAAAAACTGAACCGAATCGGACCGAACTTTGCCCTAACAATTAGGACATGCTGCCTTAAAAAATTCAAGCCAGCAAAAACCAATCCGATTAGACCATAGTCTAGATTAATTGCGTGTGTTACAAGTAGACGTGAATTATATTATTTGATTATGTTTCAAATTTTAAGTTTGCACGCAATTTCTTTTTTAATAAGTTTGAATGCAACTCTAAATAATTATGCTACCTTTTTCAACATTTCTTTTTTAATAGTATTATAAGCAATTGAATATAAAATAATTGCATACATATCATATGTATAATTATATATTTGTAGCGTGAAATAACTAATAACTCTACAAAATAGATCTCCAAAATTCTATGTCAAATAGTCTATGCTTATATGACTATTCTTAGTCCTCACTTTCTATTTCTATATATGACTTCAAATGTATCATTTTTAATATTGTTCTCTCTGTATTTATACTTCAAATCTTGTTCTCATGCATAAAAAACAAATAAATAAAGTAGTTTTATGTGGAGTATATTTGTATGACTCCTAAAGTTTTTTCGAGATGAATCCAGAAATTGGAAATTGTCACGGGACCATATGTATTTCATTTCGATAAACCATTCTGTATGAAATCTATTATATTGTTGTACATCGATAACTAGTGGTGTAATTCTGTTTGAAACATATCAACCGTATGCAACAACAATTCATATTGTATTACTTGTATATATCACTTTTAGTATTATAAAATGCGTAAATAAATAAATACACATGTGGATATATTTGTATGCATGTCTAGTACTCTTATGTGATTATGGTTTACTGTTTTGTTTTTCAAATTTTAGAATATTTTTTATTCTAAAAAACAAATAAAATATGAAGTCGGTCAAATGTTACGTCAATCAAATACAAGGATTTTAAGCGTCATATTGTCTATGCCAACAAAACATAATACCTACATACATTAACATAACATATACTGTCGTGAATTTAAATGTCATATTGTTTACACTTACACAACATACAATGAACACAAATAGAATTCAATTATATGGGTTTGATTCCACAATAATCACTTTGACATGTATACCTCCACAATATGTCATCTTTCGCTCTATTACTCCTTCGATTGATCACGTCCCGTCAACTCAACAACTGTTGAACGAGACGAATGATTACTTGGATCCATATAACACGCATCGTTTTCCATAATATGAAGAAAACTTAACTAAGTGATAGACTATATTTGCATGATATTTTTGGAAATTTCACCCAAATGGACAATATGATCCCGAACATGTATTTGCATAGACAGAATGAGATAAAGAAGCCTGGTGAGTATACAGAGAACGAGAAGAAGCTCGAAGAGAAGAGAGAAAAGGAAATAAAGCTCGAGAAAGATAGAGAATATGAGTAACTAAGAGTTGAAAGGGATGATGAGATAAGAGGGGCATAAGGGATAATATGGGAATGATGACGATGTTATTGTTGATGACTACACTTAAAAATAATTAACAAGCTAAGTAAAATGAGAATGAATTTATAATACTTTCTCAATATATTTAAGAGAAACTCGCACCTTGACTCAAATTACTTTCAGAATTATCGAGGAAGATAATCATGTGAAATTTTACGCAACAAGCTTATGATTGGGTATCTCTGGTTAGGCTTCTCACTTTCCTCACATATGTGTGGTGTTTAGCTTACATGATGTTAACCGGGAATCATCCAATTGATACTTAATGGATGGGTGTCGCTCTCTGGACGAATGTTGGTGAAATGAATCAATCCTTAATTAGCTTTTGTTTCATGGATCAATTATTAAATAATTTTGTTTTCATGATTCAATCCAAAATTTACCCTTAATATAATTTCTAAAAAGAAAACCAACAAGTCGTTTTGATTCCACCAGGGTGTAAATAAGTGGTTGTAGAAGAAAAGTAAACACATGTCTCAAGTAGTCTAGCATGTAGGAATTGGTATCTAATGTTATGTATTATATGTTAGCCAATGCAACAACTTTTGAGATTCTCTAAATATTGAAACGTGCTTTTTGGTATAGTTATCCTCGTATACAAAGTACTGTTATAAAAAATGTATAGTTATTGCATAAGATTGATATGTTTCAAAACAAAATTACACCTTAGTTGTCGATGTACAACAATTGAATATCTTAAACCAGACTAAAATATATATGGTCCCCGCACAATTTTCAATTCCTAAATTCATCTCGAATTTTTGTAGTAATTCACATAACTCTATTTTCTTGGTCTAACTACAGATATATTTCTATCGTTGATCCAAAAAATGTTATTAGAAATCAAATATGAATATTTTGTTTCTCAAATGGATGCTACATTTCATCCAATATCTAATTTTCTCCTATCAAATGAAAGCCTGATCAAATAACGTTGATAAGCAACAAAAAGCATCTTTGTATGTACCTTCTCAATAACACGATTCCACCAAGTGAAACAGTGGTAGACGTCGCTCCTGATCATGGTATTATTTACACTTGTCATGATGCAGTGTGCAAACTATGACAGTATTTTGGTGGCATACTGTGGTTTCGCTGTGATGATTGGATATGTGACTTGTATTTTTCTTGCCGTGTTTCTTTTGAGAATCACAAATAATGTTATAGATTAAAATACATTAGATATAAGTTTGACAAAAAATTGTGATGTCTAAGTGAAATTAATGAAAATTATTTTCCGAAAAATAATAATAGATTCTTGACATTAAATGCAAACAATACATTTACTTTTAAATTTGGAAAATAAATAAATAGATTGAATGTGGATCGGTAATATTTGAGTATGTAGCAATATAGTCGATGCAAAATATAAAAATAATTATAGTTCATATACTACATGTTACAAGATTTAATGTAATTAAGAATACATCAAATATTTTCTATAATGTTATATAATTAATTAATGTAAAAATTAAAAAAATGAATTGAATCATAAATGTTGGAGGCCGGGCATACGTTAGCTTTTCACATTTGATTATCGAATGAATTACCGCAATAGATCAATTTTCTTTAATCGGGTTTGGATATAATTTCTTTACGGTCGATACATGTCCGTTTCTCATTGGTTTGATTCAACTTTAATACATTCAGTTTTTAGTCACCATATTATTAGGAGCTAAATTAAGATTATTTCAAATGCTTAATGTTGGATAGAAACAAATAAAATCAACCGCATCTATATGCCATAAGCTTTACAATATTTTTTTTGCCGATTATAAACGTAATTATTTCAAAACATCTATTTTGAACGATGTATAAAAAATCAACACAGGCAATTATTTCATCTCATACATTGTCCCTCTTTGAACCGGTATCAATATAAATTTTTATTTATTATTTTTAATAAGTAGCGTTTTTTCCTTGTATCATGCTTGAACAGTCAAGGGTTAATAAATTGGTAGCAATTCGACTAACATGGTAAATAAAAATTGAATATATTAAATTCTTAAAGTTAAATTAAACAACCAAAAAATGACTCTCTCAAGATGGAGAAAATTTGAACTATTACCATAATTAGCATTTAGGTAACTTTCCATTTTAGTATTTTACTATTATAGAATGATAAGAATAAAATAAATTACATTTTTTTTAAAGTCTTAAATTAAACCAAACCGCGTGGTCTCGAAAGAAAAGAGAAAATACAAACTCTTGCATAACTTTCCATTTTAATAATCCCTTCCTCACGATATCAAAATATTTGAGTTCTATATATATACGTGTAATTTTGACCGATAAATAGCTCATATCTAAATTGTCGAAATCGAATTTTTTAAAAGTTAATCAAATAGTTCAAATGTCAAACTATCTGAATAAATTTTAAAAATTTAAAATCAAGATACTCGCCGGTTAAAATTACACGATGAAGTAATAATAGTCAACTTTCCATTTAAAAATATATTTTAGGAATTATGGAAGGGATAAGAATAAAATTAAATGGGTCGGGTAGATAAAAGCAATATAAAGGGTGGGCCAAACCAGTAAAATCTCTCTCTCTCTCTCTCTCTCCCAAATAGACCAACCACTAGGTTTAAGTCCAAACGCCGGCAAATCTCTCTCTCTCTCTCTCTCTCTAAATCTCTCTCCTCCGCGTCTCTCTCTATCTCTCTCATCAGATCCATATAGGTATGTATCTATACATATATATTTATATATATATATATGCTTTTGTCTACTAAATAGGCTGTTGATTTTACTGATTGTGTTCAGATTGTATATTTGGGAGTTTTAATTGTTTTAACTTATTAAATAAGGTGGGTATCTATATATATATATATATACTCTGATTGTGTCTAATGGCTGTTGATTTTACTGATTATCTTCAGATTCTAAATTTAGCGTTTTTAATTGCTTTTGTGCTGTGAATTTTGATTTAACGTGGTTTTAATTATTTAATTCCGATCTCCCTAGTTTCGTTGATCGATTGCTTAATTGAGTTTTTTTTTGGTCGTTTTTTTTTACGATTAGTTATTGTTTTTGTGTTGTGCATTTAGATTTGAATTTCTGATTAAATTTTGCACTTTTTTTAATTGCAATGGGTGTTGATTAGCTGATTTTATACAAATTTTGAATTTAGGGTTTACAATTATTAAAACTAATTAACGATTGATTTTATTTTATTTTGTGAATTTTTATTTGATCGGCTTTGTTTGGTTAATTTCATGTTACTTTTGTTAGGTTTTTGCTTTTTTTATACGATAGACGATGGGTTTTTATTTTATTTTTTTGTGAATTTTCATCTGAGCGGCTTAGTTTCGTCAATCTCAAGTTACTTCTGTTAGTTTTCGCTTTTTTAAAATGATATGACGATTATTTAACTCTTTTGGACCTTTTTTTAATTTTTTAATTAGCACCTGTGATGCTATTGTAAATCCATTGTTTTGAATTTCTGATTAAGTGTGTACTTAGTTAGCACTTGATCAGTTAAGCTTATTGTAATTTGTAAAGTATAATTTTAAATTCAGCTCGTGTTCAATTGTTCATCCTTTATTCTTATCTCCAGTTATAAATATATTTTTGTGTATACATACATATATGTGGTCAATATATATTATTTCGGAAAGGTTAAATAAAGCAAGTCTCAGCTTTGACTGGATTTGTACCAATCCAAGCCAATTAAATTATTATAAACTTGCGATATTAAATTTACCAGTATCACTCGCCTGATTCTGACCTATATGCTGATTTTTCAGGCCCTTATATCATTGGAATATTTTTAATGTTATTTTCTTTCAGTTACTGAAAAAACTTCCAAACATAATAATGTACAATTTTAAATTTCTATGGGTTTCTGATTAACGGAGATTAGGGTTCATTATTGCTCGTGTTATGGAACTTTGATCTTGTTTTATTTTTATTTTTATGTGCGAATGCTGTGTATGTCTATTTCTGACCGGCCTTGCTTCGTTGATCTCTTGTTTAATTCATTTAGTTTTGGTCAGATTTTGATTAGATGATTATGTATGTATCTTTTTTATATTATTGTTGCAGTTACCACTTGAGATGCTATGAATCTCTGATTAAAGTGTACTTTGTTGGTACTTGATCGTTTTAGCGTAGTAAAATAAATTCTGAATTTGAAGGAGTGTTTACTAACGGATTGTGTAAAGAATGGAAATTTAGGTTGTATACTTATAAGCTATGAAGCTGTTTATGCAAATTTCCATCCGAAAGGTTAAATTTTTCCGTTTCTGAGTTGCCTAGTTTTCTTGATCTAATGTTAAATCAGTTAGTTTGTCTTATGATTTGACAATTTATAGTTTATCTTGGGACCGTCATTAACACCTTAAACGTTACTCTGTTTTCACTGATCATTATTTTAAGAGTAGTTTGTGAATTGTTGTGTTTTTGCTAATTAAGTTATTGTGTACTAACTCTACATTCAGGGTTAAGTACTGTAAAAGTTTTGAAATTCGGATCTTGTTAAGGTAAATCGTACTTTGTTAATTGACTTATCGTGGGAGTTAGTTTTTCATTTTGTCATATGATTTCACGATTATTTACGGTCCCTTATTTCAACTTGCTATGCTATTACTGGGTTATTCATCTAATATTTAAATTCTGATTCCTGCTGTTTAACATTTTTATTTATTTATCTTATTTTTTTGGGTGTGGGTAATTTTGTGACCTTTTTTATCTGTATTATGTATCTCTGAAATCTTGTTCTGAAATCTTGTACTGAACTCTTATTTTGAAATCAATGTCAATTATCCTCCATCTTGGCGGTATGATTAGGGCTTTTTTTATTTTAATTTGGGTTGTTAAGAGCTTGTCTAGATCTTAGTATATTTTTTTCAGTATAGACTTATAATTTACTTGTAATGTTGAAGGCTCAGGTGGGCTGTAAGAAGCAAAGGCGTGCTTTGTTGTTTGATAAAATATACTACAAAATGAAGAATTGTGAACGTGCTGCCAATATTGCTCTCGCAGGTATGTTTTTCTCTTGATTTCCTGTTTATCTTTTGTTCATGTGTGAAGTGTTGCTGATCATTTTCGCTCAAATCTTTTATTGGTAAAGCAACAAACTTGGGAAGCACATGACATTTACGATAGTCTTTCTCAACTGTGATTATTACTCTTTTGTTTCAAAATTTAGATTGATAGTCCAAACATCTGAATCCATCCTTGTACCAAGAAACAAAAGTAAAGCAAGATAATACTTCTCTTAGGACTGTGCCAAGATAGTACAAACGGAAGCAAACTCTTGAATTGCGTATGGATTCTGAATTAAATTTAGGGCTTTTGATCTAAATATAATGAGATGACATTTATGGTCCTATAGTTCTTTACCTTATACATTGAACCAGAATCAAACTCTTGAATTACAAATGGATTGTGAATTTTGATCTAAATTTAATGAGATGACATCTACGTTTCTATTGTCATCTACCTTATACCTTAAATTAGAATGAATGTAAGTCATAAGTCACGGTCATGCTTTCTCAAATGTCTGAGTCTGATATATATAAATTATTTCTGTGTTTATGGCTATTCAAATGTGCAGGTTTAGCTTTGGCACCACTAATTATAAAGGTTGATCCAAATTTAAATGTCGTTTTGACTGCTTGCCTCACTGTTTACGTGGGATGTTATCGATCTGTCAAGTCAACTCCCCCTTCGGTAAGCACAATGATTAACTTATGCTTGTATAAGTCTCTAGTCCCATACCTTATTTCGCTAAAATGTAGAAGAATCGTACTTATTTATCTATTCTTGTTATCACAGGAAACGATGTCAAAGGAGCATGCTATGCGGTTCCCTTTGGTTGGTAGTGCGATGCTGCTGTCACTGTTTTTACTCTTTAAATTCCTGTCAAAAGACTTGGTTAATGCTGTCTTGACACTCTACTTCTTTGTTTTGGGAATCGTGGCTCTTTCGTACGTGCTCTCTGTTTGGATAATTTTATTTTCTTGGGAATTTGCACTTCATTCATGAATTATATTGTTTTTAAAAATATTATAGGGCGACGGTGTTACCTTCAATAGAACGCTTTCTTCCGAAGAAATGGAATGATGATGTTATAAACTGGCATTTCCCATATTTCCGTTGTATGTGATGCTCTTGACTCTTTTCAAATATCGTCTCTTCATTTCTTTTTATCAATAACAGAAAAAAGCATAAATGTACATTATCTAAAGGCGTTGCAAACTCAACTTCTCTCTAATAAACTATTTTAGATCGATAGATAAGCTTAAGTTTGCCCAATTCAATTTAGGATGTATGTATGTACATCATAGTGTGTGCAAGATGGAGTTATAGAATTACTTTATATCTCCCTTATACTTTTTGAAACCGCATGGTGATTAAATTAACATGTCTACATATGTTGTATCTTACACAGCTTTGGAGGTTGAGTTCACAAGGTCTCAAGTGGTAGCAGCTATTCCTGGAACCTTTTTCTGTGCATGGTATGCTTCACAAAAGCACTGGTTGGCTAATAACACACTGGGCCTAGCTTTTTGCATACAGGTTTGTTGTCATCACTTATATTTGAGCAAAATCTCCTTATATAAGTATATATATATATATATATATTGCCTGATGGATTTATCCTTCTCTTAATATGTTAAAGACTAATAGTTTGCTTTGATCAACATCTTGTCTGTTGGAAACTTCATCCTTTTTCTATTCTCTAATTTTTGCATTCTCAGGGAATTGAAATGCTGTCACTCGGATCTTTTAAAACTGGTGGGATCCTTCTGGTATGTGATACCTTCTGTGACTTGTTTATTAAAACAGAATGATTTCGCTGTTCTTCATATTGGATTTGACCTGTGCTTATGTTGAAAATTCACCTTTTAATATATTGAAGTGCACACTTTTACATAGATTCTTGATGGGTTACGAAGACTTGTACATATATCCTCACATTATTGAGGTGTCAATGCTCGCAAGTCTATGATTTGAACGTGAAATTATATAACCATTGAAATAATGCTAGCTAGTTTAACATTTTTTATAAACTTCATGGTATCCAACTTTAAGTGTTATGGACATTGATGAAGTATCACAAGAATATAGATAGATTTGAATTGATAACTGAAAGACATTGTTACCTATATTTACACTTTACAGTGAGCAATATGAGACACCTGGGTAACCTGTTGATTGTCATCCTTCATCAGTCATAGTCCATGTTTTCTAACCTTTTTTTTCTTCTCTTACAAAATATTTGCTGCAGGCTGGACTTTTTGTGTATGATATCTTCTGGGTGTTTTTTACACCTGTGATGGTTAGTGTTGCAAAATCCTTTGATGCTCCAATAAAGGTCAGTATGTGATGTTGACATATATATTTACTTTAAGACTCTGTTTATAATAATCTGGATTATCTTTAATCTTGTATTCTATTTGTACAGCTTTTATTTCCGACAGGAGATGCTTCTCGTCCATTTTCAATGCTTGGACTTGGAGATATAGTTATTCCAGGTATTGTGTACAATGAAAGATTCTCTCTATATTTTCAATGTAATATGTAATTCTTCTCTCTATTTATTATAATTTGAAAAATTGTGGTAACTGTGAATTCACAGTACCTTAAGATTAATTCATAAATTTTGAAAGATTGAGTTAACTGCAATGACTGACATAATAGTCAATATTAAGTCCACAATTATTGTTTTCTACCTCTTCTGTTGACATGTTATTTTCGTTAGAGGTCAGGCTTTCTGATTAAAGATTAAGTGCTGGTATACATCTTTTAAAAGGTCAAATGTATATTTGTATTTTTCTTGGTGGTTTCAAGTTATTTACCCTTTGAGCCCTTATCTTTCTGTACGGTATCTGCCAGATGCTAAGGTTATTCCTTGATCCTGGAACATTTTTGAGGTTCCAGCTAGGTACTTTCTAACCGATTAGCTAATATGGTATATGGGGTTGCTTACCTTGTTGATGCTTGTGAAGTCTGCCTGTTTATGTCGTGTATTAGTAGTTTGTGAGTTGTTTGATTACCTATAGACTTCAAATATTTCTTTCTTTTTTTTGTGGAAAAAGTAGTCAGTAGCTTGCAAATTGCATTAATATGAATTTTCTTTATTACCCTCCAAAAAAATGATTTTTCTTTATTAATCCGTTGAACAGCTGATGCTGAGTGAACTAATTAAATATATGCTTGTGGAAAATTCTTATCCAGGAATATTTGTAGCTTTGGCACTGCGTTTTGATGTGTCCAGAGGGAAAGGCACCCAGTATTTTAAAAGTGCTTTTCTAGGGTATACAGTCGGTTTGGTCCTTACTATTGTCGTCATGAATTGGTTCCAAGCTGCACAGGTGAATTTTATTTTGAACATAACAGCATGGTTTGATTTATGGTTGTATTATATTTTTTCCAACAATACTCGTTTTTCGAACCAGTGATTTTCGTTGCTATTAACTATTTTCGTTACATCTTGTAAATTGCTTGTTTCTCTGCAGCCTGCTTTACTATATATAGTGCCAGCCGTTATTGGATTTTTGGCAACTCATTGCATATGGAATGGCGATGTAAAGCAGGTTTGTCCTGCTTAACTTGTGTTCGTGTATTTTTTTTCTCTTAGGATTTCGGGTCATTCTTTATTTTAGCTTTAAACCGCATTAGATTAAATCCTCTCTAAACTGGCCCTTGTAAGAAATAAGCGACATATGATCTGAAACAACCAGAACAAAGAAACTTGGTTGGTTGTTCAGTTATACCATTCAAGCTTTGCTTGGTTTAAGTAACTTTTTTGTAGAAAAGCTATAAATTAAGTTGATATTTAGAACAAGAGAAAGTACAATGTAACCTATTCAGGCTCTGACCGCAGGAACTTAGGTGGTTGCTCAGTTAAACCATTCAAGCTTTGCTTGGTTTATATAAAATATTGTTGAAAAGCTATAAGCCTATAACTTAAGCTGATTTTTAGATCAAATGATTAATAGAATTCAAATTTCCTAAGTTTTTTTTTTAATTAGAATTCATTAAGCAAATTTGAAATCGAATTAGCTTCAACAGTTGTGGTTTTTGGTATGTTGTCTGTGCTCTTTTTGTGACTGTTTCGTGTACAATGTGTAGTTATTGGCGTTTGATGAGTCTAAAACTGCTTCAGAAGATGAAGCTAAAGCAAGCAAGAAAGAGGAGTGAGGGTGGAAAACCCTGTGTTCCAAACTTGACCAAGTTTTAGTTGGAGAACAAATATTAAAGATTATTCAATTTTCTATCAGTGCAGTTACTCCAAAGCTGTTGTAACAGTTTTGAACTTAACATTATACCAGTTTTTATAATGAAAATTTGACTTGTTTTTAGACCCATTCGTACCTTTTAGTTGATAGTTTGACAGGCTCGATCTTATTCGTTTTGTAATGGGAATTGTTCTCGAGTTCACACAGTATTTAATTCCGATTCTGTGGCGACAGAAAATTGAGAAGTCAGATCTCCATTTTATCTCATAATTTGAAAAACCGAAGGACAAACCACTATTTGATACACTTTGATCCGCTTTATTTAGATTTTGATAAAGGAAAATTAAAAGGCACTATTTCATTAGCTTATTTTGAGAATAGCAATGCAGTATTTTGAGACAACAAAAATTGAGCACTGTATTTTTTATTTTATTTTAGAATCAGCAAAAAATTGAGCGTGGTAGTATTTACTTGCTCTACATGTGAGAAGTTATTTTTGCCCCCAATCTATTACAGAGTGTTTACTGCTCTCAGTACAATAAATTCCAACTTCAAAACCGTCTACAATTCTATGGTTTAGAGATTTCCGAAAAGGTTATGCTCAACTTCGTTGCTTTCATCTGACCTATTTTCCGCTTTCAATGAACTAAAAATTAACGGTGTAGTGGAGCGTTCATCGTGCTGGTATTTAAGGCAACTTGCTTTACATATACCTTTCCAATAACATGAACTACAACCGATTCGACATCATCAGACATGGTGGGTTCCTTTCGACTAAAACCGATACAAATTGAACAATCCAAATACCCCAATTTTCAGATGGCCTACATGTCATTTTTTACCCATATATATCCATCATGAAGAGAAGAGTCGACAAACCGTAGGCTATGATGTGAAAAAAGTTATGAGAACGTGACATTTCACTATTTGTTCAAACCACGATTGCATGGAATATAATCTGTGGGGATCACCTTTTTAGTAATAGTAATAGTGGGGACACCATCACCGCCCAACCTTACAATCAACTTTTCTGCTCTACTTTACACTGAATATATATATATATATATGTATATATTACACATCAGATTCAATGTTTATATGCTATTATGTTTTTTTTTCTTCTGAAATTGTGTTTTCCCGTAATTGAACATATCAAATTTACAATTCTAGCTTCATTTTGATTAATAAATAATTTTGTCTGAAATTTTGATGTTTTTTTAATTTTAATTGAAATTGTTTCAAATCCTTAAATATCACAATTTTCAAAACAGGGTAACTTTTTTTTTTTACACATACCTATCTACATATGCAGTAATAGTGGTTATAATTTTCATTATCCTGTTTTACAAATGGGTTGAAATAATATTTTAAAAGAATATGTATCATAAATAGTCGAAATTACATGGATCTCAGCAATTCAGCATTACAAAAGAATTGTTGTGCTTCTAGGCTTTTGGCAAATGTGTGAGTTGTGAGTCTCAAATTATTCTACTACAGCTTGTTGAACTATTATCTCCCTGGAAAGATAATGTTAGAAAATACTGTGATTTGTTTCTTCCTTTTTTTTTTTTTTTTGTATGATGGAATGATTCACCAACTGTATTTTAGTTTTATGACAATAATAGAAGTTTACGTATTGCGTTTGGAATAGATTGTAATTCGAAAATTGCAGTAAAAACTTTCATTAATTTCCTTTCAAACAGGACGAAGCTAGGAATAGGCTGACAATGGTCAATGCCTCGGTTTATCATAAACCCTACCATCCGGTATATATTTTAAATATAAAATTTTAAAAATAGCGTATTAGCACTCCCCATATCATATATGTTTCGTTGGCATTTCAGCACCACTCGTTGTAAAGTCCTAACTCCGACAGTGCGACCAACAAGTTATAATTGTTTGATTATGAGCAAGAACCACAGCTTCATGTATAAATCAATCTTAATATGTAATCCAGAGAAATAACCAGATACTTTACACTCAAAAACAGAATTAGTTCTCATTGATCAGCATCTGCAAGACCAAGTTATTCAGCAAAAATACCCAATGGTATCTGATAAGTTTAATAAAGTTAGTGAACTGGCATTCAACATAGTAAATGGAGCAAATTAAGATTTCAGCGGCCTTTTAAGATTTAAATCCTGATTAAGTGTACTTTTTTTTTTTTTAAAATCCACTATAAAAATATAGAGATAGTACACAATTGGTTTTTATTACTAGAGTTCTTTTTAAAAAACAAAACAGAAAAGCAATGAGTGAAATTTAAATGATTGTTACTCAACTTGCTTGAATACTTTATTTAACATAGTAGAAACATTTACAGGTAGACAAGGTGCATGTCAGAGATATGAGGTGTTTAATTATTTTTCTCTCAATCCAGTCATTAAATTAATAACTGTAGGTAGCTTTTCATCTCTATATAAGCTTTAAAACTCGATCAAAGCTACATAAATCAATTGTCTTACAGTTTATTTTCTTAACTCACTCTTTCTTTTTATATTTGTTCTTTCCAAGTTTGTTCACAGTTCTAGCTTCCAATGGCTACTGTTGAGGTAACAGAAGTCACCCTACTTTTGCAATCACCTCTTAATTTGATCACTTATATTTTTTGTTCTAACTAATTAAGCATACTCACAGACGACCATGAATGCGAGTCATGCGACTTATTTACAGATTTGTTTTTACAATTAATTCTCGTACGTTTTATTATTTGAATAATGAAAACCATGCAGAAAAGGTAATTCATGTCAACTTTCACCAATCACCTCACAAGTAAATGTACGTTTACGAGTAACAACGACCATTTTGCAAGAAGATGATAAAAATAAAAATTTAAACATGCCTTTTCAAAAATATGAAAAAGAAAAGGCTACAAGTATGCGAAAGTGAAATTTTGAGCTACAAAGCATTTACTGTTCAGCGTTGAGAACATTTCATCTGTATGCATTTTTTTACGTGATGTATATAATCTTGCAATAATAATTAATAAATGAATGACGGATTTGTAAATGTAGGTGACACCAGTGGTGACAACTTTCCCAGCAACCGAAACAGCCGAGTTGGTTGAGCCTCAAGAAACTAATTATGCACCAGAAGTTGTGGCCGCGCCAACAACAGAAACATTTGCAACCGAAGAAACGAAAAGTGATTACGTGGCAACCCCCGAGGAACCTGCATCTGATGACGTGGCAGTGGCAGAGGAAGTTGTTAAGCAGAGTGAAGACGTGGCTGTAAATAAGGAGGCTGTTAAGGAGAGCGATGATGTACGTTTACAGTTTTCTTTTTACAGTTTTACAATTTTAAAGTTTTCTGAGTAATAAAGACCATTTTGCTTGCAAGAAAGAGGATACAAAAAAACATGCCTTCTTTCAAAAAGGAAAGGCTACAAGTACGCGAAATTGAAAATTTGAGCTGCAAAAGATTTACGGTTTAGGGTTGAGAGCAAAGCATTTTTAACCTGACGGATGATTGAAGTAATAAAGAGTTTAACCGTGCACAGGGGCAAAGCCAGAAACCTTAAATAGGGGGGTGCCGAAATTACATAAAATTAATGCCAAGTGAAATTATAAATTATTCGGGGTGCCAAAATAGCATTTTAAACAAATTTTAGTAAATATACATGATAAAAATTCAAAAAAGTCATAAATTTTGGAGTTATGGGGGTTCCGTGGTTCCCGATAGCGTGCACTTAGCTTGTCCATGATCGTGCATATTACATTTCAATAATGAAGGACGATTTTGTAAATGTAGGCGACACCAGCGGTGACTGAATTCCAGGCAACTGAAACAACCGAGTTGGTTAAGCCTCAAGAAACCAATGCACCAGAAAAAGTTGTGGCCGCACCAACAACAGAAGCAGTTGCAACCAAAGAAACAAAAAGTGATGGCATGGCAGTGTCAGAGGAAGTTGTTAAGGAGAGTGAAGACGGTGCTGCTGATGAGGAGGCTGTTAAGGAGAGCGATGACGTGGCAGTGACCGAAGAAGTTGCGGTTGCACCAACAACAGAAGCAGTTGCAACAGAAGAAACGAAAAGCGATGGCGTGGCAACCCCCGCGGAACCTGCATCTGATGAAATGGCAGTCACAGAGGAAGTTGTTAAGGAGAGCAAAGACGTGGCTGCAGATGAAGAGGCTATTAAGGAGAGCGATGATGTGGCTTCTGACGTGTCAGTGACCGAAGACGTTGTCGAGGAGAGTGTGCCTGTTGATGTGTCGGTGAACGAGGAAGTTGCTAAAGAGGTTGAAAACGTGGGTGCTGACTTGGAAGCAGCGGAGAAAGCTTCCGGAGAAGAAGAGAAGCCGACTGAGGTGATTGAGGAATCTAGCATTGAGACCACTATTGAAAAAACTGAAGAATAAGCAGGTTTTGAACAAGTGAAAGAAGCCGTAATGTGAGCAACTCGAAGAATGTTTTATTGTTGTTATTATTATTGTTTTTGCTGTTATTATGTTATTATTATGTGACGAGTTTGGGACATAGATCTTAGTTCCAACTCTGGAAGTGAAGTGATGTTGTATCCTTTGATTGAATAAATAAAACTTTTGTTGTGTGACATATTAGCTCGTTATAGATATATATAGAGATATGTATAGATATAGAGAGAGGTATGAGAGACAACAATAAGGGAGACTTTATTCATCAGAATGTATCAATACAAGGGAACCCTAACCTTCTTTATATACTAGAGGTTAGGGTTATACAAGATAGAAAGCCCAACTTAGGCCCACTATGAGTAAGGCCCAATAGTCCAATAATATCTTACAACACTCCCCCTTTGGACGTCTTGAATTCTTCGTCTTCATGCAGTCGATCTGAGTCGAGTTCATTCGCAGTGCTAAACACATAAAAACCTTAGGGACGGAAAACCCAGTGTGGGACAAAACCGGTACCTAGGAGAAACTGTGTAGCCGAATGATATAGGCCGAAATATCATGTAAGTAACTAACCACAAAACAGTGTGCCTCATCAAAACCTTGTCAGAGCAAACCCAATGGGAAAATCTCTGATCGAAGGAAAAAGAGTGCAACAATGGTAGTAGTAGGGATCAACCACAAAACAGGTGCCTCATCAAAACCTTGCTAGAGTAAACCCAGTGGGAAAAACCTCTAGTCGAAGGACAAAAGAGTACACAGTGGTAAGAAGTATACAACAGGATACTCCCCCTAATTTCGGCAATCTTAAGTGAGATATAATGGGAACGTGTCTCGCTAAAAACCTTGCCAAGGAAAACCCAGTGGGAAAAAAAACCTTGGTCTAAGGACAAAAAGAGTACACGAGCATGCGACTGGATGCTCCCCCTCACTTGCACACGACAGGGTGCGAGGATTTCGACTAAGTAGTAATTAGTGCAATAAGCATTCACCTGGATGCTCCCCCTCACTTGCACACGACTGGGTGCAAAGATTTCATATTCCAAGAAAGAGTACGAGCATTCGACTGGATGCCTCATTTACTTACATACGACTGGATGCAAGAAAATCTAACGTGGAATAGAACGAGCATTCAACTGGATGCTCTTAAACTTCATTTGTGAAGATTAATTTCGGCGAGAAATGCTAAATAGCATAATGTAGTCATGTCTCTCTTGATCAATAACAACAAGTTGTCTTCTATGACAAGTGTTTTATCTGGATCGTGAGACATAACATATGTAATTCAAATATGACTAATACTAGCTCGAAGCCATATACACTCTCTAGTCGTCTCATAGAGCACGAATAGATCAGAGTGATTCACTTGGAGTCATTCCAAGACCTCCAAGATGTCGCCTTATTCCTAATGGTAAAGACATACCATGTTAGGAATATCCCTTATGCGGGTCTGATAAGTAACCGGCATCGGTATAACCGAAAAAGGGTTGCGTTAATTCGAGTACCAAAGGGGGTAGGTACACTCGATGACGCAAATGGGATAAACTAGCCCACTTCCAAAATTACCATAAGGTAAGGGAATGTGTCTTTAGTGCCATTTCGATGGCAGCGTGTTAGCGCGATGTTGTGTCGAGCTATACCATTCACAACAGACGAGATGTTCGTCCTAGCACATTAGACCAAGTACAATGATGCGCTTATTGTACTTAGATATGAACATTATGGTTCAATATCTCTTCATCGTCTCATCAGGGACGGACTGGGTCTATATCAATGTCTAGTGATCGAACGATCATGGGAGAATCTGACGACTTAGCGTCATGATGACTAAAACGTCATAACACCTTCTGGGTGTAGTCTAAATCATGGACTTAGATTCAATCTTTACGGGACTCAATCATCAGGTTGAGTCACTACCGTGTCTTCCCAAGATTCTTCATCTCGAAGGCAAATCCAAAAATGGATCGCGTAATAAAACACGCAAGGGCATAATACTTGTTCAAGTATCCCAAGCTAATCAAGTACTCACTTAGGCGGTATACCACATCCGCTCGGATTATATTAATCCATATAGTGAACGTCTCAGTCAATTGAGATCGTGTTCCGTGGTCAGAAACTACTTGATTTAAGCACATGAAGTCACACAGGGACCTTCATCTATATCTCTTTGTCTAAATCCCCATAGAGATAAAACCATGACCACATTCATGGCTGCATACTCAGTTTTCTGGAAACTACTAAACTGGTAAAGTAGGGGACTGTTATAATGTCCATTACGAGGAAATCAATCATCTCGTAATTAATTCCAAGGTGTGAGAGAAGCCTTGCGCTACTAGGCGAGCATTCTACAATCTCATTATTCTCATCACTTTTCCTTACGAATAACCAAATAAACGAACTCGTTTAACATTGGTGGTGTTGGAGCTACAGGTCCAAACACACTTTCGCTAAGGAGTCTACTTGGATTGCAAGTTTCCATTAGTCCAGTCTATTCTCCGTTGACTTCAGGCAACGGTACATGGTTCCCTGTCATAATTTGTTCATATTATCAGTCGTCACCGAATATATGAACAAGTAATCAATGACAGTCTCGTTTCGCTTCAATATCGTCTAAGATATCATGATCGACAGATATTTCGAGATTCTTAGGATGAGGAGGAAATCACACATCTCCTTGATCCTTTATAATCTCGTGCGACAAACGAGTTTTAGTTCACCACCTCTGGGGCTGAACGAATTAAGAACCGGTCAACTTCCTCATATCTTGGGAAGGACGACAGACTGACGGCCGACGGAAGCGTCCTTTGCTTGGCGGGTTCGGCCAAAGCAACGTGTTACGACTGGAACACGGCGTCCGACAAGGACGTCTATCCTTGCAAGCATTTTGCAGTAGGTATAAATGATCTCGTGACATCTCATAAAGTCATTAAATGCGTCTGGCATTTAGTTAGACTTGAGGGAGTCTATGCACTTACTTATCACTAAGTGCAGTTTTGGGGATCAAGCTAAGACTGAGTGGGTTATGCCACGTTACTTCACGTCGTTCCTTATCAACGGTAACGTGCAAATCTCTCCCTAACGACGGGGAGAACAGTCTTAGCGATGTCACTTTCGCATATCATGCGGTAAAGAGATCGCTTGCCAAGGTTACTCTATCAAATGATAGGCAGGAGATTCATAATCGACTTATCCCCCCTTCAGAGGTCCATATTTTGAACGCTAGAGCGGCTCAATCAAAATATTAATTAATCACTTTAAACACGCGTTAATATGAGACTTCTGGCTCATAACCAGTAACCAGCTGGTACGCATATGGTGTTTGAGTGTCTATGGGCCTCATAACGGACCAATGCAGCAAAATAGCATAACCCCACACGGAAATATAAATCTTGGTGCGCAAGACCAAGAAATGCATGCAATCATTTGCAGCCGCATCATCAAACTTTCCGTGAGTCCATCTGGGTCTGAACATAATCGACAGGATGTTCAATTTCAATTTCCAAACTCAAGTAATTCAAATCGAAATTTCGATTATTACTCTTCGGAATTATCAAGTCGACTAGACTTTTCAGGATAATCCGGATCATGAGCCATCAACTTAATGATAGGGCTAAAAGTTTGGAAAATGCTGCATTTATGTGGACAACATTAAAATGTGACCATATTGTCGATGCATCAACCATAACCATTTTATATTTATGGTCCGTCTTATGGTTGGATAAGTCCACAATAACTCCTTCAATTCTTTACAAGAATTCTACGAGTTCTTTTCGTGATCTTTACACATACTAGTCTTTCAAAGTGAGCATTAGTGGCATGAATTTCGGATTAATCACGAAATATATCCTCAAAGAGAATCCAAATGCGATGCGATTATAAATCAAGCATCGTCTTTTGACCCGGGAATATCTAATCCGGTCAATGCCACAATATCAAAATGCTCTTATCAATCGACGGCAGGCGAATGATAGTACAGACAATCATGTCTTAGCATTTAAATCATTTATCATTCGACGACAGGCGAAATGATAAGTTAACTTTAAATGCTTTAAAGAATGTGGTACCAACCACTTGAAAGACATTTCAACTCCTCTAAAATACGCTTTTGGTCGTATTGAATGGAGACTATGTAAAGAAATTTCATTTCTTTCATGAGCTATTACCAGGTAACACTGGTTTTCTCGAATATTTTATAACTCAACAAGGTACGACAGGACCTATAGGAGTATAACGCCTCATATTTGACAAATCAATTTGGCTTTACCAAAGATTTCGATTTGGAACGACAGGTCCAGAATCGCTGTCACTGAGTACACTTTTAGGCAAGTAGTTGGTGAAATTATGTGGTACACTGTTACCCACTATTTCTAGAAAACCAACTACACCACAAGTATTGCCTAAAATTTCATAATTTAAAGTTTGGTCACATTTGTCAAAAGAATTTGCTCAAAAAACACTTTAAATTATTTCGAGAAATTTCATAAACAGGCAAACCATAATCCAAAAGTATGGTCCAAATGGAAAAATAATAATCCAAATGAAAAACATAATCCAGATGAGCGAAAAAATGGCTCAATGATTTATCAAAATCAGTAAAGAAAGGTATCAAACTCATTTGAGCCACAAAATCGGGGGTCTCAATAGTTTCCTTTCAATTAACTTTAACCACATTAGCATCGGTTTTTCCACCTTTATAATAGTTGTGAACTATTTAAGGAGTAACCGTGCATGACCTTTGTCTTTATAGCATAGAGTTGGCTCCTTGAGCATTATCTCTTGTTTTGTGACAATGGGCCATATTGTTCCTTTCAATTACTGTCTTGGAGCCACAGGTTTTCGATTTTGACGATTGTCTAAAATCTCGCTTGGCTAGGCGATTCATCGGGATCGCGACAGTTCGAGACAAATAACACTTGTCTCGGTTCTCGATTCGTGGAAAAAAAAATACACGAAGAGCATTAATATCAGGCAAACAATTCGCCATTAACCCAATAGGATTAAAACTACTCACCGGGGTAATTTTCTTATCCAATAACAGATGGGCGATAAAGGAACATGGTGAATATAAATTCACGATACTGCTTATGGAATACAATTTTCAAGCTAGTATTTTGGTGAAGGATTGCTCCAATATGTCAATTTCAGACATTTGTTCACCATAGACGTCATCACGTCTCAAATGTGGCGGCGGAATAAAATCAACGCCTTAGCATTCATCCTGAGGGTAACAACAAACTCGTGTTTTACTCATCAAAGATGGCATCCAAAAAAATTCGGCATCATATTTTCACACATCAGGGTGACTAGCATGTGATGACGGAATAACATCAACGTCTAAACAGTCGCAAGTATGTTTTGCGATTTTTCTCATCAGGCATCCAACATGTGTTGGGAGTTCTGGATTATTTTTCATATAAAACGACTGGTTTATATGTTTATGGTTTGCACAAGCACAAACTTTAATTCGAAACGACAGGTTCGAAAATAGTTTTGCTTTTAATGTGAATTGGTTCTCATTGATCGAACGACGGGTCGATACTGAGACACCAATTCGGCGAAACATACATCACTATATAAACACACTCGGGGAAATTATTATTTAGTCAACCCCTTTCGGTAGCTCTACTTGAAAAACGACCAGGAAAGACGGTGAGGGTGGAGGGCACGAATGCCACTTAAAACCCGACCTCATTAGGATATCGACTTCCGCCTATATCTTTCCTAGACATCGTATCCAAATAGGTGAGCCTAGTTGGGGAAGGTTCATAATTTTTCCAACTTAAATGTGAAAATATATGATTTCGCAAATTACCATATTTTACACAAGTGTACATGGCAGTAAATAAATACATAGATCGTACCTGCTTGCATGATTAAATAATATAGCAGTAGCATGGTAGTACATATTAGCACAATCTAAATTTACCAATTTACACTAAGCAAGATATTACTCAATATTTATTTATTCTATTGCTATATGTGTAAGTTCTATACATGGTAACTAAATCATCATGTACGTAATATATTTTATTTACCAATTTACAATATACACGCAATTTCCATACATGGTAATTTTAACATGCAAGCAATCAATATATTTTTAATTACCAATTAATTCTATATATGGTAAATTTTTTTTTAACATGCAAAGTGGGTTAAATTTACATGGAAACATATCAATTTATTCAATTCACGGGCAATTTAATAAATTTACATGCATGTGGGGTGTATATTGAATAATATACATACTATTACACATCCAATTGGGCAAATATATATACACGTCAAATAATATACAATCTGACATACTATTACACATCCAATTGGGCAAATATATATACACGTCAAATAATATACAATCTGACATACTATTACAGGCAAATGGGTGTATATTATTCAAGAACATATTGTTATACTCGATTTAATTAAATCTCATGCCAGTAATAGTAGAAGACATGTTTGCCCTATATATGTATATATATTTTTAGCATATGGTCATACAATTAGATAAATTGTAGTTAACCCTAGGTCAGTTTATATGGTTCACATGTAGACAAAAAAAAATATATGCCTTTGATTATCCAGTATATATGTTTTAGATTATCCATATAAAGATTTCACTTTACTAGCTATGGCAACGGTTTCAACATACAAACGCATACAAGGTGATACCAATTTAACATGCAGGGATTATATCACCACAGTACTATAAAACATTCATCTATCAAACATATTATCACGGGTTAAATTTACATTCTCTTTGTTAACATGTTACAGTAATAATAATTAGGTGATCATGCTATATGGTTTTATCAAAAAATTAGAATTTATGTACCTTTTACATGGTATATTGATGAAGGTCAATATAGCAAAACCCTAAAATCCGGATAAACCTCAAGGTTTATAAATACCCAATATCCATCCGTTTACCAAAAATCTCCAATATCCGTGAGCGTATATCCTATTCTTCGCGAGCAAAGTGCTGATAACGTGTTGTGTGACATATTAGCTCGTTATAGATATATATAGAGATATGTATAGATATAGAGAGAGGTATGAGAGACAACAATAAGGGAGACTTTATTCATCAGAATGTATCAATACAAGGGAACCCTAACCTTCTTTATATACTAGAGGTTAGGGTTATACAAGATAGAAAGCCCAACTTAGGCCCACTATGAGTAAGGCCCAATAGTCCAATAATATCTTACAACAACTTTCAATTTTTATATCTAGTCTCTAGTTTTAGATTCACCATTTCAATCCTTTCTAACTAAAAGAGATTAAATTAGTATCAAAGAGTAATATTACTAATGGAATATTTCACTAAACTTCTCCCCACCCAAAAAAATTTGAATGACGTTTACTTCAAAGTAGCATTAATATTATATGACAAAATGGTTTCAACTTTGAAATGGTACTACTTTAGTCGCATCTAGTACTCATGTTACAGTTGACAAAAACTCTAATCGCACTTTTCCATAGAGACTATAGAGTAGTTCATAATAATATCGCTTGTTAACACATTCCACTGAAGAAATGTAGGAAACCTAAAGCATTCTCAAGAATTTGATCAGTATAGATGAAAAATAGTATTGGCGCTTGCAATTTGATCAGTTAAGACTTTAGTATTACCATGTTCATCACATGGGTTAGTAACCCTCTTCAAAAATGGAGGTAACTCAATTGCAAGCGCCAATGATCTAACCCATGTGATCAGCATGGTATACTAAAGTCTAACCAACCAACTTGTTTCTTTTGAACAAAATGTTTTTTTTATAAATTTTGATATTTTAGGATTTCGAAAATCAAATTAAATACCAAAAATCATAATAACATACAAACTTTCGAAACTATTTATTTAAACGAGCTTCTAGTGTGTATGTTATTTGATTAATAGAAAAAAGTAAAAAAAGACCAAGTTTTTTTTATGGGATCGATTCTTTGGAGTGTTAAAATGACACCCAATTTGTAGTGGAAAAACTTACAAAGGCAGAACAGCTCTTTTAAGATGAACATAAGCAAAACATGAGGTCTAGTCCTATCACTAGGAAAAGCAAAAGTAGAAGAGTTGGGAAATTTTCAAAGTTGAAATTCTTAATAAATCCACGAACAAAATAAATTCAAGTTTCAAATTTGATCAGACTTTATACAGCATGAATATTGTTAAAACCCACGCCAGCAGAATACTCCTCCCCTCATATCTAAACTTATTTATGTATACCATCATACCATTACCTCTATACAAAGTTGACAGAGGCAAATAAGGTAATTGACTCCAAAAGACTGCATAGACTAAAACTTCTTACATAGTTAAATACTCCCCAAAAGATAATTACCCCCACCAGAGCTAATATAACCCCTACAATCTGTACAACCCCTGTGCTGCATACATATATCTATCATTATGTGCAATCAATAAAAGCCCTTTTTTCCGTTTCTTCTCAAAATTGTTTAAATTTTCCTTCATATGTTACCAAGTACCAAAGCTACAGCTGACATGTTCCTGGGTGATAATGTTGAGGCGATCTTGCATTACGTCCATTGACGGATAAGCAGGGAAACAAATACGGTAAAAGCATGTGTGCGAAGATGGCAATCTATCCAACGACTCTGAAGACTTGTATATGTATAGGCGAGAAGACAAACCACGAAACCCCTCTATTGGCAGGCATTTTAAAGAGGTCCAAAAAAATAGGAGAACCTTTTTCTGCTCCGATGACATTTCCCCGACAATCTGTAAACAAGTACCAAATACACACATCATTGCAGAAGTAATCTATTAGAGGATCAGAACTTATTTAAAACTTGGGTACAATCTAGTAAAATAGTACGTCTAAATTCTGAATTCAAGAGTCAAGACATTAGAAGATATATTTGAAAATTAGTAAAATATTTCACCAAAAAGTAGAAAACAATCTTATGATAGTCAAGTTCCTAGGCTGTTATGATGTAAATGACTTGGAACAATATCGCCTACGACTACAATTTCAAATCTCAAAACATGGATAGCCAAAAAACTTAATTTGAAACATGTTTAAGATTAAATTCTCACAATTCTTGACCATAACACAAAAAAATTATGAGGTGCGATTCCAAAATGTCCGGGAAACCAACACATCAAAACCATGCGAGATCAACATTAAACTTACTTGTTCAAAACTTGACATATTTGCATATTTTATTATTTTCTAGACCAAGTTCAGTAAAAATCGTAATACTCAATGGTAATTTGTGAGTAGAAGCATCGATTATTTAGATAAGCTAGCTTACAAGCAACCTTGTTAAATAAAACAAGAATATAAAGGAGATAAGTAAAGTTAGGAAACAAAACAAAAGCGAGCGGGTTACACCTAGGAGTGAGACCAAGTTCAGTAAAAATCGTAATACTCAATGGTAATTTGTGAGTAGAAGCATCGATTATTTAGATAAGCTAGCTTACAAGCAACCTTGTCAAATAAAACAAGAATATAAAGGAGATAAGTAAAGTTAGGAAACAAAACAAAAGCGAGCGGGTTACACCTAGGAGTGAACATAACTCAGTTCAGTTTGTTCCTTCACAAAGACAAACCAATTAAAATTATTCGGTTTGGTCTTATTCAGTTTGATAATTGAAACTAGAGGAAACTAACCCTATCACAATCAGTTTGGTTAGATAATATTTGAATTCTGAACATTAACTAACAACGAAATATAAAAGTAACAAACTCATCACATAGACGAAAATCAGTAGCTAGTAGCAACGGCTAAGAAAGTAAGATGCAACTCCTAAGAAAATAAGATGGTTTCTATAAGGTTGACATGAGTGGGAAAACTACACTTGATGCTTTGATCATGAATGGGGCAAGTTCGGGGCAAGTTCGGGGCAACCACTATTCAATCAATTAAATGTTATACTATGCTGAAACTTTGGAGATCTTCATGCTCCTGTTAAACTCTTATTTAAGCTCTCTATACATATGCTTGTGCAATCCTAACATAGTTGGTCAATTACTATTAGAAAAAGATACCATGGAGAGTTTAAATTTCGTAAGACTACGAGACAGCCAATAGTCCTATTGTAACAAACTAACATTTCTTACACATGAATACTGAGAGTCTATACTGTATTTAACTAAATTTGACACCTAAATAAACTGCATGAGTTGTGAACGGACGGAGACTTACAGCGGGTTAAAACCACAAAACCGATATCAAATTTTAAACTTTCTTAAACCAAACCAAACCAATAACTAACAAGGTTTGTTCAGTTTTTGGTTGTTTTGATCAATTTGGTTTGGTTTACGCTCAGCTCTACTTATAGCGACAATCTCCCTACTTGCATTGTAATTTTTATTTAGTCCCCAGAGTTTCAGTTGCACCGCTACTGGTTTGAATGTGTTGCATCAAGAGCCCGCGTTGTTTCAATTCCCTCACTGTTAGTGCCTAAAGTTTGAATAAGTTTGCACAGGTGGTCTCTTCCTATAGAGCCAATTGGTCTATACATAGGGACCACTTGGTGTGACTTGTTCAAAATATGGGGATTACTGGTGTAACTTCATCAAAATATGGAATCATGTCTCAGTTAAAATACGAGCCAAACTAAAAGTCTAAAACTAAGGGAACAAATAGAAACTTAGAAAAAAGTGGAAGGAAAAAAAGATAAACTAAGCCATATTCATATATTCATAACTCGTCCTCAGGATGAACCTGAAAAAGTCGCATGTTCATCTTAGAAAACTAATACTTCAAGTCAGGATGACACAGGAACTACAGTTATAATAGCTAAATGTTTCCAAACCAATATGCATCTAACAATGTAATTACAAATTACTGATACCCTGAGTAACCATGTTGATTTAGGGAGAAACGACGAGTAGGACCCAAGTCAATATTCATAAACTGGCTATTTAATTCCAACATTGAGAAATGGGAACAAACACATCAGAAAACATGACCACCGGGACAGACCAATTGAACTGATATATCAAAAGTCAAATCAAACTGCCCTTTACCAAAAAGTTCAGAGAAGGAAAAAGTAGCAACTTTTATTGATATTCTTGAAAAACAACCGCTGGCATAATAGATAAAGCATTGATTCTAAGATCCAACAAGATAATAAATAAATGAAGCCAACAAGATAGGAACAAAATATTCATTAAAACGTTTTAGGCCATGTGGAAATCACAAGATTAATTGCCAGACTTATATTCTAATAAAATAAATTGTGGTAAAACCATGAAGAGATTGAACTCATATGATATTAGCAACTAATCCTAACAAGGCTCATCTATTCGAGGAACTAGTCAATTTTGAACTTGCTTTGTTGACAAGCAAGAATCTCCACAGAGAAACACGCCATGAAACATTATTGAGTTATTTATCCTGATATGGGACCTAATATGCGTAATATTCCTAACAATTGCAACCGAACATGTCTAACATCCTTTCAATCTAAATATAACAACAAACATCTAAGAAAGCAGAAACATTATTTAATTGAGAAAATCATACGGGTGAGAAAGGAACTGACCGAGACGAGAGAGATATGGAAGATGAAAGAGCACTCGTGCCCAAAAAGATGAAACATCACAACCACACAAAATAGCAGCATACTACTTTTAATGTTCAAAATCGATAGGGTGTTATCATCAAACTAAGCCTCAATCCCAAAAGTTTAAAAGCAAAAGGAGAACCTTGTGAAACAAATAAAACCCCTCTCTGGAACAAACAACTATCACTACTTAAGACAGTTTACCTAAAATTCAACTTATGAAAACAACACAAGCATGATATTCTAATAACAAATCGATATAGTGCGGTCATAGAAATAGAGTTTCATATGATATCAAAAATTGGTATCGCTACCATGCTAATAATTTATCAAGTGAAATTGACGTGAATGCAAAAAAGAATAAGAACAAGAATTCCATGAAGTTAAGGAAAGCAAGACCAAGTACTCTGATAAAAAAATTTGACCTGGCAGCTGAAACGTAACAAAATTATTACTCTTTCCTATATTCTCTTAAAATCTCTCTTTTCGAGCTACATTTGAGGGGGCAACTTCCAACAAAATCTTTCAATGAAGCAGATAGTTTTTGGCATCAGAAGTTTAAAAAGACTACACTTTCGATAGAACATTTTTAATGGATATACACATCGAAATCAACTCATAGGACGAAACTCCAAATCACGATGAACTTTTAACCATTCCCAACAGCCATATAAAACAGATAGCTCAGCCTAAAATACTTAACATATACTCGAGAAAGGTTAAGAATTTGAGGGAGTCAAGAAAGTTTGATAAATTTAAGACACAGAGAGAAGGAAGTTCTAAGAAAGTTTAAGAAATATGTTTGGATGAAAGCATAGATTCAAAAATGTTATCGTCCTGAGTCCATCCAAGAACCAAAATAATTGCAATCTAATTGTATATTTAATCCATCATCACATACTTTTGTCAGCATCATATCTTGGAATGGCACTTCCTCAGTTCCTCATACAAGTATGCAATATTTCTGGGTGTATAAATACATAGAAAAAAATTATCAAGTACCCAATTGCAAAGCATTTCATGATTTTCATCGCTTCAAGATGAAGCAAGTAGCAATCCACTATCTCTAACTAAAAAACAAAATAAGGAAACACTCGAAAAAGATAAGCTCCTTTCAAAGGCATGACGCATTATTAACTCTTTATTCCTGCACAGGGTAAGTCCATCAGAGTTACGAGATCCTCAAATGCAATACTATTTAGCAGCTGGTAATACTAAAATTCCTACTAACAGGAAACTATATAATTGATAATTCTCAAATTCACTCACCCTATAAGACAGACTCACCTCTTGTTTGTGATGTGACAAATAATATCAGGTCAATACACTTAGAATTCGCAAAAAAAGAGTCGAAAGAGATGGAGACACAAGTCAATAACAGCAAAAGCCAAAATTGTAACAAGATGCCAAGAACCCAAAGATCAATAAAAGAGCAAACCCTGTGCACGAAGCTCCTGCTATGTCCGGGGTTCGAGGAGGGATCGGGGTAAATTTTAAGAAAGTTTAAGAAATATGTTTGGATAAAAGAGTAGATTCCATCTTGATGAAAAATGTTATTTTTTCTTACCCTGAGTCCATTCAAGAACCAAAATCATTGTATACTTAATCCATCATCACATAATTTTGTCAGCATCATATCTTGGAAACATGACACTCCCTCATATTAGTATGCATTATGTTCAAGAACCAAAATCATTGTATACTTAATCCATCATCACATAATTTTGTCAGCATCATATCTTGGAAACATGACACTCCCTCATATTAGTATGCATTATGCAATATTTCTGGGTGTCCAAATACGTAGAGGAAAAATATCAAGTACCCTATTGCAAAGCATTTCATGATTTTCATCACTTACAAGATGAAGCACGTAGTTCACAATCTCCCAACTATCTCTAATTAAAAAACAAAATAAAAAAAACACTTAAAAAATATAAGCTCCTTTTAAAGGTATTATTAACTCTTTATTCCTGCAACTCAATTAGAGTTACTAGATCTTCAAATGCAATAGTATTTAACAGCTGGTAATGCTAAATTCCTACAAACAGGAATCTACATAGTTTTCAAATTCACTCACCCTATAAGACAGACTCACCTCTTGTTTGTGATGTGACAAATAATATCAGGTCAATACACTTGGAATTTGCAAAAAGAGAGTTGAAAGAGATGGAGACAGAAGTTAAATTAATAACAGCAAAAGCCGAAATTGCAGTAAGAACCCAAGGATCAATAAAAGGGCAACCCGATGCTGCACGAAGCTCCTGCTATGTGCGGGGTTCGAGGAGGGATCGGGCTTACTATAGGACTACCGTGGGCAGAGTCGCACGAAGCGGGAGCGGGAGCGTGTAAGGGAGCGAGGAAGCAGATGGTGTAGAATTTTTATTTTTATTTCTATAATTTTATGTAAAAAAATACAATTAAACGATAATAATTATCCCAATACTTGAAAAACAAAAAAGAAAATGTAGTACTCTTCCAGGTTAGCATAGAAATATGAGCCGATGTGTTAGGGTTGGGTTATATATGAAAGTGGAAGTTTCCTTGAGCTTCCGAAGCGCGGGTGCGAGCTTCCGAAGCGCGGGTGCGAGCTTCCGAGGCGGAAGCGTCGGCAATTCGGAAGCTTCCTACAACTAAGGGGCAGACTTCGTTTACAATTTTTGCAAGATGCTGCTCCTACAACTTGAACGCGTGACCTCCAGGTCATATAGTAGAAACTTTAAAGTTACTCCAAGGCTCACCCTCCAACCCAGAGATCGATACTCCACTTAAATATAAAATAGCATAAGGAAAAAGAAATATCAAGCAAAACTAAACCCACACACCTTTTAAAAAAAATAAATCTTTTCTTCAAGACTACTTCCAAATAAATTTCTCTTGCTGTAACGTTTCAGTTACTTTCTGTGTAATTTTCCAGTGTAAACTATCAAAGACTGAATTGTAAGACGGAAGTTTGTAATAAACACTCACAAACGGAATTATATTACAAACTGAACATAATATTGGCTTTCGAGAGGCCAAATCTCTCAACACACTAAACTGAGTTTAGAGTAAAAGTTTTACTAATCACACATAAAAGAAAACTACACACAGATCCTAGATATATAACACATAAAATAACTGCCAAGCAGTTGAATAACTGCGGCAAATAAACTGCTATTCAGTTTTCTCTAAAACTAGTTTACACCTTTGATCCTTAATCTTTCTCAATCATTAACCCCACTGCATTCACATGTTGCAAGTTACAACCACCATAAAAGTATTGTTACACTTGCCCTAATTCACAAATTTTTATGCATGTCCAGATATCCTAGCATTATGTAAACTTCTGAAATGCACATTCTGGCCAAATGGCTCCTGTGAATAAAGAAAAAGGCACGTGCCCAGGATAACTAGCAAACATAATTGAGTCATTTGAGACTACGAGAAACGACTCTACGCTAATTTAAACTCTTAGACATAAACTTTCTACAGCAGATAAACACAAATGAAATGCATATACATACACAATGATATGCATATGTATGCGTTAAATGGTGGTTATTTGTCTAATTCTTAAAGGGAAGAGACAACACAAGCTAAGGCTTCACTCGACTTTTTTCCTTAAAAGTTGGACTGGAATTTGGCGATTACGTTAAAAGTTAGACCTTTTGTTTTCTGGGTCTGAAAAGGCAAGAAGCATAAAGCTGAATGAATCCAGCATTTTTCCAAACTTAACTAATCCAGCTTATTTACTTACAAGCTGCACCTAAACCATGAGATAATAACAGCAAAACTAACAAGTATGTTTTAGAATTCTTCAAAATCAGAGAACTTAAGAAAGATATTTTGCAACTAGTAATAAGGGTAGTAAGACCAGGATCCTGCATGCACATACCTTCCAGAACCAGCAAATCTGCGGATCAGTTACTTTAAAGCCATTATACTCAGTATGTGCCATCCAATCCTCTACAGAAATAGCAATTTCACTTCCATGCAACATCCAATCAAGATCTTGTAGCTCTAAACTCTGGAAAAACAACTGACACGAACCAGGTATGATAAGCATATCAGCAAAACCCTTAGCGAAACACTGTACCTGTTCCTTGATAGATTCGACAAAACGATGCTCAATAAGACGGTCAACATAAGCTTGCCTATTTACACTATTCACGGCAATACCCTTTCCGCCAGGGCAAAGCTCCACAATGGTCCTTGCTCCTAACTCTTCCACTTCTCTAACGAATGTAAGACCTAGAGCGTCTGAATCTACAATATCAGCGTCTAATTCCAATATTTTTTTGCAACTGCTATACATACATGGATCGGCGTCGCATATATCTTCCAAAGTAACTTTTTTTCCGGACAATTGCAAGAAAAACACACGATCAAAGACGATTCCGATTTGCAATTTATGCATTAACGCCAGCGCTATCACTCTACCGGCAAAGCCAAAATATTCTAGGCCTATACCTGATGGGTGTACTCTGGATACTGCAAAGAAAAAAAATGTGTGAATCTTACTATTAAAAGCACTTTTTGATGATTAGTGTGATGATGAAATGCATAATGGCATAAATTGTAAAGAAAGGATTAGGAAGCCTACTTAGAAATCTCAAAAGGAACCAAAAATCTGATTTGTTTTTCTGTCGTACAATATGATTATCCACTTAATAATCCAAGTCCCAACAATATAGTGCTCTGATATATGGACATGGAATCAAAAAAGTAGCGCAGCGTACTACTTAATTCAATAGCAAAATTGGCAACTAAAAAGACAGAAAAAAGATTAATATAATAATTGCCAATGCCATGATAGTATTTCAGGGGACAGAAACAAACAATGGGCCTAAAATTTAACGAGAAAAAGCAAAAGAAAAACTCTTCAATGCCTTATATTTATCTGTATCTCTCTCTATTTTTAAAAAAGTTGGCAAAATCGAACTTTGTTAAGCTCTCAAACAAAAAATTATGTTTCCCCTCCACCTCTCCCAGATTTGTATCTTTCCCCCTGATTTGTATAGAAAGATTTACTTTTACTTAGTTTCACCATCACTTGTTTGTATATGGATAAACATACCAAATTTTAGAGTCAATTGGTGTTTACTCGGATGTGCAGTGAGTTATAAGCATAATACAAAATTACAAGCGGTTATAAATATTCTAATTGAAAATTCATATACCCTTCTAGTTGCACACATAGCATTTCCTTTGGCTATATACCTTCTCTAGATACGCTCATCACACTCGGGCCCAGGTCATTTCTTAAGACAAACGACCATCACCGTTTTTCGCCACCTTAGATCATACCCTAGCCTAACCTTTTTAACATCACTATTTAGCTCAAGTTACGTATGCTAATCGGATCTCCTCCCTGATAAAGTTTTCTATGTTTCGATCTTGATCATAAGTTGTTACTCAAGGTATAAATTCCCCTTCTATCTACAACTTTCATTATTGTAAACACAACTCAAACAACCGAAAAAAAGAGAAGAAATTACCATAATTAGGAAAGAACCTCCTTCGATCATTAGGACAAGCGACAAACAAGGCGTTCTCCGGATTAAAAATCTTTTGACAAACCAAGAAGAACCACTCCCTCAACACCCCAGGCCCGGTCGCCTCCTCATGCTTAAACTCCATAAAAAGCCCGCTCTTCAACGCCTCCGGATCCGCCCTCCCAATATACTCGAACGACTCGGCCAACATATGCTCCCTATCGATCAACATCTCGTGCAACTCGTCATAATCCTCCCTCGTATCCGGCAACATCATCATCACCAAGTGCCTCCTCGACTCGAACTCCAACGCCTCCTTGTGCCCCAGTAGCCAAGCATTGTTGTTCTCAGCATCACGCTTCGTGTAGGTAACAATTAGATACGTAAGCGCAACCTTCCTCCCCATCATCTTTGTCCAAAACACCTCCTCCGCGTTACGAAAACACTTAGAAATCCTCCAAAGCTCTTTCAAAACCGGCAAATAGTAGCACCAACTCAACCTCTTGTTCACCGCCTCGGCCCTATCGTCCTTCTTGTCCTCCTCCTCCACCTTACGCAAACAAACATCGATTTTTATCAACAAGACATTCAAAATACCATATAAATACACAATATCGTCCTCGAAAGAAAAGTTTTTCTTTTCCCCTCTCGGATCGATGACACCAACCACCTCCTTGACCACCTCAAGAACAGGAGAGAGGAAAGCCGAGAAATCCTCTACCGCCTCTCTAGAAACCCCGTCCCCATCCAACTCCTTCCCGACTCTCACCGAGGTCTCCCTCACAAACCTAAAAACATCAGGAAACCTGACCCTCCCTCCTTCCTCCCCCTCTCCTCCCCTCACCGACCCGATCATCGACCCCAGCGTCGACCGACAGAACGCATACAGCCCGTCCCCACTCCTCGACGAAAGCAGCTGACAAAACCGAAGCAAAACCATCGCAACATGAGGGTGCACGGCCTTTGAAAGCTCCCGCTTACACGTAGACACAAAATGCCGTATCGCATCATCCGCCGTTTGTCGGTTTCCTGGAACCGTCGATATATACAGCATCACTAAAGCAGTCGGAGCGGAAGACGATAAAAATATCTCAAAATGAGATGACGGAGCGGAATTCGACCCTCCTATCTTAGGAGTAGCGGAGAGGAACTCGGAGAGGTTAGAGAGTAATAACTTCTTGTTAGAGGGGGAAGGGGGGAGGTGGGAGCGGATTAACGAGAGGATTAACGAGATGATCGAGTCGAGGATGGAGAAGGAGTGAGGGTGAGAGGTGGAACGGAGACGAGCGACTAAATGAAGAGAGGAGTCTTTTTGTAGAGAGTAGTGGGCTAGGGTTTTATCCCACTGGAGTTGTTTGCCTTGGAAGATTAAACGTTGGTGCTCGGAAGGGATTCCGGTTAAAGAGTGGATTCGGTTGTGGATGAACTCAACTGTATCCGAGAGATGCCCGTGTAGGACTAGGGTTCTGACTGGGCTGCCCGAAAGCATCGTTACGAAAAACTGTATCGGCTCATTAAACGGCGATGATGACGATGATGAGGTGGATGATGATGATGATGAGGTCGAAGCGAGGGTTTTTTCTTTGTTCTTATCTTTATTGTGATTAGTACGCATTTTGGGAGAGATTAAAGAAGGGGTGTTTAAATCATGATCGTAATCGTCGAGTTTGCGTTTGGAAAAGCGGTGGGATTCGATTGAGGACATTTGTTGTTGGTGGTAGGGATTATTTGATTAGGGGATTTGTTTGTTTTTAATTTTGTATGGGGTTTTGTATGGTGTTTTAGATGGGGTTCATTTTGTTTTATTGAGTGATTAGTGATAAACCCTATTTCTTGATATTGCGATGAAGAAGATGATCAACAGAACTGAGTTTTAGAGAGGGAGAGAGAAAGAGTGATAGAGACGCAACACAACGCTTCTTGTTGCTGATAATAACCCTATAAGAGTATATATATATATTTAGATTATCAAAAAATAACCTTTTATTTATTGTGTGTGTATATATTATATAATACTAATGTACATAAGTAATTTGTAAATTTGTAAATTTGTTTATGAGTTACGTAATTGTATGTACTCGTGTCTAGTAATAAACTACTACGTGTAAGTCTAAAATTAAAATAAACATTTTATCAAAATTTGTTGAAATGTTTACTTTTAAACTTAATTAAAGAATTTAAGTGTATACGACTAAATTTTGAATTTATTTGACCAATTTAGAATCTTAGATACGACATTTTTTTTAAGTCAAAGTTTCGTCGAATCTCGTATGTATTAATTATTTAGGCATTCTGTATCTTTAAAAATGTTTTTTTTAAACTTAATCAAAGAATTTAAGTGTATACGACTAAATTTTTGAAATTTTTGTTTCACCAATTTAGGTACGACATTTTTTAAATCAAACGTTTCGTCGAATGTCGAATTGTAAAGGTATAAAGGGTAAATAACGGATTTTATTCATGTTTTTCTTATTTGGTTCCTATTATTTAAGTTCCTGATTTGTCAAAATGTATTTTTAAAAATAACTTGATCGAATAATTTAGGTTATAAAGTATATAACTGAATTTTGAACTTTTTTGTTTCACCAATTTAGGTATAACATGTTTCAAGTCAAAATTTGGTCAAATGTCGAATGTATTAATTATTTAGGCATTTTCTATCTATAGAGGCATAAAGGGTAGGAAACGGATTTGGTTCCTGTTTTTATTATTTCGGTCTACGTTCTTTTGTAATGTCTTTGAATGCTGGTATCCAAGAAATAACTAAAAACTAAAATACAAAAACAAATACTTGGAAGTGTTTCAAACAAAGCAAAAACTCTTTCATCTTAATCTAAGTTTTTTTTACTGGAAAACTTAAATTTAGATTCTTTCGGTTAAAATAACCATTATTTTTCTTGGTTAAAAGAGAAACCTTAAATAAAAAGGTTAATCAATTCTATAACACGCTTAAATAATAACTATATAAGTTTAAAAAGATAAACTAAATTTGCATAAATTATTATTTATTAATAAAAATATATATTTAATGTTTATTAATTGGGATATGTGTTAATGGTACAATATCGTGAAACTTGAAAATCGAGTAGCATTATCATACCATTATATTGAACGGTATGGTATTACCGTACCACATCAACGATACCAGCAATAATGATACAGTAGTTGATTGGTAAATACAAAAATACAGCCCTAGTCAGGGGCTAGAGTCAGGAAAAAATAATATTTAACCTATTTTGTAATTGCATCTGATCAAGCATTATTCTTCACAAAGTTAAAAGTGATTTACAACCGAAAAGGAACTGTAACATGGTTAAAATGAGCTACTAGCCTACAACCCCTTGTACAGACCGTATACTTTTTACCGTGTATACTGACAAAATATGATAATTTGCAGCATTTAGGCCATAAGAGAAAAAAAGTCCATATGTAATACAACTCCTCTAGTAAACGGATGCCGAATCCTAGTTTCCGGTCTTGTTTGGTTGCACTTTTTAAAGTGTGATTAGACTTCAAATCTCGTGTACCCCACAAAAGATGCGTTTGGATACAATTTTAGAAACGAGATTATGTGTCTCGTTCGGACTCCAAATGACTCCAAATGAGTGTGTTTGGAAAATCATGTGAGGGTGGCATTGATAGTCTCGGGATTATTAGTCCAAACATCTTTCCGAATACAACTCTTATCCCGATCGAACTCATAATCCCGGGATTACCCATCCCGCAACCAAACGAGGCTAAATCATTAATTTATGAGTCGTATAATTTTTTTTCTAAAATCTAAGAAAAAATAAGTTGTACTATGGAACAAACTTTTTTAATCATATCAAAATAAATTGATGTCACTGTTCAATAATTTAGTTGCAGCGAGAGTGTGAGACACGCTCAAACCAACTCACTTTTGTCCAAGCAAAACCTATCAAGAAAATTTAGTAATTTACCTTTAGAAAATGGTTTCAATCAATCTTAACCAGTAAGATAGAGCTTTTATGTATTAGCAGGAAATTTCATGGAGGTTAGTTGTGTGGCAAATGCTTCCTTCCTTCCTTTACCACTTTACGGAAATTACTGTATATTTACAGAATTGTATGTGTGAGTGTGACACATTTCTTGAATATGCGATTATAAGATTCTTCGCGGAAACACATACGGATGTCGGTCACAAATACGATATGTAAATACGAACAAATTTGTAAACAGTAAACCAAATACACTATATGGCGAGGACAAGGCTATTAAGATTTACATATACGTATGTACTATTTATATATACAAATTAAAAACATATTAGTCGAAAAACACAAATGTTGTATTTACTAATTTTAGACCCTTTTTTTTCCGGCTAATTCTTGGGGTGAAATATTTTTTTAAATCCTTGTTCAACCCATGTTGCCGTGTGTCTCGCCCGCGTCCAACTCTTCATTATTATTCTTTTGACGCGCATGCTACATAGCTTATATTCTGGTCTGCTATGTCCCGAATAAGAGTAAAGAAAGCTCAAATTTATGTTGTACTGGTCACCATAAAGAACCCAAAAAACTTATGATGGTACCAAGCTTTATTCATTTTCACCTCAGCATCAATGGGGTCTGACTTCTTTGAATCAGCACTCTACAGCATGCATAATCATCGGGTATTCCATATCAACTTATTTAAATAGGTAAACAAGCAATGTATCATTCTTTCAGATAAAAGTTTTCAAGACTTATTCTTGGGAGCACGGATCGAAAAGAAAGAGGGGGAGACTAAGAAAAAATTAAATAGGTTAAATAAGCGATTCTTGTTAAAAGCGTCGACTTATACTTTTGCTGGAAATAGAGGAATTTTTTCAAGGATTTGAGGAAATATTGAGACTCAAAAGAACACTGTCGATGGAGAAATTCAAGTCCAACTGCGTGTAAATTCCATCTTCACTGCCTACACTGCTACACACAACTTTGCAAGTTGCAACTACTTTGCACGACTGAGGATAAAAAGTAAGGGTTAACTGTTAAGTACAAAAAATATAGCTAAAGCCTAAAAGCAACTGGTGGCATATCAAATTGCAAGTTTTGATTATCAAAACGCCAATCCTGTATTTTTTGCCAACAAAACTAATATTGCCCACTCGAGTGAAGAACTAGTTGGTCTGTGGAGAAGTAAATTAATCAGCACAAAAAGCCTACTATGACAATCAAATCCGAGATCCGAGATGTGCACTTCACAGTTCATTCCGAACGCAAAGCTGCAACGTCCCCCCGATTGCCTCTATACAAACATTAGTTGCTCGGACAAAACAACTTTAAACTAATTATTCTTAGATGACTATTATCATGGTGCTGTGAGGAGTTCACAAGAATGCTTCTCAAAAAAGGATACAGTATCTATATACACGATAGAGCATGCCCTCAAAGAGAAGTTTAGCAAGAGAAAAAGGTTAGGAATTTTAGATTAAAGAAAGCAAAGTTAAATAAGCAAAACCTTCACCATGCTCGTGGCATAATTACACCAAATATTTTTGCAACGAGACGCTCAGGTACATATTCAAGCTAATACTAAGTTACCAACTTTACTAATATTAAGTTTCTACCTGTCTCAATAAAACAAAAGAGCAGCTTACAACTAGAGGGAATTAACATACATCAGTTTTTCGACAGGCCATCTACAAAACCTAAATAGCCATACTCCTACCTGCAAAGATCACAAAAAAATTGAGCATTTAAAATCAGTAACAAGCGCCCAGAAAAAAATAATCAAAAGGAGATAAATTTTGAAGTTACTCACAGACAAGAAATCTATAGAAGTTTTTTTTTATTCTCATAAATATTTAATTACGACAAACTCACCAATTATGATGAGTCGAAATTATCATTGCCTGGACAGGTGGCGGCTAACCAACATCTCGGACATTCCCAGAGAAGAAATGCTTTCACACCCAACAAGTTCCCGAAGCTTCTCGTCACATAATATAGCCATTGGATTTACAGGATCCTGCACGTAACAAATATTGGTTACAAGATACGTTGCCTTATTTCTAGTGGAGTTTAGACATGACAGTGAACAAACAACAAGCCATAAGACGACAAAAAAAAGTACTCCTATGGTTAAGAAACCCTTGCAGAGTACAAACTAGTGAATAAAAAATCACTACAGGCTAAACAAAAGATAGGCTGTTGAACAAGACAAACTGAGGAAAGATAAGACGGTAAGTTGAACATGTGCAGGGCTTTCTTAGATAAGAGGATTCACTTTCCACCCAAGTCGAATCTAATTTGCCAAAACGTGAGGTGGAAGCGGAAATACATTTATATATCAACACAAATCACACTTGAAACTCGCTACGAAACACCCCTAATTTTTAGACTGCCAACAAGACATGTAATACAGTCATTAGTACCCTATTTTGCATGATTACCAATAAAAGCAAAGGCATTTTGCAAAAGAAATACTATTTCTAGTTCCTCAAAACGTAAACAGGATTAGAGCAAACCTTTTAAAATGGGAGAAAAAATATCTGAGAACTTCCTTTGTGGCAATCTAACATGTTTTATTATCTACTGTATTTACATCATACATGGAACACGGTATACAGCAAAATTCTTATGAGTAGTAGTAGTTTTCCTGAAAGAAGATATCTTCCTTGCCTATTGTATAAAGTTATCCAAACATATATCTTCCTTGCCTACAGCTTTCGCAAGGTTTCCACTATGATTTGTCAATGATACGACCGTACAAAAAGTATATTTTAAAAATAACCCTATTCTCCTCTCTCTCATTTGTATATACTTCAAACGTTATATCCAGAATCAAAATGGTTCTTCAACCAGAAGAATTCACTAGACAAACTAGTCTGTATAGGAGCAAAAACCATACAAAACAATAACAAAAAGTAAAATGCACAAATCTGCCAAGTAGGCTTCCATACCTCCAACTTGTTAGCCTTAATGTACTCCCAAACACGCCTCATGGCATCTAACTGTAGCATCTCCTTCTCTTCTGTGCCCAGAAACTTAGCAAGTGCCTCCGATATTCTCACTCCTGAAGGACCAGATGATTCACTACTCTCAGGTACAGATTCCACATCTACCTTCGCTCTCTTAGCCTGAGTCGTTTCTTCTGCCATATTAATCAAGGAAATGAACACTATAAAATAATCACACCATCAACAAAAAGTACTATGACAAAATTTTCATCTTCGAAAAACGGAATGGTATTAAGTTGTGTGGTCGACTAGTAACGGTGTGCTTTCTTATACTTCGAAAGATAATGTGTTTGTAGCACCAATTAAAACTACACTTTTCTATATTTTTATGCAGAAAAAAGCTTACTTTTTCTGAATATGACAAATCAATTCTTTTCCATAAAAGAATACATATTGCCTATCTTACACTACAACTGTGTTTCAAAAGGCGGACTAGGCCGCGATTAGATGCCTAGGCATTATGCGGACCTTGGCGGGGGGAGAACCAGGCTAGGTTGGAAAAGGTTGGCTTAGGCGCCAGGGTGACCCTTCCTGCCTAGACCCCGTAAAGCAACTTTTGAAAGCTCACACTACAATCAACTGGTTTCATCGTTACAAATTACTAAAAATTATATATTTTTTCATTTTTACCAAACCATCTACATTTTTCAGTAATTATTATTTTGAAGTATCGTTTTCCCCTTTAACCAAACAGGTATACTTTTTGCACTTACACAATGCAACCAAGCAAGAGGAAGAATATATATATATAACGCTTACGTACTTGTAGGTCCAAGAGGAAGAATATGTTTGGAAAGCAGCTTATTCATCTTGAACATATCAGTCTCATCGGTTTCAAAAACAATACTCAAAGCTTCATCACATATTATCTTCCGCTTGTTACTTGGATCCTGGAGGTTGTTTTTCCTGATATATGCCCATAGCGCCTTCACAATCTGCACTAGCCAAAAAAGAAAAAATAAATATCTAATTTTTTTCCCATGAGAAGTTTTATTCTTATTCTTCTACAACACACTCCAAATAAGTTGGTCGTCTTCTAAACGTATTCCAATAAATATGATTAGCTGACAAAAAAAATCAATTTTCCAACTGCTATTACGAAACTACGTCCATGCGATCATTACTTAACAAGATATAAGAAGTAAGTATTCATAACACAACATAGTGAATCAAGAAATGGGTCTTAAATTCAGAACCTCGGTTCTTGACAATTTTGGCTCTCCGACGATAGCTTGAAGCTCTGGTGAAACGCCGCATACCTTGTTTAGTCCTCCTGCTCCACCTTTCCTTTTGGTCCCCGCAGGAGCACTGCAATACATATCAACCCAACGAAATGTCAAATCTACACCGTAAAGAATTTTTTTAATACAGATTTATGCTCAACATGGAAATAGAGTAATCATTATGGTGGGTTTTAACTTACTTTCGGGGCAAGTTATAGAAAAAAAAAGACCCCTTTTTATTTCCAATCCACTGATATTTACAATTTTAATGCACAGTTTTCATAACTAAAGTATATTCCTTCCATTTTAACAAAAAAAAATTGTTTAACTACAGTAGACTAAAGTTGAGAATAAAAGCTGAAAACACCCTGTAAATGAGGTGATGCTAACGCAAGGAGTATATACGACTGATCTTGGGGAGAGATATCAGTGATGTCTCATATGTAGAATGTGATTAGTTATAACAGAAAGGGACGTAAGTGTGAGGTATAATAATAACTTCAATCATATGGTAGCTGGTTGTAAACTTGGTCAAAATGCCCAAAAGCTAATTTTCATCTTGGTTCATTTCATAGTGGTTTAATCCAGACATACACTAGTGCTCATTGCCTGCCTCTCTAGATGTGTTGGGCCAACCACTGGGTAAAATAAGACAATTCAGTGGTCATAAGGAGTTGTTAGAATTCTAACTTTTTTCAATGTTAGCTCTCCAACCCTGTGTAATAGCATCCAACAAATATTTATATTTAGTTTTATCCAATAAAATCTTAAAGAGTAGCTCACTTAGTATATAAATAATTTTAAATCATCCAGGAGCTCAATTATAATATCAATTTCCTTCAAATTGATTTAATCATCCAAGAGGTTCAAATTGAATATCGCTATCCAATGATATCACCAATACCACTTTAATCTAGGGCTGGGTTCGGTCCGGCTCGGTTCGGTTTTTAGCGAAACTGACACCGGGCATATTTTTCGGTTCGGTTTTTTTTGGTTTCGGTCTTTTTATTTTTTGAACCGAACAGGACCGGTTTTTTCCGGTCCAGTTTCGGGGGTTTTTCGGTCTTTTTCGGTTCAGTTTTATTAAAAACAGAAACCGGCCCGAAAATTTTCGGTCTTTTTCGGTTCGGTTATCGTTCCGGTTCGGTTTTTCCGGTTTTTCGCCCCACCCTAGTTTAATCAACTCAGAGGGGCTCGGCTATCCTCTCAGATTTGGAAGCATTACCAACCCTTTAAACACTTCCCATAGCAAATCAGGGAGAATTACCAAAGCCTTAAATACATATAGATTATAAGAAATCCTATTCTCTTCCAAATGATAGGTGGAGAAACAGTTATCACTCCAATCACTTTAAATAAATAGTTTGTTAAAGATATGCAAAGCATAATCACTCCCAATTGATATTTAACTGGAAAGATACTGAACTTGAATCACTCCCAAAGTTTAATAATTTGGAGAGCACTGACTATGAACTCACTTCAAATAGCTATTCGGAAGATAAAAAAATACTGACCGATTCCAATTGATAATTCGCCAAAAAAATTCAAACAAATATGACTTTCAATTGATAATCGGAAATCATGTAGCAAACCACAAACATTTTCAATTGATAATTTGAAAAATTACCACACCGACCCTCTCTAATTACTAATGGATGAAAAATTACCAACCAGTAATCACTTCAATTCATAAATGGTGAAAAAATACCAAACCTTATCACCTCCAATATATACTTGAGCATGAATTAGTGGCGCCAAATTACTTCCAATTAATATTTGGAGGGAAAAGTACCAAAACTATTATCATTTTAATTCATAACAGGTGGAAAACTACCAAAGCAAATCAATTTCAATAGCTAATTTGGACCAAATTAGCAGCACCAAATTACTTCCAATCGATAAATGACCAAGAAATTGCCAAACTAACCACCCCCACTTTTATGGGGAAAAAAACATCCCCGATTTATTTCAACTAGCTAATTGGTGAAAAATACCAAAAACCCTAATCACTACCAATTGGATTAAAATTCCCCAAACCCAAATTATTACCAAACTGGGTCAAAATGGGTACTCTGAAAAAAAACAAATTTAATAGTAAAAACACAAACCTATAATGTCTTTTAAACACTCCTTAATCCTCATATATCCAATTAATTGGTAACTGAGTGAAAAAATCACTTCCAATTGATAAATTGGGAAAAAATCATTAACCCATAAATCAATGCCTATTAGGTCTATAATGGGTGAAAAATACTTTGGGGGGGAAAATGATGACAAACTACCCCCAAAAAATCAACAAACCCTACTCACTTCGAATCGATAATTGGGTGAAATTTCCCCAACCCCCAATCAAGGCTAAAATGCGTACTAAGAAAAGAAAATAAAAACAAATAGCAAAAAAAAAGAAAAAAGAAAAAAGAAAAGAAAAACAAACCTCTCCTTGGCTTTGGCGGAATTAGTTTCGCGTTTATGGATCTGCAGGGGAGGAGGAACAGGGACCTGAGTAGGCTGCACGGGATGCTGACGGAACATCATCTGGTGCTGTTGCTGTTGCTGCTGGAGCTGGTGATGGTGATGGTGTTGAAACTGGTGTTGAAAATGGGAGGGTTGATTGTGTGGGAATTGGGGGAAATGTGTGAATTGAGGGAGATTATGGGGAGTAAAATGATCTTTATGCAAAGGTGGGGGATTAGAACGGAGAAGCAAGGAAATATGTTCCCTAATAAACCCGGCTTTATGGGTCAGGTCTTGACCTAACTGAGCCTCGAGTTGTTGTACGACGCCGTTAAGAGTTGTTACGCCGTTAGGATCTGATTGACGGAGCACCGTTTCGACTCCACGTGCTATTTCCTGGTCCGTTACCATCTCTCTTTTCTTCTCTCTCTCTCTCTCTGTAACGGAATTAACGGACTCTCTTTTCTCTCTCTCTCTCTCTCTCTCTCCTTGTATGTATGTAATGTGTGTGTAAATCTCGATGTGAAATTTTATCTTTATTGTTATGTGGAAATGACGAAACAGGGGGCTTTTGGAGTACGACAAAACACGGAGGATCGTGTGTGTTATTTTATTATTTTATAACGTATGCTAACTTTAATTTGTTGAGAAATATTGATTTGATGCCACCATAAAAAAGAATTCACTAATAATATTGTTTTTTTTTTGTGTAAATTTGGCACCTATCATATATGAACCCTGACTTTATCAGTTGTTATTGCTATCAATTAGTATTTCTCGAATTTTGTAGGATTTAGGGGTGGGCACGGGCGGATTGGGGCGGATTAGTGAAATTCAAATCACAACTCAACCCAACCCATTATAATTAAAACATCAACTCAACCCAACCCAATCCAAATCAAGCGGGGCTGATTGGGTGCGGGTTGTTTCTTGAAATTTCATTTTAGTCATTACTTTTTTATTATTTCGCATAATTTACCTAAATGTTTTTAAAAAAATAAATCTTTCAAATAGAAATATAAACTAAAAGTCAACCAAAATACGTTTAGAATGTTCGGAACAAGTAACAAAGCTAAAACAAAACAAAACAAAGTGTTCTTCGTCAACATAATCAAAATCATAAACTAGATAACAATTGAAATCAAAATTAATAATCCACTGAGTATGACAATCAACCGGGATTATTTAGGCAGTATCGAACAATTGTTTAAGGCTTGAGGGTAGGGTAGTGACATCTTTGAACTGCAAAAATTTACAATGAAAAGTTGAATTGGTATGTGACAACATATTGAAATTCCATTAAGAGTTTACATCAATTTTATTACCTTTTGCATATCGTTTTGTTAGATAATAAATAGTAATTAAAAAATATATTGAGAAAATTTATATATATATATACATATATATATATATATATGCGGATTGAAATGGTTGGGATGGATTAACCCGCGGTTTGGAAACCCCAACCCTAACCCAACCGACGAATTTTTTTACGGATTGGGACGGGGCGGATTTAACTTTTTTTGGCACCCAACCCGCCCCAACCCGCCCCAATCCGCACGGATTGGGTTACGGGGCGGGTTTGCGGATTTTTTGCCCACCCCTAATAGGATTAGTGATAAAAATTTATATAAGTATTGCGGGGGAGCACTTAAAGTTCGTCTTTCTTGTAAATTTAGTCGAAATGACTAAGTTTTTATTAATTTCATTATAAGGTTTCATCAATGGGCGGCCCGTCAGCCAGTCCAGTAGGGCTGGAGCATCGCGTAATGAAAACCCAATTTTTTTGTTTTTTGTTAAGGGCAACCTTGCAGCCCGAGTATCTACTTACTACAATATTAATCATTAATTCAATAAACAATGTTATATGTATTTGTGATGGAGTGGTTATTGATATATAACCCAACATGACTTTTTTACTTAATAGTCAATGGTTCAAATCCATTTACCGTCCAATTTATTTTTTTAATATAAAAAAATAAAATTTGGGGTAATTTATTTTTTTTAAGCCTCAGTCAACTCAAAGTAGTGGGCCGGCCTGATTAACTAGACACATTTAACAACTTTGCTCTTGAGAAATGATATTTTTTTGAATTTATATGATTTTAGATGTTAAAATATACAAAAGAACGTCGCTTATACGACAAGGGAGTTTTTTTCATGTCAATTCGTTTACTAGACAACCCATAAAATTATCTGTATGTGTTAATTAGTTCATTCATACCAAACCGACAAAGAAATATGGACCGAGTCAGTAACCACTGATGAGACGAACACAAGTATATATGTTTCTTCGAAGGATGTCAGTTTATTTGCAGCCCAATAACAGTACCTTGTATGCTACGATCGAGAAGGTTTGTCGAATGATCGTAATTATAGAAAACTTAAGGGGGACATTGTAATTTTTTATTTTTTTTTACATGAAGGAAATGCGTTTACCTGGAACAGTAATTTTATCACATGTTACTGTTGCTTGCTCTAACTCCATCCTTTTTCTGCACTCAAAGTCAAGGAAATCCTTTTTCTTTTGCAGACACTTTATTTTGTCCCACTTTATCCACAACTTTCCACGTATATCAGTTTCAAACCTCAAGTTATAAGCCTTTCAAAAATAAAACCCTCAATATTATTAAAAGTTTGCTAAAATATCTAATTTTCAATTAGTAGGTTAAAGGTTCATACACGATAAGAAGTTAGAATGAGAGAAGATGAAGTTGAATTCACAAAAAGTTTCGGATAAAACACTGAAGCTAACGAAAAATACGATAGCAATATGGCATAATGTTGTGAAGGAAATATGCGTTTGCCTGATAGTAGGAAAATACAATTTTGTGTTTTTGAGTGACAATTTTTTATTTTTTATTTTTATTTTTTGTAATCAAGAGTGATAATTTTATAATTGTGAGGCATTTTCATGATTCTCTATTTTCAGACGAGTGAATGAGAAGTTGTTAACAAAACAAACAATGAATAAAATAGTAAATAAGTATATAATCAAACGTGTTCATATTTTATTTAGTTCCATTAATTCACGTAAAGATCGTATTGTTCACAAGTATTGGGTTGATAGTTGATACTACTGAAACAAACAAATAAACTCTTCTTTTGAACACGTGATATTTTCATATTTTATTATTTGTTTATAGACCAGCAAGCTCCTTCTGTAAAAGAAACGAAAAAAATGAGAGTTTTGAAATTGTGACTTTGCAAGGTTGATATTAAAATCTGCAAACTGATCACCAACCTTAAAGTTGATGAGAGAAATGACATTAAATTTACCAAAGCTAGATAGACGCTAGTTTGTTCGTGCAATTCTCACCTAAAAAATGGGTTTACATAGAATATTGTTGATATATTACAGTCATTTATCAGTCGGGCACAATTGTTATATTTGTTTGGAAAACAAGTTTTAAAATTAATTATATATACAGAGCAAATGCTAGTATTTTTATTTTTTTGATGAACATTTTCATTATTATTAAACAATAATGAGCGAAAGTATAGACAGACTCCAAAGTGGTTGAACAAAATAAAATAATACAAAGTTAGCTAGTAGCTACAAAAGGAGCTTTCAAGCCCATTGACACCAGAAACCCACTGACTCATCCGATTAAGATGAGACATCTGCACTAAAAAGATATAACCATAAAAAATCTCAACTATCACAGACACCAAAATTTTGCCGGGCGCATCAATCGAAATAAACATAGTAAGAAAGAGCCGCAAAGGAAAGCACCACACGCACCACAAATGGACATATGTCTGTAGATAATGTGAATGATATTTGTCATGCACCAGTTTGCCTGTTTACGTCTCCGGGTAATAGCATTGTTTTTTTTTTCCTGTATGACGAGTTAGTTCTTCGATAACCATGAAGGCCTGAAATGAAGATTCTTCTAGGTGGTCATATATAAGACAATTCATTTGTTTTATGAATTATTGCACATGAAGTTCCGCTGATATCCATGATACGATTACGGCGTAGTAGAATGCGGATACACATGATTTAAGAGTAAAAATATGAGAAAATATCACCATCTGCAAAAAAAACTTGTTTTTTCGGTGATGTTCAACAGCAAGCTTTCTATTGATGGAGTTGGTAGGGGCCAGGGGGGGAAAGTTCTATTGATGGCGTAGTACTAAAGTTTCATCGGAGTATTTTACCTTTTTGACAACATGTTAAGACATAAGTTTCATTAGGTTTCATTAGCTATCAAGTATTACTCCACTTTTAAGACATAAGTTTGAATGCTACTAGCTTCTGTGGGAAAGAATTGTTAGATAAAAGGAGAACATGCAAATTAACTGATGAAGATCCACTAGAAATAATCATAAGGGTTGTTTTACACGGAAAAATAAAATTAATGTAAAGGTTCAACTCTAGAGAAATAAAGATACCCCTCAAAATTGGTATAAATAATGTGATCTCCCTGGTCAACAAACAACAAAACCACAATGCTTGAAACAAAGTAACCTCAGACTAATCTTCATCGGACGAACTATCAGACATCTCTCCGGCTTCATCCGCTACTGCAGAGCCCTGATCAAACACAAAGTTTAAATCCGATTAAAAGTTAATGAGAGAGCGTATGTTTTCAATTGGTACCTCTTTCATGAATGTCTACTTTACTTCCCAACTCACGCTAAAATCTAATAATTTCACTATTGCCAATACTGAAAACTAATTTTTTTAATCTTCATGAAACACCTTTTTAAGTTTAATTCCTTTGTTAAGATGCAACCTCTTCAGATCCTTTTTAAAAATATAGCAACCAAATGAGGCATTAGTATCAATAGAGATGTGGATACGTAAGTTCATACCTGCTCCATCTTATCCCAGTCCTTCAGCTTGTGATTTGTAAGCATGTAACTATCACGCAAGGGTGCCCATGAAGGACCGTCACCATCTCCATCGCCAGAAGATCTTAGATCCTAAAAGTCATAAACCCCCTCACCGTTAACATCAAAGACGGTAATAAAAAACTAAAAAAGTGGAGACTGGCCGTGCTCATTTAATCATAGATGGTAAGCATAGTTTACTGTTTGAGCTGCTTGTGTGCGTGTGTGTGAGAGAGAGAGAGAGGGAGAGGAGGGAATTAGAGTTTACTGTTTGAGCTGCTTGTGATGATCCTTTCAGCTCTGAGAAGAAGGCATCTTTCCTCTTCTTCTTTAAAACTGAGAAGTTCAAGAAATTCTTTTTTATTGAAAGGAATATAAATAACCAAATCAAACCACATACTATATAAGATTATAAACAAAACGACGATGATGAGTTAGAAATTGAACATCTAACATTTACACTAAAATCGCAGCATCTATTCATGGTGTAAGAGGGTTTAAAAAACCAAATCCAGATTAAAGATTAACTTGTTTGCAGCCAAAAAATGTTAAAGTTGCCCATTACAGATTTGGTCTTCTTATTTATTGAGATACACACCCTGTTATTGATATTCTTATCACATTTTATTGTTTGTAAAAGCAGATTCTTCTCCAAACAGAAACAAAGTTAATAACTCACCACGGTAGATTTATTAGCAAGGAAACTGGTTCTGAAGTGACACGTTATAACAAAAGTTAATTGATTGAAAAAATAGAGTACAAAACCAAAAACATTACAAGACGATGAAATCTAATTTTTCGTTCAATTTGGATACCTTTAGCATCTTTAGTTCTTAAAGGATTCAATCCTCTTTGAGCATTTTGAGCTTTGTTGACCTATTATGATAATCCCAACCATATAAGTAGATTGTAATAACGAGTGTAATTAACAAAACAAAACAAAACCATAAAGGAATGATGCCAAGAGACTTACAGCATTGAATAGCTTGACCACTGAAACTCCAGCCATGCAAGGGGAAAACACTTCGTTAGTTTTTACGAATCTACTTCCTTTGAATTATAGGCACATTATAAAACACTGAATATAAATCCCTCTTAACGAAAGCAATAGAACGTACCTCCTTTTGTTGCAACTCCTATAAGAAACTTTTCATGCGAATCCAAATAATTGGCAGGTTGCACATGCCCCTTCTCAGTGATCTTGGTGATGAAAAACAAAGAAATATAAATTCATATGCAATAGAAGAAAATACAAAGGTGGGAAACAACACTAATTTCGGAAGGGCACGATAAAAACAATATTTTAACAAAACAAAAAAAGAAATACCAAATGTTTTTCTCTCTTTGCCAAAGACTTGACTTTTCTTTCAGCTTCTTCGCCAGCAAGTTTCTCAGCTAATAGCTTCTTGTGATCTGACAATACAGGACCCTGTAAAAGCATAAACGTTATACAAGTTCATCAATTTATAAAAAGTACCTCAAAAAATCAGCAGCTCACTTACCAGTACATTATCAGAAATATGTTTTTTTGTGATTTTATTAAAAGCCATTCTGAAAGCGTTGCATCCTTCGGCGAACTTCGTAACACCAGGCTCACCATCTTCATCTTCAGAATTATCACCATCTTCGTCTTCAGATTTATCACTATTTTCACCATCAGTTTCATGCTCCTCCTTTTCCTCATCCGAAGATTTATTATAAAAGACCTCCTGTTTTTCGCGTGGATGCTCATGTTTCTTATATACAGGGGATTCTTCCTCACTTTCATCATCCGAATTATAGTCTCTTGCCCTTTTACGGTATACTTTTTGCATTCTCTGGTCTACTTTAGCTTTTTTACCAGAACCCTGAAAAGTTTTCGGCTTCTTTTTCCCCTTACCACCTTTGTTGTGTCCTATTCTCCTCTTTCTAGAGTCTTTCTCCGCAATTTCTGTCTGCATTGCTTCAGCCATGTCGACTGGAACAAGATAATACCATTTTATATATAACAAAACAAAAGCCACTCTGCCAACTTACATACCAAGGAAAACGGTGCTATCCAAAATAATTTTTCAAGCAATACAAGAAAAGATAATTGCTTTGAGAAAGACGGATTGTATTTCTCTTTTTAAATAACAAGAATAAAAATAATACGTTGTTTGAAACATTGTTGTAACGTTTTATTACAGACATGTTTGACTGCAGTTCTTAAGCAAATACACTCACCCAAATGATGACTAGAAAAACTTGATTTAAACGGCTTAAAAACTTCAATGTTAATCAGGCCAGGAAACGATAACATATCTTTTATGCTGGTCAATCAAATGCAAAACAACTAACTAATCAGCAACTTGGGGAAAAAATGAGTTTAAGAGTGTAAACAAATAAGCTTACATTTACATGAACGAAAGCCAAACCAGTTTCGGGCACCCAACTTATTTTCTATCTTAACTATAATTTGGGAAACGCTTACAAGGGTCGATTACATTATTGTACACCAACCTAAAAAAATCCTTATTTAGCAACCAAACTATCCTTTTTTCTTTTCTTTTACAACTTGGCACGTAATATAACGAACACTGACTATTTTTCCACTACTAAAAGAGGTCAAATACACATGACCTGTCAGCATCCCCGTTCGACGTGAAAGATATAATCTTTAATATTATTACATGAGCTCGAGAGACCCATTGACGGAACCAACAATAGCTACCATCTTAGGGTCTGTTTGGTTATGACTTATAAGCTAAAAGCTACAACTTCCTTAGTTTGGTTATTCAGGCCAAGAAACAAAAACATAACTTTTATGCTGGTCAATCAAATGCAAAACAACTAACTTATCAGCAACTTGAAAAATAAATGATCTTAAAAAGTGTAATTTTAAGCTTACATTTACATCGACGAAAGGCAAACCTATTTTGAAATAAATGATCTTAAAAGGTGTAATTTTAAGCTTACATTTACATCGACGAAAGGCAAACCTATTTTGGTCACTTGCACCCATCTTATTTTCTATCTCAACTACAATTCAGGAAAAGCTTACAAGGGTCGATTTCGTTATTGTACACCAACCTATAAAGTTCTTTTCAATCTCACGCCCCACCCTAAAAAACCCTTAATTAGCAACCAAACCAAGTTTTAGCCACTTGCACACCCATCTTATTTTCTATCTCAACTAAAATACGGGAAACGCTTACAAGGGTCGATTAGGTCATTGTGCACCAACCTAAAAAAAATCCTTAGCAATCAAGTATATATTTTTTATTCTTCTGCAACTTTGCACGTAATATAACGAAAACTAACTATTTTCTACTACTAAAAGACCTGGCAGCATCCCTGTTCGACGAAAAATATATAATCTTTAATACTCCCTCCGTTCCTATTTAATTGTCCACTACGAAACTACGTGCAATTTTGACCGGCCAAGAACTTGTATCAAAATTGTCGGAACGAAAATTTTCAAAAGTTGATCATATAGTTCAAATGTTAAATTTTATGATTAGATTTAAAAAAAATTCATTTTGACAATTTTGATATAAGTTATAAGCCGGTCAAAATTGCACGTAGTTTCGTAGTGGACAATTAAATGGTAACGGAGGGAGTATATTATTACACGAGTCCGAGAGACCCATTGACAGAACCAGCGACAGCTACTATCTAAGGGTCTGTTTGGTTGTAACTTATAAGCTAAAAGGTAGAAGTTATTTAGTTTGGTTAAAATTTTAAAAAGCTAGCTGCTGTTTCGAATGCTTTAATTGAAAGCTAACTATAGCTTGGTTTTTCAATAAAAATCCTTAAAGAGTTAAATAAATGAGATTAAAATAAATAAAGAAACAAAAACTGACCTTAATTGAGCGAAACGAAGACGGCGAGAGAGAGATAGAGAGAGAGAGAAGGGAGCTGTAAGATTTTGATTGCAACCTAATTTGCAGTTACTGATATTTACTTCACTTTTTCTTATGTGGAAAACTGTATTTTTTTGAATTTTACAGTTTTCTTGTATTAGCTTAATGATATACATATTTCAACTAATTTCACTTCTAAGCAATTTGAGTTTGGGTGTAAAAAAATTAAAAAGGCTATTTGGTGGAATTAATAAACTTAAGTGTTCGAAAACAATTTAAAGTAATAAAAGAATTAAATCGTCCTAGTAGGACATGTAACCTTATCAACCTCACGTCAAATGAGTTTCTCGGCCCACAAACTGGGTGAAAAACTGTTAGACACGCATATCAACTATCATTCGCTTAGTTTTGGTATCTTAATTAACATATTTGCCAATTATTAGGACTTTTTCGGTTATAGTTTAAATTGTGAGGACTAATAGGCCGTTTGTGTTAAAATACAATGTTGGGTGGTGTTAAAAATTATCGGGGTTTTCGGTTTTCGGTCGGGTCGGTTTTGGTTTTATTCGGTTTAAAAAAAACGGTCGGGTTTGATGGGTTTTTTTAATGATTTTTTTTTTTTAGAATAATCGAACCATACCCATATATTTGGTCGTGTCTTCGGTTTTCGGTTCGGTCGGTTTTGACCGACTTAGAAGATTTTCTAAAAAATTAATTCTTTAATGTTTCAAAATGTTTAACTTAGAACTTTAAGTTAAAAATATGTTTAGGGACACTTTATTGTTTTTTTTTGCATTTGCTTTATGAGAATTTTACAATTTTTTTAATATCTAAATCTTATAGAATGGATATGGACACTATATTGTTAATTTGTTAGAAATACTTCTATATATAATACTAATATACTATTATATTATATGTTTTGCGGGTTGGTTTTGGGTTTCGGTCAAAATTGCCTCCGTGTTCATAGTACTGCTGTATGTGAGATATTTATCAATTATCAATATAGACGTCATATATGAAATATTTATCGTTTAGTAATTTATTTTACATTTATAATAACCGTTTATCCAATTGTTCCAATTTTCCCATATTGGGGTTGTTTGGTACACCCTTACTTTTACTTTTTGTTACTTATAAGTATAAAAGTAACTAATGATGTTTGGTTGAGCCTTCAAAAGTATACTTTTAAGAAAAATAAACACCAAAAAAGTATACTTAACATAAGTAACACTTTCTATATTTATTTGGAAAAAAAGTAAAATACTGCTACTGTTTATATATGTTATATGATAAACCTATTTCAATCTGAATCCAACTTGTTATATAATTGTTTGTTGTTTGTTTATATTAATTATAGAAATTATAATAATTGTTGATATTTGTCCCATTTTTGCATTATTATTTTTTATTTTTGTATAATTTCAATTTGTAAAATAGGAAAAAATATATAAAATATGCAAATTCATAATTCATTTAGCTATATATAATTGTTTGTTGTTTGTTTATATTAATTATAGAAATTATAATAATTATAGAAATTATAGATAGTTATCAAACAATAAACAATGATAACTCAATTTTTTTATAAAACGGATAAAATATCAACAACCCCAATTTTTATTGGTGATTTGGGCAAACAAACTAATTAAAAAACATAATTTTATAAAAACCCATAATTTTCAAAATGGGTAAATATTAATAAAGCGTAACAATTTTTATTTTTCTCAATCAAAACAAATAACCATCATAAACATGTAACATCATAACCAAACCATTAGTAATAAATATCTAAATAACACAAATTTGAATAAAAACCCTAATTTTTTTTATTAAATGGGACAGATATCAACAATTATTATAATTTCTATAATTAATATAAACAAACAACAAACAATTATTTATAGCTAAGCGAATTATGGATTTGCATATTTTATATATTTTTTTCTATTTTACAAATTGAAATTACAAAAAAAAAAAAAATAATGAAAAAATTGGACAAATATCAACAATTACTATAATTTCTACAATTAATATAAACAAACAACAAACAATTATATATAGCTAAGTAAATTATGAATTTGCATATTTTATATATTTTTTCCTATTTTACAAATTGAAATTACACAAAAATAAAAATAAAAAAAATACATGCAAACCGTACATTTAATGTACGGTTTGCATAAAAACACTGTAAACTGTAGATTTTTTTTACGGTTTGTGCGTTTTTTCAGAAAAATTGTAGTATAAAAATCCAACCTCTAATCTCAATGTGCTTTTAAAATCCAGTTCAAAACCTACTTCCTATAATCATTATATTTTTCTAATTTTGTATTTTTTAATCTTTAAATAATGAAATGTTTTTTTTGCTAGTTAATTATTTTGATTTATTCTATTAATCGAAATAAACAATTCATTTTCATTCAAAAAGTAAAAGTAAACATATTTTACCAAAGAACATTTTTAATGAAAAATATACTTTTACGGTGTTCACCAAACAGCATTTACTTACTAAAAAGTAAACAGAAAAAATATATTTTTCAAACCACTTATAAAAAATATATTTTTGAGCATAAAAAACGCGACCAAACGAGACAATTATATAAAATATAGACATAACATCTATACTATATTTCAATATATCAGACTTTTTTAATTCCTTCATCCAGTTGCACCAGTGGACCGGTAAAATAATTACTGTAATTTATTAGGACTGGGTTTAAAGAAAATCATTAATATGGGTTTTAAGAGCTTGTCCTCGAAACCCAATTTCGGTCAAAATTTTCTAAAAATTCTAAGCACAGTATTCTCAATTTTAAACTTCAAACAGATTTGCTTTGAGTTTGTATATCTTTAAACTTGTTTTGGTCCAAGTTTTCATTATCAATGGTTTTTACTTAAGCCCCGTGTCTAATAAGACCTTGTGAGCGTTGTATAAGAATTATTTATGTTAATTTCAAATTCATTGCCTAAAAAATCAACAAAACTAGCTCACAGTCCATTCTATCAAAAGAAAAAACAAACTAAAAACTAATTAATAACTCATTTATTAGCATCTAATTGTTATATACATATAATTTTAAACGATTAATAACATGTATGAAGGTTATTGAAATAAAAAATTTCCGGTACTATATGATTAACTATATTTTGGCAATTTAGTAAAAGTTTTGTGTCGACCAATATTGCATATGTTTCGTAAAAAAGCACAACAAGCAAACAAATGGAGTCGTAACCAAATCCTAAGTAAAGAACATATAAGTTTCAAGTACAGTGTGTCAGTGTGGCCAAAAGCCCAAAACACTTTTTTTAGCAAACTCGAAATAGTAAAAGAAAAACGTAAAAATAAATAAAAATATCTTCAATATTCCATCAGTAAATACATTTTCCTTGCTGTTGTATACATAATCCTCAGTGATCGTGAAGAAAGCGTTGTAAGCACCGAAATCCCAAGTGCTCGGCGCAAAATCTCTCCATCTCATCGCCGCCCTTCGTCCTACACACCTCCTCCTCCATCTCCCACACCCAAAACCCGTCCCACCCTTCCCTCTCCTCATCATGCGCCACCACCGCGTCCACCACCTCCTGCATCCCAACAATCCTCCTGCTGAGGCTCCTCCTCAGCTCCCTAACTACGGGGTCCAGGATACCCTGTACCCCGTCCAGGGTCAGGAGGAGGCCCATCAGGGCCTCGTTTATCCTGACCCTCTCACGATGGTCAACCCTGATGGCGTCGACGGTTTCCTGACGCTGGATGAGGGTTTGGAGGCGTAAGGAGGAGGAGTGGACAGAGGAGAGCTTGCGAACCTGTGTGCGGGTTTTATGGGAACGGTAGGCGGATTGTAACGTAACGGCTGCGGATGAGGGTGAGTGGCTATGCGTTTTTTTCATGGATAAAGATGGAGAGAAAGAAGAAAGTGAAAGTTGTGATGGGAGAATTTGTGAAGAGATTTCTAGAGTGGCAGTGCTTATGATATTGTCGGTTCTTTTTCTTTTTCTTTCTTTTACTTTTTTTCTTTTATTCATACATTTTTATATTTTAAATTATTCAATCATAATGAGTGTTTTTTTCTAAAAAAAGAAGAAGATTTGTTGTTATCTCTCTGTGTAATAAATATAACTATCTTTTATTTTTAAGTTAATTATAATTTATACACAGACATATCTATTGCTAAAATAAGTATATCAAATTCCTCTTAAAAAAAAAGTACCTTGAAGATTGTATAGAATGGTCTCTAATAAAAACGTACTTCTATCAAATTGTAAAGATTTAATAAATAATCACGGTTGATATAATTTATTTTTCAATTTGTATAATGTTATAATTGTTAATTAAACAATTCTTGTTCATCATTATGAATTCATATACAATAACTTAATGCAGAAAATATAGCAATTAAATTGATATCTCATAAAAGTGCATAATTTCATACCGTGAATACGAAAAAAGCATAAGAACCAATTTCAATAAATAAATTCAAGATTTACGTAAATTGATATGAAAAATAACCTGCAATAGTTGCGTAAATTATATTATTAGAAGTTCTATTATATGACACTAGTTTTATTCTAGATTTATTAGTAGTGGTAATTTTGCTCTTTTTTTATTTTTTTATTTCTCTTTCCTATGTAGTTGACTACTGTTGGGTCACAAGATTGGTATGTAGCTAAGGCTACTTTCCCATGTGTAGCCAAATTATTCTCTAAATATAATTTATATTACTGTACTATATTATTCACTCAAAAATATTATCCAATGACTTGACAATCGGTGAATATCGAACTTCAAATTAGACGGGCATAACCTGAAATACGAGTACATCGATATTCATGTTGCACACTAATTCTGATGTAGTAATTAATATGGTCCCCGTTTAGAAAACTTATCAAAGTTCATTATTAGTTCGAGTTTTCAATATATATCATATATGTGCATAAATAAATTCGTAAATGACTAGAGTAATCTGTTTTAACTCCAAAAGACAGAATTCAAACAATGTAATTACGTCCACCTTCAATGATTTTAATCATATGATAATAGTAAACCCCATATACAACTTTCCTTTATTTTGGATTCGTCACCGATTGAACCATTCAAACATGATATACTAATATATATATATATTAATTCATCCACACTTAAATAATAGATTTGTTGTGTGACATATTAGCTCGTTATAGATATATATAGAGATATGTATAGATATAGAGAGAGGTATGAGAGACAACAATAAGAGAGGCTTTATTAATCATAATGCATGAATGAATCATCAAATAGAAGACCCCTAACCCTATTTATATAGATAGAGGGGTAGGGTTACAAGCCCACTTGGGCCCATAAAGTACAAGCCCAATAGTCCAATAATATCTTACAACACTCCCCATTTGGACGTCTTGAATTCTTCGTCTTCATGCAGTCGATCTGAGTCGAGTTCATTCGCAGTGCTAAACACATAAAAACCTTAGGGCCGGAAAACCCAGTGTGGGACAAAACCGGTACCTAGGAGAAACTGTGTAGCCGAATGATATATGCCGAAATATCATGTAAGTAACTAACCACAAAACAGTGTGCCTCATCAAAACCTTGCCAGAGCAAACCCAATGGGAAAATCTCTGATCGAAGGAAAAAAAGTGCAACAGTGGTAGTAGTAGGGGATCAACCACAAAACAGGTGCCTCATCAAAACCTTGCTAGAGTAAACCCAGTGGAAAAAAACCTCTAGTCGAAGGACAAAAGAGTACACAGTGGTAAGAAGTATACAACCGGATACTCCCCCTAATTTCGGCAATCTTAAGTGAGATATGATGGGAACGTGTCTCGCTAAAAACCTTGCCAAGGAAAAACCCAGTGGGAAAAAAACCTTGGTCTAAGGACAAAAAGAGTACACGAGCATACGACTGGATGCTCCCCCTCACTTGCACACGACAGGGTGCGAGGATTTCGACTAAGTAGTAATTAGTGCAATAAGCATTCACCTGGATGCTCCCCCTCACTTGCACACGACTGGGTGCAAAGATTTCATATTTCAAGAAAGAAAACGAGCATTCGACTGGATGCCTCATTTACTTACATACGACTGGATGCAGGAAAATCTAACGTGGAATAGAACGAGCATTCAACTGGATGCTCTTAAACTTCATTTGTGAAGATTAATTTCGGCGAGAAATGTTAAATAGCATAATGTAGTCATGTCTCTCTTGATCAATAACAACAAGTTGTCTTCTATGACAAGTGTTTTATCTAGATCGTGAGACAGAACATATGTAATTCAAATATGACTAATACTAGCTCGAAGTCATATACACTCTCTAGTCGTCTCATAGAGCACGAATAGATCAGAGTGATTCACTTGGAGTCATTCCAAGACCTCCAAGATGTCGCCTTATTCCTAATGGTAAAGACATACCATGTTAGGAATATCCCTTATGCGGGTCTGATAAGTAACCGGCATCGGTATAACCGAAAAAGGGTTGCGTTAATTCGAGTACCGAAGGGGATAGGTACACTCGATGACGCAAATGGGATAAGACAAGCCCTCATCCACAGTTACCTTAAGGTAATGGGAAAATGTCTTTTATGCCATTTCGATGGCAGCGTGTTAGCGCGATGCTGTGTCGAGCTATACCATTCACAGCAGACGAGATGTTCGTCCTAGCACATTAGACCAAGTACAATAATGCGCTTATTGTACTTAGATATGAACATCATGGTTCAATATCTCTTCATCGTCACATCAGGGACGGAATGGGTCTATATCAATGTCTAGTGATCGAACGATCATGGGAGAATCTGACGACTTAGCGTCATGATGAATACAACGTCATAACACCTTCTGGGTGTAGTCTGAATCATGGACTTAGATTCAATCTTTACGGGAGTCGATCATCAGGCCGAGTCACTACCGTTTCTTCCCAAGATCCTTCATCTCGAAGGCAAATCCAAAAATGGATCGCGTAATAAAACACGCAAGGGCATAATACTTGTTCAAGTATCCCAAGCTAATCAAGTACTCACTTAGGCGGTATACCACATCCGCTCGGATTATATTAATCCATATAGTGAACGTCTCAGTTAATTGAGATCGTGTTCCGTGGTCAGGAACTACTTGATTTAACCATTATGAAGTCACACAGGGACCTTCATCTATATCTCTTTGTCTAAATCCCCATAGAGATAAAACAGTGACCACAATCACATACTGCATAATCAGTTTTTGGGAAACTACTAAACTGATAAAGTAGGGGACCGTTATAACGTCCATTACGAGGAAATCAACCATCTCGTAATCAATTCCAAGATGTGAGAGAAGCCTTGCGCTACTATGCGAGCATTCTACAATCTCATTATTCTCATCACTTTTCCTTACGAATAACCAAATAAACGAACTCGTTTAACATTGGTGGTGTTGGAGCTACAGGTCCGAACACACTTTCGCTAAGGAGTCTACTTGGATTGCAAGTTTCCATTAGTCCAGTCTATTCTATGTTGACTTCAGGCAACGGTTCATGGTTCCCTATCATAATTTGCTCATATTATCAGTCGTCACCGAATATATGAACAAATAATCAATGACAGTCTCGTTTCGCTTCAATATCGTCTAAGATATCATGATCGACAGATATTTCGAGATTCTTAGGATGAGGAGGAAATCACACATCTCCTTGATCCTTTATAATCTCGTGCGACAAACGAGTTTCAGTTCACCACCTCTGGGGCTGAACGATTAAGAACCGGTCAACTTCCTCATATCTTAGGAAGGATGACAGACTGACGGCCGACGGCAGCGTCCTTTGCTTGGCGGGTTCGGCCAAAGCAACGTGTTACGACAGGAACACGGCGTCCGACAGGGACGTCTATCCTTGCAAGCATTTTGCAGCAGGTATAAATGATCTCGTGACATCTCATAAAGTCATTAAATGCGTCTGGCATTTAGTTAGACTTGAGGGAGTCTATGCACTTACTTATCACTAAGTGCAATTTTGGGGATCAAGCTAAGACTGAGTGGGTTATGCCACGTTACTTCACGTCGTTCCTTATCAACGGTAACGTGCAAATCTCCCCCTAACGACGGGGAGAACAGTCTTAGCGATGTCACTTTCGCATATCATGCGGTAAAGAGATCGCTTGCCAAGGTTACTCTATCAAATGATAGGCAGGGGATTCATAATCGACTTATGTCCCCTTCAGAGGTCCATATTTTGAACGCTATAGCGGCTCAATCAAAATATTAATTAAGCACTCCAAACACGCGTTAATATGAGACTTCTGGCTCATAACCAGTAACCAGCTGGTACGCATATGGTGTTTGAGTGTCTATGGGCCTCATAACGGACCAATGCAGCAAAATAGCATAACCCCACACGGAAATATAAATCTTGGTGCGCAAGACCAAGAAATGCATGCAATCATTTGCAGCCGCATCATCAAACTTTCCGTGAGTCCATTTGGGTCTGAACATAATCGACAGGATGTTCAATTTCAATTTCCAAACTCAAGTAATTCAAATCGAAATTTCGATTATTACTCTTCGGAATTATCAAGTCGACTAGACTTTTCAGGATAATCCGGATCATTAGCCATCAACTTAATGATAGGGCTAAAAGTTTGGGAAATGCTGCATTTCTGTGGACAACAATAATCATGTGACCTTATTGTCGATGCATCAACCATAACCATTTATATTTATGGTCCGTCTTATGGTTGGATAAGTCCACAATAACTCCTTCAATTCTTTACAAGAATTCTACGAGTTCATTTCGTGATCTTTACACATACTAGTCTTTCAAAGTGAGCATTAGTGGCATTAATTTCGGATTAATCACGAAATATATCCTCAAAGAGAATCCAAATGCGATGCGATTATAAATCAACTATCGTCTTTTGACCTGGGAATATCTCATCCGGTCAATGCCACAATATCAAAATGCTCTTATCAATCGACGACAGGCGAATGATAGTACAGACAATCATGTCTTAGCATCTAAATCATTTATCATTCGACGACAGGCGAAATGATAAGGTAACTTTGAATGCTTTAAAGAATGTGGTAGCAACCACTTGAAAGACATTTCAACTCCTCTAAAATACGTTTTTGAGTGGAGGCTATGTAAAGAAATTTCATTTCTTTCATGAGCTATTACCAGATAACACTGGTTTTCTCGAATATTTTATAACTCAACAAGGTACGACAGGACCTGCATGAGTATAACGCCTCATATTTGACAAATCAATTTGGCTTTACCAAAGATTTCGATTTTTTTTGGAACGACAGGTCCAGAATCGTTGTCACTGAGTGCTCTTTTAGGCAAGTAGTTGGTGAAATTATATGGTACACTGTTACCCACTATTTCCAAAAAAACCAACTACACCACAAGTATTGCCTAAAATTTCATAATTTAAAGTTTGGTCACATTTGTCAAAGGAATTTGCTCAAAAAAACACTTTAAATTATTTCGAGAAATTTCATAAACAGGCAAACCATAATCCAAAAGTATGTCCAAATGGAAAAATAATAATCCAAATGGAAAACATAATCCAAATGAGCGAAAAAATGGCTCAATGATTTATGAAAATCAATAAAGAAAGGTATCAAACTCATTTGAGCCACAAAATCGGGGGTCTCAAGAGTTTCCTTTCAATTAGCTTTAACCACATTAGCATCGGTTTTTCCACCTTTATAATAGTTGTGAACTATTTAAGGAGTAACCGTGCATGACCGTTGTCTTTATAGCATAGAGTTGGCTCCTTGAGCATCATCTCTTACTTTGTGACAACGGCCCATATTGTTCCTTTCAATTACTGTCTTGGAGCCACAAGTTTTCGATTTTGACGATTGTCTAAAATCTCCCTTGGCTAGGCAATTCATCGGGATCGCGACAGTTCGAGACAAATAACACTTTTCTCGGTTCTCGATTCGTGGAAAAAAAAATGTACACGAAGAGCATTAATATCAGGCAAACAATTCGCCATTGACCCAATAGGATTAAAACTACTCACCGGGGTAATTTTCTTATACAATAACAGATGGGCGATAAAGGAACATGGTGAATATAAATTCACGATACTGCTTATGGAATGCAATTTCCAAGCTAGTATTTTGGTGAAGGATTGCTCCAATATGTCAATTTCAGACATTTGTTCACCATAGACGTCATCACGTCTCAAATGTGGCGGCGGAATAAAATCAACGCCTTAGCATTCATCTCGAGGGTAACAACAAACTCGTGTTTTACTCATCAAAGATGACATCCAAATAATTTGGGTATCACATGCTCACACATCAGGGTGACTAACATGTGGTGACGGAATAACATCAACGTCTAAACAGTCATTTCGCAAGTATGTTTTGCGATTTTTCTCATCATAGATGGCATCCAACATGTGTTGGGAGTTCTGGATTATTTTTCATATAAAACGACTGGTTTATATGTTTATGGTTTGCACAAGCACAAACTTTAATTTCGAAACGACAGGTTCGAAAATAGTTTTGCTTTTAATGTGAATTGGTTCTCATTGATCGAACGACGGGTCGATACTGAGACACCAATTCGGCGAAACATACATCACTATATAAACACATTCGGGGAAATTATTATTTAGTCAACCCCTTTCGGTAGCTCTACTTGAAAAACGACCAGGAAAGACGGTGAGGGTGGAGGGCACGAATGCCACTTAAAACCCGACCTCATTAGGATATCGACTTCCGCCTATATTTTTCCTAGACATCGTATCCAAATAGGTGAGCCTAGTTGGGGAAGGTTCATAATTTTTCCAACTTAAATGTGAAAATATATGATTTCGCAAATTAACATATTGTACACATTTGTACATGGCAGTAAATAAATATTATATGAGAACTTTCAGATTACAGTACTATTTTGTAATATATCGCATACCATATGTATGTTTTACAAACATTATCCTTGTTAATTCTAAATTTTGAGAACTATGTAACATGGATTTTACGTATTAAACGTTCAGCCAATCAGCCATATATGTATCAGATTTAGAATATGACAAAGAATATAATGTAATTCTAGCTAGAAGCTCTTATAAGTGTTAGGATTAATTTTTTCCAAAAAAAACTAACACGTCAAGTATTACAATAACATGCAATTTGTAGACTTGTAGTTATAAGACTTGTTCTAGAAACTCTGGCATTATATATCACCTAGTTACTATATGATGTTCTAAAACGTATTATTCTATTCCATATTGGACATCAATCATACAAAAGAACAATTTTCAAGCATGTTCGGGTATATAGATATATAATGATAGAATATTTATAACATATACACAATCGTTGCATACGTACAGTTAAGTAATGCAATAGTAATGTACTTCTGAATATATCTACAAACATGTAAGAGGTTTGTTTAGCTAGGATTTGCTTTTACTACGTGATATATCTAAGGTTTCATGCGTGTAAATTATATAGATATGCAATACAATTGTACAAGTTTGAAATATCATATCTAGTTATTCTCAAATTACAGTGATTTAGCAATTTTCAGAATCCTTTTTTTCTATCACACGTGTAATATATTAATCATGTCAGTTGTGATTTGCTCCAATATATTGCGATATACATGTATAGCTAGGGGAAAAAATAAGCTACCGTATTCCACGTATGCTGAATATGGTCGATAATACAAAAACTTCAAAGTTTATAGATACTCAATATTCTTGCGTTCCCCCAAAATCTCCAATATTTGCGAGCGTATATCCTATTTTTCGCGAGCAAAGTGCCGATAACGTGTTGTGTGACATATTAGCTCGTTATAGATATATATAGAGATATGTATAGATATAGAGAGAGGTATGAGAGACAACAATAAGGGAGGCTTTATTAATCATAATGCATGAATGAATCATCAAATAGAAGACCCCTAACCCTATTTATATAGATAGAGGGGTAGGGTTACAAGCCCACTTGGGCCCATAAAGTACAAGCCCAATAGTCCAATAATATCTTACAACAAGATTAATATTCTAATTTTTTTCGAGACATTTCTAAATAATTCCTCACTTACCTTTTTTTAATAAATGAATCTTGAAGTTATCAATTATCATGATACTATTTTCAATTATCAATTATTTTGAGAAAACTTTTTGATTCCATATATTTGTATTTTTGTTTAGATATAATTGTAATTCAACAAAATAATCCTTACTTCATCCGTTTTCAATTAATTATCCATTATAAAACAACGTACAATTTTTATCGGTCAATAACTTGCATCAAAATTGTCGGAATAATTTTTTTTAAAAGTTAATCATATAGTTCAAACATTAGAGTGTGTTTGACGGACAGATTGGAAGCACTTCCTAGGTCCAGAAACTCATATAACAAAATTACGACTGTTTGGTAAGTAAAAGCAATCTACTCCCCAAAAAGTTCGAAGCATTAGAAGTCCAGTTGGGAGAAATTATTTTTTAACACTTCTGAAAAAGACTTTCTCACAAAGTCAAAATGAAAAATACCGTCATTTTTCTCTCACTCTCTCTTATACTAATATAACTATTTTCTCTCTCGTCCGGTAGAATTTATCTTATGGTCTCAATCCTTAATCTATTCTTAAAATTTTCCCCTCTATCTTTATAAATTTATCTTCTCACACAAAGTTACTGTGTCTTTTTCGGCGTGATGTTGAATTTCGTAGATATTATCAAGAGGAGATGACCTTAGATTTTTTTCCACAGCTACAATTGCAAATTATATTCTTGCATCCTATAACAATTGTTAAAAATATTTTTTAAAATAAAATTATTGTTCGCACCAGGTTGTTTTTGCATATTTATTTAGCAATAATGTTTTTATCGATGTTTTTTTATTTTTGTAATTGTTTATAAATATTTGGTTTTTAAAGTGATACAAAATTTATTAGTATATTTTTATGTGTGTTTCCGTAGTATATGTATTAAGTCATTTCGAACTTATACATATAAAACGCAGACAAAACTTATAAAAATCAAAAGCAATTTTCCACCCGACGTTAATTTTTTTTAAAGTATTTTTTATATAAGTTAATTTTCAAAGACACTTTTTCAGAATCATTTTAGTAAATTACTTATTTCCAAACATAGTTACGATTCAGTTTTAAAATTTTTCATTGGATAAGTATTTCAAACACACACCTGTCTTCTTTCATAAACCAGTAATAATTCATACCGATCAAAAGCCACAAAATCAAACCTTACTCTCTCTCCCTCTCTCTCTCAATCGAACCACTTTCAAGGTATCCATTCTATCCGATCCAACAATCTTGCAATTAACATCCCAAAAACCCTAACTCTTCCTTTTTATTATTCTTATTGTTATTGTTATTCTTATGAATAATATAATTTTTATCAAACTAATATATAAAAGGTGTAGGGGATAATGGTGGAGCTGGTGTTACAAGGGCAGTGCGGGGGGTGCGGGACATCGAAGGACCTGTACGGGAGCCAGTGTAAGCACATGACTCTATGTGTGCCCTGTGCTAAGGCCATGGCTCTTAACCCTAGAAACAACCGCTGCTACGACTGCGGTCAACCCCTCTCTAGACTCATTCGGGTCCCTCCCTCCCTCCCTCTCTCTTTCTCTCTCTATATATATTTACATGTGTGTATGTACTATGTCTGTTTGTGTGTATGTATATATGATATGTATACATACACGGTGGCAGAGCTAGGAGTCTATGTATACATACACGGTGGCAGAGCTAGGAGTCGAGAATGGGGTGCTAATCTACTATTTTTAATAATTTATATGTAAAATATATGCTGATTAGTAGTGCTTTTGATATTATGGCATGTTTATATGTATGTGTAGGGATGGCAATTTCGCGGGTTTCAACCCGACCCGCCACGGGTCGGGTAAAAGTGCAATTCTATTCGAGTCGGGTTTAAATGGGTAAAAGTGCAACTTAAAAAATGTAAGTTAACACTCTCTCACTTTTATCTCTATCATATACATTAAACTATCTCTCATATAATAATAAAGAACATACATTTCAAATGGGTAAAAGTGCAAATTAACACCATCTCTCTTCTCTCTATCCCATATAAATTAAACTCTCCTTTATAGTTTAAATGGGTAAAAGTGCAAATTAAAAAATGCAATTTAATACTCTCTCTCTCCCCTCTCTCTCATATACATTAAACTCTCTCTTTTATATTATTTTTATATTATATTTCTAAATCAAATGATTTTTTAATCTACCTAACAAATTTTATTTGAAATCTTTGACATTTATGAGATATATTTTTTAAAAGGAAAAAAAATATTTTTTAAAAACGGGTCAAATGGGTCGGGTCGGGTCAAATGGGTAAACGTGCAACTTTGTCCTCCGGTCGGGTTGAAACCCGCGAAATTACCATCCCTAGACGGTATGTATGTCTATTTTTGTATATGTATATGTATGTATGTATGTCTATTTGTGTGAATGTATAGGATTTGTGTGTTAGTGTTTGTATAGGAATTAGGATTGTTTATACTTATTTATACATTCACAGTGGCGGAGCTAGAGTCGAGGATGGGCAGTGCTAGTCCACTTATTTAAAAAAATTATATGTACCGATTAGTAGGGTTTTTAATAATATCTATATGTATGTATGTATGTATGTATGTATGTATGTATGTCTATTTGTGTGAATATATTGAATTCGTGTGTTGGTGTATGTAGAAATTGGGATTGTTTATAGTACTTATTTGTATATACACAGTGGCAGAGCTTGAAGTCGAGGATGAGGGTGCTAATCCACTATTTTTATATAATTATATGTAAATATATGCCGATTAGTAGGGTTTTTAGTAATATGGGGTGGTTGTAGCCCATTCTCCCCTGTACATACATATAATATATGTATTTATATGCATGCATATATAAATATATATATATGCGTGTGTGTGTATGTATATTTGTGTGTTTGTCTTCTTTTGTGTATAGATAGGAATTGGGATTGTTTCTACATATATATACATGGAAATTGCTTCTTACACTGTCTATTTACACAAAAAAGTTACACACTACGACGTGTCATCTTATTATTGGTCCATATAAGTTACCCACTGTGGTGTTGCAGCCCTGGCAGCCTACTCTTAGGTCCTCCGCTGTGTGTCTGCGCACGCACGTGTTTATGATTTTTTGGTGTGTGTATAATGATCATGTATTGTAATTGAGAAACGTATGGTTTTATTTATAAGTTTTACCCAAAATATGTTCATTATAATGTTTAATACCTATATTTGTGTCTGTTTGGTTTGATTGGTATGTATATAGTATATAGTATATAGTATATACTGATATTGTAATTTGTTTTGGTGTAATAGACCTTTATGTGTTTGTTATAGAATAGCAGGATGATCCATATATAATCTGACATCAAACTGGAAACAATCTTATAGTTCCGAGAAGGGTGGTTTTGGTATTGTAAAAGGAGTGGGTGTTTCATTTATCAGAAGCTCATTCGGCGTACTGCCAGAATGTTCATATAATTGTGAATGTAGGGTGATGATAGGTGCTCCTTTTAAAACGAAAGAAGATGATCATACGTGAAAGTTGAAAATAAAGTTGGAATGGTCTAGTTAGGACAGTAGAAGAAGAAACACTAAGTTAAACAATCAATTTGATTACTAGAAAAAATAATAAAATGAATGCTGAGATTAAACTTATAAGATGCAAGTGAACAAAAGAGATGAAAGTTTGACATAAAAATTGGGAGAAAATTCAGAAGTTCATAAGCTGTTCTATGGGATCTGGAGAAGTCTCATAATTTGCAGGTGTCTTGGCCAATATCACAGTTCTAAATATTTTCCCTTTAATAAATTAAAACATTGAAATAGTACTCTATGTTTTCATGTTTTCCTCTTGGCATGTTATCAGTCATCTTAGCATTATATATACTAGCAAAAGCCGCCCACGCGATTCGTACGTCTGATGTTAAAGTTAAAGCCTTAACAAAACAATATAATTCTTATCAACAAATCTAACCAAAAATAATTGATTACAAAGAAAATGAGTAATTTAGAGTGGGTTTACAAAGCAGAAAAACACGGATGCAAATTTAACCTTAGAGAAAGATGGGCCTCTCCATGCTTCTTTCTCTCCCTCTCTAATGTACTGAGGAGTATTCTAAGAATTTGTGGTTACAGTAGAATAATCAGGGGAATAGTATGTGAGAACTTATTTGGATGGTTACTTATTAGATACTGGGATTTTATTACTAAACTGCTACATTAACCGTTGGTTTTATTTGTAAGTAGTTCAATAAAGATGGCCATCATAGGAACAAAATGTTCCAAGGCCTCACAAGGGGTACTTCACTTAAATAATAGTATAGATGGCATTCACCTCTAAAATCACGTCTATTTTTGTGAGGGGGTATGTATTTTTAATGTTGTAGCACATAGTATTGTTCATATTATTCAACTTGCTAATGTAATAGACTAAAGAGTTAATTGTTTTTTTTTATGGGCGAGCAGGAGTACAATGTTCGTCCTTGTACAAACACCGACAAAAACTACTTCATTGGTAGGTTTGTATCGGGTTTACCAAATTTTTCAAAGAAGCAAAAAGGTGAAAATAAATGGTCTCTTCAGAAAGAGGGATTACAAGGTCGCCAGATTACCCTTTCTTTGCGGGTAACGACATTCTAAATCTTCATTTGTGGTCTACTTGTGTTTTTGTTAACAAGTCTTAATATTAAAATCAACGCCTTCTCCCAATAAATAATCTTATTTTATTGCAAATATCAACTTTTATGTAATCTATTCCGACGATAGTTAGCAAGGTTAGTACATATACAGGGATCTCGATGTTCCGTTGTCTTCTCTTGTAACTCTTGCAACAGCGTCTACTTTTTCTTCTTTGTTTGCTTTTATGTACTGCGTTATTTTTTTTATTTTATCATATGATTGTTTCATTCCATTACACAGGAGAAATACAAAAACAAGCCGTGGCTGTTAGAGGATGAGACTGGGCAGCAGTACCAAGGCCAGCTTGAGGGTCAATCAGCGACATATTACCTACTAATGCCACAAGGAAAAGATTATGTGGCTATTCCTGCAGGTTCCTGGTATGTATGACGTATTTATAATGCTTTTGACTTGTGCGTCTATAACGTTCTCTTTTTGTTGGGTATTTCTAAGGCTTGTGGCATACATCTATAATCTATGCTATCGATATTATCTGGATTATCTATAATGGAGGAACACCACAATCTACGATAAATTGTTATAGATCAAAGAATCAGAGACGGAAATAATGGATAAGCAGAAAAACAAGTCTTACCAAAAGTGACTTTTGGTCACCGCACTTAATATGAAAAGAGTACTAGACTCTCTACATAAACGATACTCCTTTCTACCTCATGTTCGTTGCTTATAATCACCTATGCGACCCTAAGGGATATGGGTTCATGGACAAAGAAAAAGACACCTCAATTAGCACAATAAAGATAAATGAAGTTAAACTACTAATATGAAAAGACACCATTACTTAAATAGTATGTAAAATTAAGAACTTGTTTGGTTGCATTTTCCATTTCCCCCAAAATCTGGATTACATTTGATTGACGAGATTAAAAGCTGAGCTTTTCTGGTGTGTTGACCTGAAAAGGCTAGAAGCTTTAAGCTGGATGAACCCAGCTTTTTCTCTCAACCAAAAAGGGTCCAGCTTAATAGCTTGAAAGCTGCTTGCAAACAAGCTTAAATCAATTGCAACTGTCTCTTGATCTTTTTAATTAGCCTCAGTATGTTGCATTATAGGTATAACTTCAATAAAGTTGCACAATATAAGCAACTTACTCTGGAGGAAGCAGAAGAAAAAATGAAAAACAGAAGGAAAACGGCAGATGGTTACGAAAGGTGGATGATGAAAGCGGCTAATAATGGAGCTGCTGCTTTTGGTGAAGTTGAAAGATTTGATGATAAGGAAAGCGGGACAGGTGGCGGTGGAAGGGGTCGTACTAAAAAAAGCAGCGGTGATGAAGAAGAGGGAAATGTTTCAGATAGGGGAGAAGAAGATGATGAAGACGAGTCTTCCAGAAAGAATAGACTTCGTCTCAATAAAAGACGCGGTGGTGATGATGACGAAGAGGGTCCCAGAGGTGGTGACCTTGATTTTGATGATGATGATGTTGAGAAGGGTAAGAATTTCTTTCTTTTTTGGATCTTGTAATTCTATGTATATCTAGAATTTTAAAAAATGCATAGGTATTAGTTGAGGCCCTTGAGGGAAGTGCTCTAAAAAGCGAGCCTAGGCCATAAGCGGAGCCTAAAAGCATAGAAGATTAGGTTGTGATTAAGCGGAATTAAGCGGTATTAGGCGCTAGGCGACCAATTCTCTCCTAAAACCCACCTTGCGCCTTTTAGAACATTAGTTGAGGTACTTTGAGTGAATTATTAAGTACTATTTGTACATTTCTGATGCTATAAACTTACGATGTGAACCATCAACCATATTTAACTTGCATTTTTTTCTTACAAAAGCAACAGCTGTTTTTGGTTATGAAAGATACAAACACAGAAAGTTACCCCCGCACTTTGAATGAACTAGTGTTTTTTTATGTTTCTTTTTTGTGAGCTCCATTATCTCTGAGTCTATTCGCTTAATAGTATTTGTCATTATTCTGCATATTGTCTCTCTCTTTTTTAGAATTTTTTCACTTAAAGCTCGGATTGGCATATTCTGTTTTTTGTTTTTGTTGTATTTTTAATTGATGACATATCTTGAATAGTTTCTTGGGCTTCCTAAGTATAGTCAGGCCTTTTGGTATCTGATCAAGTAGCAACTTTTTGATGGGTTAATATTTTGGTTTTTCTAGGTGATGATTGGGAGCACGAAGAAATATTTACTGATGATGATGAAGCTGTTGGTAATGATCCAGAGGAAAGAGAAGATTTAGCCCCTGAAATACCCCCTCCTCCTGAAATTAAGCAGGTCGCTATACTTTCTCTCTTGCAGTTCTATTTTGAGATTATAGACTTCATGTGGAACTACTTAGTAAGCAATGTGATTTTAGGAAGAAAACCCAGCCTGATTTGCCTGAAGAAACAAACCTAATTTAGTAGTTTATTCATCTTACAGACGGTTATGGGAAACCCAAAATTTGCAATTGGCTAGTTTATATCTGTTTGTTTGAGGCTCTGAATGTTGTCTGCTTTCTCATAGAACCAACCGCAATATATTTTGTTTAGTTCTGACTTCTGTGATGAATAAGAGGTATGTGGCTGTCATGCTTGGTGTCTGTCTGGACTAGGCACCTTTCTTGGGTATTATTGGTTATGTTTTATTATTGTTATGGTTATCTTTTCAACGGGGTGAATTTTATTCTTGTAGGTGTGTGTGGTGAAGAGAGAATGAAGTATTATATATTTAACTCTTAAGATAAAATAGGTGAAAAGTTAATCATATAAAAAATAAACTTTAAGAACCATACTTATATTTCCACCTATATGAGTATTGTCTTCATTGGTTAAGACTTGGTTTTTTCAATTTTTGTAGACACTTTTTAAATATATGTTTTTCTTTCTCTTTGGACATTTGGCTGCAGGATGAAGAGGATGAAGATGAAAATAACGAAGAGGAAGGGGGAGGACTAAGTAATTCCGGAAAAGAATTGAAGAAGCTGCTTGGACGTACTAATGGTTTGGATGAATCTGATGACGATGAATCTGATGACGATGATGATGTAAGTTCTAGCTGTAGTACCAACAAGTTTAAGTGTTTGGTGTTTTAACTTTGTGAGTCAAGATTTAAGAAAGTAATAAGAAAATGGATTACAAAAAAAAAAACGTGGTCTGTGCTTTGCACATTCATAAAGCAAGCGGCATGTGGTTCCTAATTACAAGTCTAATAGCTAATTATGAAGAGACCATGCATAATTGCTATAATGTGGGAACTGGTTTTTCATTTCTGGTTATTGTTTTAGAAATAGTAAATGTATGATTGTGTTTGGTATGATACAATAAGTGGTTTTTAGTTAATTTAGAGTCTGCTAAAGTTGTGTTTGGCAATCGGTCTTTGAATTATTTTGCACAGTGTCTAGGATTTTTTTCTTAGTTCCTTCTTTTGATTTGGAAAAATGGAGTTAATGTGGAAACTGTAGAGTTAAAGAGTGAAAGTTCAGGTCGAAGGTCTGTGAAACACTAAAAACATGCTATAAAAGCTACCTTATTAATTTGCACTTTTGCAGCATTAAATTATTGATAATGAATCAAAACTGGAAAGAATCAATCTCCAAGGATGTTAAATTTTATTTTATTTTTAACAACATTTGGATTATTTTTGGTGTTTTATTTATCTGTCCAGGTAGAGGATGAGGTGGGCCTTTCACCTGTACTAGCTCCCAAGCCAAAGGAAGAACCAATCGACAACAATACTCCTGCAAAACAACCTCCTTCTTCAGCGCCTACTCGTGGAACTCCACCTAATACGAAATCATCAAAGGGGAAGAGAAAAGCAAATGGTGACGATGCAAAAGCTAGTAATAATACCCCTCTTAAGAAAGTGAAGTCGGAAAGTGTATGCATTTCTTCAAACCTTGTTCTTGATTTCATACCAAGTGCCAACTGTTTTGTTTGATCTTTCTGATTCTTATATTTGTTGGTTTTATTTTGGGATAATTGCATCTTACCACACCAACTTATTAGCTTTTAACAATCCATACCCTAGCTTTCCAATAAAAAAAACGCTTTTCTCTACACATTTTTTTTACATTTGAGTAACTTCTAAATTGGTAGCAGAAAATATGATTACCAGAATGCGCCAACTTATTTCGTTAGGATGGTGTGCAAATTGTTAAAAATAAATCGTACGTCATACAAACCTTTAAAAACAGATAGTTTGTTGTACAAAATTAGTCCTTAGATTGCTTATGAATGACGGTGGATAGAAGTACCTCAATTGAAAATGAACGTGTAGACCAGTGACCAAAATATGAAAGTTGGTATGGTAGTGTGAAGCGTGTTGAAAGTTGATAGGCTGGTGTATAAAAATAGAATTAACCCTTTATTTTATTTAACAGGAAGTTAAACCATCCAAAGATGAAAATGCGTCTTCTACCAAAACTGGCGCATCTGCAAAACCTACACCACTATCCTCTTCCAGAACCCCGTCGGCATCATCTGGACCTGTCACTGAAGAAGAGATAAGAGCAGTTTTACAGCAAAAGACTCCAGTGACCACTCAGGATCTCGTCGGGAAATTCAAATCAAGGTTACGATGCAAAGAGGTCTGTGCATGATCATCTTTTGAGATTATCTTGTTGATTATTTATGTTCTTTTTATTTTTTATGGTCTTACCCTTTTCTCTATAGTTAAAAGATAAGTATGTTTATTGTTTGAATACAGTAACATCACTTTGGGTCCGTCTTTTTAATAGAACCTCGGACTTCTCGCTTGTATTATATGAAAATACAGTAATAAGTACATCTTATTTCTTTGGTTAGTGGGTTTGAATAGTAAGGGAGAGTAAATTAATTCAGATGCATACATTGTTTGTGACCTTTTTTATAACAATGAACAAACATGGCGCAGCGGTTTTCTAAAAACTTCAACGAGACGAAATTGTCATGTTATGATCTTTCCAATCTTTTTAGATGCTATAAAGGCCATCTACACAGAGTATAATTTTATAGTCTGTTTCGGATTACAATAGGGAAACATGTGCGAGTTTTGCATTTATGTCGTAGTTGTTTCTTCAGACTGGAACGCCTCTTGTCCGCCCTTATTAACTTATATAGCAGGGCCATGTTTGTTTGCAGGATAGTATAAAGGGGTATTGTTTATAGCTAGTGCTATGACTGGTATAAATAATACCACCATATAGGTGTCATTAGTTATACCCCTTATTAGGCTAAAATGCAGTATAATTAGTCCTATACCCCATATAGTACTAATTGCATTTTGTGTAAACAAACATGATATAAGTATGGCCCATGGTACGATTAATTCTATACCCTCTTTTATTCCGCAAACAAACATGGCCTAGGAGTATTAGATACTAGCATTTTAGGAAGTTCTGTACCCTGTCTTGGTTCAAATCCTGCTAGCTGGTAGCTCTTTCTCTTTGAAAAGCTGTATGTGAGTAAGGTTCTTTTCGGGAATGAAATAGAAAGCTTCCTCTGTTTCTAATTTGCTAGTTTCTCCTCGATACGCCCATTTTTTATAATGAAAGTAACATTGAAAGGTGCATTAATGAAGGATTTAGCCCTCACACCACGGTATATGGTAAAGGAAGATGTTCTTATCATCTTTCTGCCCACTGTGCCACTCTTGTCGTAGCTTTTAAGAGGGGTCATTTGATTTCTTATTTTGTTAAAGATTTAGATTTTCTCTTTTTGCAGGACAAGGATGCTTTTGCTGCTATATTGAGACGGATCTCAAAGATTCAGAAAACCAATGGGGCTAATTTTGTTGTGCTGAGAGACAAATGAACAGAAGATGGGCACGCATAAGCCATTTCATGGTTCCGTCTCCTTTTTCTTATTTGCGGTTATTTTAAGAATAGTTTCCCTTAAAAACCGTGCATAGCTACTCAGTAAAAAAACAAACAAAGAATTTTATCACTAAGAAACCTTATTTTAGAAGAAAATAGCTGGCTTAAACTTTATATGCCAAATTGCTGCTTGATAATGTAGTTGACCAGTGACGAATGTGTGTCCGTGACTGTGATCACCTCTGACGAAGTTTATAGTGTAGCAAGTTCCATAAACATGTTTGAAAATATAGTTTTTTGTTCAATTCGTAATAACTGTTTTCCTTTTTTTTTGTAAAGTTAATAACCGTTTTCCTTATTCCTGCTATACTTGTTGACTTATTCGTGTTTCAGGGTTTTCTATTTCTGTTCTAGTTAATGTAGAAAGGTTATTGAGTTCTTTATCCCTTGTTGTGTGATAGATAAGCAGGTAACAATCCTGTTATTGCATTTTATAGTTTCTGCATAACCTAAATCAAACTTTTCTATTCACACCCTATTTTGTTTCAAAATTGAACCAATACTCTGGACATTTTTTTTTATTAAAGTCTGTTGTCGCCATGTTAGGAGTAGTTTCTTCTCTACAACCATTTTGGGTTGATCGAGAAACTGTATTTTGTAATGGTATTTGATCATGAATTATAATCAAATTGTATCTTGTATCAAATGTCCTTTCCGTCCTCGCTATACAGATCATGATATACAATTGTCTGATATATTCTGCCCTTTTGATCCATTAGCGTCAATAAAAAAATATGTAGTAGAAAATATTGTATGACAAATTTAGATCAATATTGTATGAGCAAGATGTATACACTGGCTCCCTTCAATGTAAAATGAGGGTAAACAGACCTTTACAGGCAAAAGATTTTACTAAATGTTCGGTTTGACTTTGTTTGTTTGTATCCAAGTAAATTGTTTTCAGTAGTCAATTTTTCGCCGGGAAATTTTTACACGGAACCTTTTTTTATGTCATATCCAGTCTGATAAAATCATTATTTGGCAAACCAAGAGAAGTCGCTGCCAATCTTGAAAACACTGAATTGGCGTTTTCTTTTACTCCATTTGTTTTGTACATGCTGTAATTCTTTTTTGATCTGGTATATTGTAACCGGATCAGATTATTTGAATCCATCTTTTTTGATCTAGTTTTTGTACCCTATGCCTAATTGACTTTTATAATTAAATAAATAAAAATCATAAGATTTCACTCGTATCTAACAAAATATAAATAATCTTACGACATCGGTTATCTTACTGATATCATAGTGCTCACTATCTGCTCATATCTGAATAGAAGTAACAAAATTATTTTTTTGTTTTTTTTAGGGTTGCCTTGAGTTCTCAATACTCATTCCCTGTTAAAATTATCATGCTATTAGTTTTCCCCAGTAACCACGAGAATGCAACTTATAAAAAATGGGCATTATCATTGCATTTTATTTCCAGCTTAACTTTACACATTCCTACTTGATAATACCTTTTACTCAAACGTGATACTTATCTAGATCCTCTTTGTAAGACTTCTTTTCTAAAGGAAAAACGTTACACTTTTACCCAACATTTGATCTTATTAATAGGAAAAAAAACATTAAACACAAAATCAGAAAACTTAATTTACAATTTATTTTAAAATCAAAATAAATCACACACTGATCCAAAATAGGGAAAGGAATCACTTGCCATTATTTTCATCGTGCATATAAGTGTATCTTCCGAAAACACTTACAAATTTGACCCGCAAAATTTTCATATCTAAATCGCATAATGAACTCCTTAAAAAGTTAATCACATACGTCATGGCCAAAACTATATGATGGGATTTAAATCGACAAAACAATAGTCAATCCAATTGTTATAATATTAACTTCATTCAATACAAGTTCATTTAGCCGATCCAATTGCTATAATATTAACCGCAATAACTATAATAAAAAGGGAAAGGATACTTCATTTAATTGACGATTATAAAAGAAAAAATCAGAACACGTTACAAAATTAATATTAACTGCATTCAATACAGATTCAAGACACATAAGCGCTTTAACCGTATTCGACTTGTGATCAATCCATAAATATCGGTATATCGATAGAAAATAAATAGACTCTTAAAACAAGTACATTTTCGAGCATGATTAACTAACTCTTGTCAATCACAATCCAGCTCAATATGAACAACAACTCAACTAATTTCATTAACTCAAATATAACAAATCAAAAGAAAAGAATTATATTATTAATAGACAGAAACAAAAGCATTTATATTTGAATTTTCCACACAAATTCAAATAGAATGAAACACAAATGAATGTATTTAAATTTTTTATTTAACCAATTTAGTTTTAAAAAAACATGACAAATTTATACTTATTCCGTTTCTATTTAATTGTCTATTACAAAACTACATGCAATTTTGACCGGTTTATAACTTTTATCAAAATTATCGAAATGAATTTTTTTTTAAATCTAATAATAAAATTTAACATTTAAACTATATGATCAAATTTTTGAAAATTTCATTCCGATAATCTTGATACAAGCAATAACGATCAAAATTGCACGTAATTTCGTAAGTATAATTAAATGTAACTTTAATTTGTGATGGGACACTTATAAAACAGTGTACTTGATACATAAGCACATATATAGTATAGACATAGTAATGATTTAATGGGACACTTTTAGTACTCCTACATGGAATACAAATATATATAACTTGTTGTAATACACTATTAACTACGTATATAGGGAGACAGAAGTAGAGAGAGGGGAGAACAACATGATCTTTATTAATGAATGAATATGTGAATGTGTGAATGAATCATCAAATAGAAGACCCCTAACCCTCTTTATATAGATAGAGGGGTAGGGTTACAAGCCCACTTGGGCCCATAAAGTACAAGCCCAATAGTCCAATAATATCTTACAACACTCCCCCTTTGGACGTCTTGAATTCTTCGTCTTCATGCAGTCGATCTGAGTCGAGTTCATTCGCAGTGCTAAACACATAAAAACCTTAGGGCCGGAAAACCCAGTGTGGGACAAAACCGGTACCTAGGAGAAACTGTGTAGCCGAATGATATAGGCCGAAATATCATGTAAGTAACTAACCACAAAAAAACAGTGTGCCTCATCAAAACCTTGACAGAGCAAACCCAATGGGAAAATCTCTGATCGAAGGAAAAAGAGTGCAACAGTGGTAGTAGTAGGGGATCAACCACAAAACAGGTGCCTCATCAAAACCTTGCTAGAGTAAACCCAGTGGGAAAAACCTCTAGTCGAAGGACAAAAGAGTACACAGTGGTAAGAAGTATACAACAGGATACTCCCCCTAATTCGGCAATCTTAAGTGAGATAAGATGGGAACGTGTCTCGCTAAAAACCTTGCCAAGGAAAACCCAGTGGGAAAAAACCTTGGTCTAAGGACAAAAAGAATACACGAGCATGCGACTGGATGCTCCCCCTCACTTGCACACGACAGGGTGCGAAGATTTCGACTAAGTAGTAATTAGTGCAATAAGCATTCACCTGGATGCTCCCCCTCACTTGCACACGACTGGATGCAAAGATTTCATATTCCAAGAAAGAGTACGAGCATTCGACTGGATGCCTCATTTACTTACATACGACTGGATGCAAGAAAATCTAACGTGGAATAGAACGAGCATTCAACTGGATGCTCTTAAACTTCATTTGTGAAGATTAATTTCGGCGAGAAATGCTAAATAGCATAATGTAGTCATGTCTCTCTTGATCAATAACAACAAGTTGTCTTCTATGACAAGTGTTTTATCTGGATCGTGAGACAGAACATATGTAATTCAAATATGACTAATACTGGCTCGAAGTCATATACACTCTCTAGTCGTCTCATAGAGCACGAATAGATCAGAGTGATTCACTTGGAGTCATTCCAAGACCTCTAAGATGTCGCCTTATTCCTAATGGTAAAGACATACCATGTTAGGAATATCCCTTATGCGGGTCTGATGAGTAACCGGCATCGGTATAACCGAAAAAGGGTTGCGTTAATTCGAGTACCGAAGGGGGTAGGTACACTCGATGACGCAAATGGGATAAGACAAGCCCTCATCCACAGTTACCTTGAGGTAATGGGAAAATGTCTTTTATGCCATTTCGATGGCAGCGTATTAGCGCGATGCTGTGTCGAGCTATACCATTCACAGCAGACGAGATGTTCGTCCTACCACATTAGACCAAGTACAATAATGCGCTTATTGTACTTAGATATGAACATCATGGTTCAATATCTCTTCATCATCTCATCAGGGACGGACTGGGTCTATATCAATGTCTAGTGATCGAACGATCATGGGAGAATCTGACGACTTAGCGTCATGATGACTAAAACGTCATAACACCTTCTGGGTGTAGTCTGAATCATGGACTTAGATTCAATCTTTACGGGACTCGATCATCAGGCCGAGTCACTACCGTTTCTTCCCAAGATCCTTCATCTCGAAGGCAAATCCAAAAGTGGATCGCATAATAAAACACGCAAGGGCATAATACTTGTTCAAGTATCCCAAGCTAATCAAGTACTCACTTAGGCGGTATACCACATCCGCTCGGATTATATTAATCCATATAGTGAACGTCTCAGTCAATTGAGATCGTGTTCCGTGGTCAGGAACTACTTGATTCAAGCACATGAAGTCACACAGGGACCTTCATTTATATCTCTTTGTCTAAATCCCCATAGAGATAAAACAGTGACCACAATCAAATGGCTGCATACTCAGTTTTTCGGAAACTACTAAACTGGTAAAGTAGGGGACTGTAATATTGTCCATTACGAGGAAATCAACCATCTCGTAATCAATTCCAAGGTGTGAGAGAAGCCTTGCGCTACTAGGCGAGCATTCTACAATCTCATTATTCTCATCACTTTTCCTTACGAATAACCAAATAAACGAACTCGTTTAACATTGGTGGTGTTGGAGCTACAGGTCCAAACACACTTTCGCTAAGGAGTCTACTTGGATTGCAAGTTTCCATTAGTCCAGTCTATTCTACGTTGACTTCAGGCAACGATACATGGTTCCCTGTCATAATTTGTTCATATTATCAGTCGTCACCGAATATATGAACAAGTAATCAATGACAGTCTCGTTTCGCTTCAATATCGTCTAAGATATCATGATCGACAGATATTTCGAGATTCTTAGGATGAGGAGGAAATCACACATCTCCTTGATCCTTTATAATCTCGTGCGACAAACGAGTTTCAGTTCACCACCTCTGGGGCTGAACGAATTAAGAACCGGTCAACTTCCTCGTATCTTGGGAAGGACGACAGACTGACGGCCGACGGCAGCGTTCTTTGCTTGGCGGGTTCGGCCAAAACAACGTGTTACGACAGGAACACGGCGTCCTACAGGGACGTCTATCCTTGCAAGCATTTTGCAGCAGGTATAAATGATCTCGTGACATCTCATAAAGTCATTAAATGCGTTTGGCATTTAGTTAGACTTGAGGGAGTCTATGCACTTACTTATCACTAAGTGCAGTTTTGGGGATCAAGCTAAGACTGAGTGGGTTATGCCACGTTACTTCACGTCGTTCCTTATTAACGGTAATGTGCAAATCTCCCCCTAACGACGGGGAGAACAGTCTTAGCGATGTCACTTTCGCATATCATGCGATAAAGAGATCGCTTGCCAAGGTTACTCTATCAAATGATAGGCAGGAGATTCATAATCGACTTATGTCCCCTTCAGAGGTCCATATTTTGAACGCTAGAACGGCTCAATCAAAATATTAATTAATCACTCTAAACACGCGTTATTATGAGACTTCTGGCTCATAACCAGTAACCAGCTGGTACGCATATGGTGTTTGAGTGTCTATGGGCCTCATAACGGACCAATGCAGCAAAATAGCATAACCCCATACGGAAATATAAATCTTGGTGCGCAAGACCAAGAAATGCGTGCAATCATTTGCAGTCGCATCATCAAACTTTCCGTGAGTCCATTTGGGTCTGAACATAATCGACAGGATGTTCAATTTGAATTTCCAAACTCAAGTAATTCAAATCGAAATTTCGATTATTACTCTTCGGAATTATCAAGTCGACTAGACTTTTCAGGATAATCCGGATCATGAGCCATCAACTTAATGATAGGGCTAAAAGTTTGGAAAATGCTGCATTTATGTGGACAATATTAAAATGTGACCATATTGTCGATGCATCAACCATAACCATTTATTTTTATGGTCCGTTTTATGGTTGGATAAGTCCACAATAACTCCTTCAATTCTTTACCAGAATTCTACGAGTTCATTTCGTGATCTTTACACATACTAGTCTTTCAAAGTGAGCATTAGTGGCATGAATTTCGGATTAATCACGAAATATATTCTCAGAGAGAATCCAAATGCTATGCGATTATAAATCAAGCATCGTCTTTTGACCCGGGAATATCTCATCCGGTCAATGCCACAATATCAAAATTCTCTGATCAATCGACGACAGGCGAATGATAGTATAGACAATCATGTCTTAGCATTCAAATTCTTTATCATTCGACGACAGGCGAAATGATAAGGTAACTTTAAACGCTTTAAAGAATGTGGTAGCAACCACTTGAAAAGACATTCCAATTCCTCTAAAATACGCTTTTGGTCGTATTGAATGGAGACTATGTAAAGAAATTTCAATTCTTTCATGAGCTATTACCAGGTAACACTGGTTTTCTCGAATATTTTATAACTCAACAAGGTACGACAGGACCTATAGGAGTATAACGCCTCATATTTGACAAATCAATTTGGCTTTACCAAAGATTTCGATTTGGAACGACAGGTCCAGAATCGCTGTCACTGAGTACACTTTTAGGCAAGTAGTTGGTGAAATTATGTGGTACACTGTTACCCACTATTTCTAGAAAACCAACTACACCACAAGTATTGCCTAAAATTTCATAATTTAAAGTTTGGTCACATTTGTCAAAAGAATTTGCTCAAAAAACACTTTAAATTATTTCGAGAAATTTCGTAAACAGGCAAACCATAATCCAAAAGTATGGTCCAAATGGAAAAATAATAATCCAAATGGAAAACATAATCCAGATGAGCGAAAAAAAATGGCTCAATGATTTATCAAAATCAATAAAGAAAGGTATCAAACTCATTTGAGCCACAAAATCGGGGGTCTCAAGAGTTTCCTTTCAGTTAGCTTTAACCACATTAGCATCGGGGGTTTTTTTTTCACCTTTATAATAGTTTTGAACTATTTAAGGAGTAATCGTGCATGACCTTTGTCTTTATATCATAGAGTTGCCTCCTTGAGCATTATCTCTTGCTTTGTGACAACGGGCTATATTGTTCCTTTCAATTACTGTCTTGAAGCCACAGGTTTTCAATTTTGACGATTGTCTAAAATCTCGCTTGGCTAGGCGATTCATCGGGATCGCGACAGTTCGAGACAAATAACACTTGTCTCGGTTCTCGATTCGTAGAAAAAAATGTACACGAAGAGCATTAATATCAGGCAAACAATTCGCCATTGACCCAATAGGATTAAAACTACTCACCGGGGTAATTTTCTTATCCAATAACAGATGGGTGATAAAGGAACATGGTGAATATAAATTCACGATACTGCTTATGAATACAATTTCCAAGCTAGTATTTTGGTGAAGGATTGCTCCAATATGTCAATTTCAGACATTTGTTCACCATAGACGTCATCACGTCTCAAATGTGGCGGCGGAATAAAATCAACGCCTTAGCATTCATCCTGAGGGTAACAACAAACTCGTGTTTTACTCATCAAAGATGGAATCCAAAAAAAATTTGGGCATCACATTTTCACACATCAGGGTGACTAACATGTGGTGACGGAATAACATCAACGTCTAAACAGTCGCAAGTATGTTTTACGATTTTTTTTCATCATAGATGGCATCCAACATGTGTTGGGAGTTCTGGATTATTTTTCATATAAAACGACTGGTTTATATGTTTATGGTTTGCACAAGCATAAACTTTATTTCGAAACGACAGGTTCGAAAAATAGTTTTGCTTTTAATGTGAATCGGTTTTCATTGATCGAACGACGGGTCGATACTGAAACAACAATTCGGCGAAACATACATCACTATATAAACACACTCGGGGAAATTATTATTTAGTCAACCCCTTTCGGTAGCTCTACTTGAAAAACGACCAGGAAAGACGGTGAGGGTGGAGGGCACGAATGCCACTTAAAACCCGACCTCATTAGGATATCGACTTCCGCCTATATCTTTCCTAGACATCGTATCCAAATAGGTGAGCCTAGTTGGGGAAGGTTCATAATTTTTCCAACTTAAATGTGAAAATATATGATTTCGCAAATTATCATATCATAAACATGGCAATAAATTAAATATAGATTGTACCTGTCTATATTAACCATATATATATAAACATGCAGTAAATATATTTTAGGTATCTAATCATGCAGTAGATTTGGTGTTATAAACAAATCAATTTAAGATTATCAATCAATCTATAAAGATTCTAACATATCAAATCAAATCTATTTAAGATTATCAATCAATTCATGAAGATTCTAACATCTCAAATCAAATCTATTTAAGATTATCAATCAATTCATGAAGATTCTAACATATCAAATCAAATCTATTTAAGATTATCAATCAATTCATGAAGATTCTAACATATCAAATCAAATCTATTTAAGATTATCAATCAATTCATGAAGATTCTAACATATCAAATCAAATCTATTTAAGATTATCAATCAATTCATGAAGATTCTAACATATCAAATCAAATCTATTTAAGCGTTATTACAGCTTCAGTCCATAATTTCAGACAAGTTTCAGTTTAGTCCTTGTGTAATTTACAGAATAGTTTACAGCTTTCAGAGAATTACAATTCAGTACATACGTTTCAGTTTGTTGCAGATTTAATCCGACAGATTAATACATGAGGTCAATCCGTAAATTATGTACTTAATACGGGTATGCAATTCAATTTATATGCGATTAACAAGGTTTTATATGCAGTAACGTGACAAATTCCATATTACCTCACAATATCAATTAGGTCCAGTAACGTGACAAACAAACATACAAACAAGAACATCGAATTAGTTCCAGTAACGTGACAAACAAACATACTGTAATCATGCTATGTACAGTATAACATACAAACATGCAGGAAATTGTAATCATGCAATTTCATATGTACAGTACAACATACAAACAAGTACAGTACCATACAAACATGTAATTCGTGCATAGAACTATACAAACATGCAATATCAGTTTTTTTTTTTTTTTAAAAATATTATATCCGGGTACCTTACGCACGGTATGTTGGTGAAGGTCGATATAACAAAAATTCTAATAAGACCCGGATAAACCTCAAGGTTTATTGAATCTATAATCCGTACTTCGATCTCCGAGAGCAGTGCTGATAACGTGTTGTAATACACTATTAACTACGTATATAGGGAGACAGAAGTAGAGAGAGGGGAGAACAACATGATCTTTATTAATGAATGAATATGTGAATGTGTGAATGAATCATCAAATAGAAGACCCCTAACCCTCTTTATATAGATAGAGGGGTAGGGTTACAAGCCCACTTGGGCCCATAAAGTACAAGCCCAATAGTCCAATAATATCTTACAACATAACTATATATATAGACATATTAATAATTAATAATTGGCGTCGTCTTTGTCTCATTCCGGTGGTTTTGGAGTCTCTCTCTCTCTCTCTCTCTCTCTCTCTAATTGGCGACTGTATAAGTGGTATGCTCTTTAGCTCAACTTAACCTCTTTTTTTTTTTTTATATTCTTACCATCTATCTAATTATTAACAATCATTGTTTAGTGTCTATATATATACATATACATATACTGATATACATAATTTAATGGGATTGAATCTACACGTTCAAATTTTAAAGAAACGAGATCTCTACATATTCATTGTATTTATTTTACTGTTGAATTCGTTCAAATTTCATGTTACTTGTTCGTAATCCGTAATCAGGTTTCAGATGCCATTCACTGATTGGGTTTGCTTTAAAAGATTAAAAAGTTATTATTTGTTGAAATAATAAGTTTATATTTTAGCACTGATAAGTGAAAGGCCCATTACAGTGTGAGATGGAGTATACCGTATATGTATATATAGTATATGATAGTAGTATCTTTATCAATTTAGAGGCAAATCCGGAGATTTTGTTCGTGGACCTTAAAGTGCCACATCATTGTTCGTTTCGCGTTTTAGTTTATGTGTTTGGTTATCTAGCGTTATTGAGGCGAGTACCCTTTTTGCAATTGAATTTTAATCATGAATATACGTAAGGAACATGATGTTTTTAAGGAAAGCAGTTAATCGCAATCGGGTTTAAGATGTAATTCACTGATGGGGTTTGCCTTAATTTAGAGCCAATTTTTCAAAATATTAAATCTTTCCTCTCCCCCTTAAACATTTTTTAAGTTATTGCTTGTTAAGAGATAGGTTCATAAGGCAGTCCAGTTTTACTTGTAAAGTAATGTAGCACTGATAAAGTGAAAAAGCCTATGCGAAAAATGATACCATTTGGAAGCTACTGCATAGGTCATTACATTGTGAGATGGGCAGTATATATATATATATATATACATATATATAGTATCTTAGCAATTTAGAGGCAAAATCTAAGATTTTGTTCGTGGACATTAAAGTGCCACATCATTGTTCGTTTCGTGTTTTAGTTAATGTGTTTGGTTATCTATTATTATCGAGGCGAGTACTCTTTTTGCTGTTGAATTTTAATCATGAATTTTACATAGGGAAAATGGCGTTTTTAAGGAAAGCTATTACTCAATCGTAATCAGGTTTAAGATGTAATTCACTGATTGGGTTTGCCTTAATTTAGAGACAAATTTTAAAAAGATTAAATCTTTCCCCAAACAGTTTTTCAGTTTTTACTTGTTGAGAAATAGGTTTATATGGCAGTCCAATTTAACTTGTAAAAAATGTAGCACTGATAAGTGAAACGGCCTATACAAAAAATGATACGATACAGAAGCTACATCATAGGGAATTACATTATGAGACGGGGTATATTGGTATATTTAGTATCTTAGGTTTAACAATTAAATTTAAGATTTCGTGGACTCAAATTGCCATCTTTATTCATTTCACATTTTAGTTGATGTGTTTGGTTATCTAGTATTATTGAGGCGAGTAACCTTTTTGCAGTTGAATTTTAATCATGAATTTTATATAGGGGAAAATGGCGTTTCTAAGGAAAGCAGTTACTTGTATCTTATCATGACCGAGGTTTCGTTTGTGGACATGCGATAGTGTCAAAACTGGTCCGATTTTGTGACATATTCGTGAGAAAGTACACCTTCCTATTTTATACCAAAATAATTAGCATATCTGTACCCTTAAATCTACTGGTTTGAATGTTTACACTAGAGTAACAACATTGCGACAATTGGGAACCATCATACCTCTCATTATTATAAGATTCTATCGACCAATTTTTACTTCAAGGCATGTAAAGTATAGTGGCTTTGCACCCCCATAAGAAAATATTATTCTTGCATAAATTCTTCCTTGCTGACCGTTTCTGATTCTTCTATAGCATGTTTATAAATCTATTAATTCTACTTGTAGTTTAGGTCGGTAATAGAGGAATATATATTAAATTATACCTGAAATCTTTATTGGCAATCTATTGAGAGGTTTTTCCAGAAAATGAATTCCTAGATTTGTTTCACATTGCTGTAGCATTGAGATTGTTAAAGATATTGTAGAAGCCCGTCCATTCCCCACTAAAAGGCCTATTAGTAAGGAAGGAGAGGGGCATATATTAATCCTTGGCTTTATCAATGCCTAAACGATATGGGACAATTCCAACACTCCCCCTCACTTGTGGGTTGGTCAATTTCCGATAAGCCCAACAAGTGCAATCAACAAATTGGGTGGAGGTAGCATATATTAATCCTTGGCTTTATCAATGCCTAAACGATGTGGGACAATTCCAACAGATATTTCTTTGTTCCCAAACTTATTAACGATATACCTGGATTGCAATTTTAAAGTTAGTTGATGTTGATAGGTTAAAGCTACAACATTGCACTGGTCCCTCCCCCTTATTTTTTGTTTCCTTGTCTAAAATCGCTTTTCTAATAAACATGAACTCTCGAGTCTTTATCTCTTCTGTCACAAGCAGCATTTCTGAAGCTTCAACTTTTGTTATAAAATAGACGTCCTGCTTTTGTGCATCTATGTTCAATTAGTAGTTAGGAGTTTAAGAAAAAAGTTAATCTTTTTTTATTATTGTTACAGGGAGTTTGTGCATAATCAAGCTTTCACTTGAGCTATATCTGGGTAATAGTATTTATACTTATGATCTATACCCGACTCAAATTTTATTGAAAAAACCATGGAAAAGGATCATGGTAGTGTCCCATCAACGCCAACAGGGCGTCTTAGACACCGCAAACGCTCAACTGAGGTCAGTTTCTTACAAGGCTTAGAATTTTTGTTGGTTTTGGTTATAAATTCCAAATTTTCTTTTCATTCCTGAAATAAGAAAAACGTTAAACCTTTCAATAACCCTCTACTAATGCTACTAAAAAAACAGCAGCAAGTTTGTAGCTTTATGAAATTGGGACGCTATCAATTTCCATAATTAGTTTTATATTCTTATTTTCCTCCAATGTTATGTCAGGTTCTATCAGAGATTGGAAAAGAGAACGGGACTAATTTACTGGTCAATGATCAGAATAAGTACAAATCAATGTTGACCCGTGTCTACTCATCTATTTGGATGATTGGTGGGTTTATATTGATAATATACATGGGACATCTCAGTATTTGGGCCATGGTGGTGGTCATTCAAATATTTATGGCGAAAGAACTTTTCAGCTTGCTCAGGAAAGGCCACGAAGATAGACAACTTCCCGGATTTAGGCTGTTGAATTGGTACTACACTTTTTCTCTCTCTCTCTGCCTTCAGCGGAGAATTTCATGCTATTCTTCTCCCAGTGAGCACAAATGGGAAAAAATGGTATTAAAAAATATGCCTTGCTACCTTCTTTTTATCTCTGGTAAAATTTTGTTCCCTTTTCCAGGCATTTTTTCTTTACGGTTATGCTCTTCGTATATGGACGGATTCTCAACCAACGGCTAGCCAACACTGTTACGTCTGAGAAATTCTTATATCATCTCGTCGGCAGTTTTATCAAGTATCACATGGTTACCTGTTATTTCTTGTATATTGCAGGTAAAATTTGATCTCAAAATAATTCACAGAATTGTAGAGCTTCACTGTAATTGGCTTTTCCTCAATTAAATTATTCACTGGAATATGAATTATTGGTTTTGGACTCAGGTTTTATGTGGTTCATTCTTACATTGAAGAAGAAGATGTACAAGTACCAATTTGGTCAATATGCATGGACACACATGATTCTTATCATTGTATTCACACAATCTGCCTTCACCGTTGCCAATATTTTCGAAGGAATTTTCTGGTATAGTGTTCTCTTGACCCATTTATTGATTTTGTCTGTTCTTGTGAACTTTAAATGGTCATATTGATTGTAAAAGGAAGTTCTTTTTTCCTTCTTATTTTTATTTTTATGTGCCCTGTGACTGGGAACTTAAAATGTTGCAAACAATTTATGTATGATGGCCTTTTGATGAGGTTGACAAATTTTCTATATTGTTATTGCTCAATCATTGGATCTTTTCTGCACACAGGTTTCTTCTCCCGGCATCGTTGATTGTTATTAACGATATCGCTGCGTATTTCTTCGGCTTTTTCTTTGGGAAAACCCCTCTGATCAAGTTGTCACCGAAAAAAACATGGGAAGGTTTCATTGGAGCATCTATTACAACTATAGTCTCTGCTTTTCTGGTGAGCATCCTTTTGTACCTTTACCTTCCTGAACTGGGCTACAAGAAACATGTTCACATTTGGTGGGATCTCTCTTTTGAGTTTTCAAAAACTGTTCTGTATTTTATTCCAAAGGTTAAGATCGAGAGAGATAGGCCAGTTCAATTTCAAGAAGAATAGTGTTTTCTGACTTTTCTCTAAAACAGGAAAACTACATGTTTTGGTTTTTCTGATTTTTGTTTCTAGTTAATTTTGGTGTCCAAGAAAGGAAGGACAAACAAATATTACAGTTTCTAAGAAAGTTGAGATTTGCGCTTACCCAAAGCTTCTGTAGGTTTATTTTGGGTTTGACCTACTATTACATTAATTTGTTTTTGCCATCCTAGTTAAAGATATGATTGATTAGTTCAGTTTTCTAGGTGTTATATTCTAATGAGCACCTTTGCATAACTGTCTAATGAGCCAATTAATCTGGAATCTCATTTTTCTAACATTATGTCTATGATCTAGCTGCTATGTTAGTACCACGGAAGCATAGTAGCAGTTAATCTTATAAGAAGCTACACATGTGATTGCCCCTAACGCCTTTGCCTTTCTTTAGATCCATTGTTGACTGGCAACTAATCGTAAAACTTTTTGCACATTTCGTCTAATTTTAAGAATATCTTAAGAACTTTTATGTGAAAATTAACTTTGTAATGTATGCACAGCTCGCAAATATCTTAGGGCAGCACGAGTGGCTAACATGTCCACGAAAGGTAAATCTACTACTATATACTATATACTATTTTCCTATTTTCTTTTAATTATTTTTTAAATTTGAGTAAACCTAATAGTTTTTTCCCAATATGATGACACTTACAGGACTTGTCAACTGGTTGGCTTTATTGTGATCCTGGTCCATTATTTAAGCCAGAGTATTTTTCTTTACCTGGTTGGCTTCCTAAATGGGTAAGTAAATACCAAGTCTATGACCATGAATATAATCGAGTGATTTGGATGTACATTTTGTTTCAATTAGTAATATCTATATTAAGAACAATTAATTTTTTGCCACATTTTCTTTAACAACTTGGTTATGTTTCATCACTTGATTGATTTATTTTCACCACCTGTCGACATAAGATTCTCTTGGAATGAGTTTTATTAATATTCAAACTTCATCTTTCGTAGAGTATTCAGGTTTCCCCTGCTTCTCCCCAATTACATTTTTAACTACCCAAAATTCGAGCTGCATGGCCTTTTATTTGCTACACTGGTTTAGATATATAGGGCACTTGCTATATATTATGTAGAAACACTTGGCTTTGAAAGTAAAAAGTACATGTAGGAAAGAGAACAGATTCCTTTCATATAACAACCATAGATAATTTCTTTTTCCTAATTAGAATTGGTTATATATGTAAACCAATTATGTTTCTTTCCCATGTTCTCTTGTTCACTTTTTTTTTTGGATCTTCTTAGTATTATTTCCTTGTGCGTTACTTGAGTGACAATAAGTGTTCTACATGCCAAATTTTTGTACTTTTTCATATCTCTATTTCTACTCATGGAATTTATTGTTTACTTGTCATTTCCTTTTACAGTTTCCTTGGAGAGAATTCGAGGTTTTACCAGTTCAGTGGCATGCTATGTGGCTTGGACTTTTTTCATCGATAATAGCACCCTTTGGAGGTTTCTTTGCCAGTGGTTTCAAAAGAGCTTTCAAGATTAAGGTCCACTTTAAACCAGTCCTTGTAGAGAAGATCTGACGTCGTAGTAATAATTGGAATTTATACGAAAAATCATTTTCTTGTTGCAGGATTTTGGTGATAGCATTCCTGGACATGGAGGCATGACGGATAGGATGGATTGCCAGGTACGCTGCTTATAAGTTACAAAATAGTATACTTTATTTACTTCAAAGGAATTTAGTTGCTTTACCAGATCAAAATATCTATCAAACCGTAGTGCATGGAGAGTTGAACACATATGACTGGGACATGACTGGTTTGTTATTCGACTATTACGCTACTACTGAAAAGGACAAGTAGTTAAATTTACTGTTGCTAGAATGGCTCAATTTATTTGTTTATAAAATCCGTCTCCATTGAAATACCAACCTCAACCTATCAGTGTTGGGTAGAGATGAAATCACTCCTACTCTCTCCTCGTATCCTATCATTCCGTGTTTGTGTGTTGCGCACATTGATTTCTATAACCATGGCTTGTTGATCTTATCTGTGTGAAATCAGTGGTCATTGGCTTTTTTGAGTTTCAGTTTTATATATATATATATATATATATATATATATATATATATATATAGTGTTTTCTTTCACTCATATGCTTGTCATTTTTAACAAGTCGCTGATTCTCCTCTCCTCTCGTCTTGTCCCTTGCCTTCTGTTTGGTAATTATACCTAAAATAGACTTTGACGGGTAGCATAATTTTCTTATTTTTTTCTTTTATATGATGAGCTTAAATCTAAGATAGTCATTGGTTTTTGTTTTACATGAGGAACCAATCCTATTTCTGAACCCTTACAAATCTCTCTGTCGTTGTTTCAGTAAATAAGGAACAAATCTAGGCTTTATTTGTTGTTACTATCAGTCTGGAATAACTTTTAGGTAGACCTAGTACATTAATTGTTAAAAGAATTGTTTACATTGATTAACTATACACAATTTATGCAGATGGTGATGGCGGTGTTTGCATACATTTATCACCAGTCATTTATTGCACCAGAAGGTCTATCAGTGGAGATGATTCTTGATCAGGTTAAAACTAAATAGTTAATTTCTCCGTATAACTGTGTGTGCATGTGGTAAATAGCTTATTATGGTTCATCTGTTACGATGCAGATATTGATGAATCTAACATTTGAAGAGCAGCGAGCGCTGTTTTCGAAGCTTGGGCAGATCATTCAGGATAGGCAATTGCAATGATTTTAGGATCAGTTTGGTCGTATTTTCTCACAAATTTCAGTGGTTACAGTACTGAAAATAATTTAGTTTTGATATATTTGTTGTTTTCATACTAGTTAGAATTTGGGGTGGAAGTACTTTTTGGCAACTTCGTGTATTTTATACGCACTTCTTTTGTGGAATTATATTTCATTACATTTTTTAGACAAACACATTTGTTACTTGAGAATTGATTTTGAAAATAATTTATTGAATCTGATAAATTTGGTTGTATAATTTGTTTTCATACTAGTTAGGATTTGGGGTGGAAGTACTTTTTGGCAACTTTGTGTATTTTATACGCACTTCTTTTGTGGAATTATATTTCATTACATTTTTTAGACAAACACATTTGTTACTTGAGAATTGATTTTGAAAATAATTTATTGAATCTGATAACTGGTTCTATAAGTCTGTTACGTTTTGGTTTCCATTATATTAGGCTCTTTCTGCTGATGTTAAAAGATTACAGCTATGGCATACCAAACAAACTGTATTACATGGCTGAATGTCTAAAATTTACGGTATTTAACTACACCGTCTTAAATCTAAAAGTTGACAACTCTAAATTAGCCCACTTATTTGGCAAAAAATCTGATCCATATTGTTCTAGGAACAATAAAATCTCAACACACTTGTGATTTTGAGACAGTATAATTTATAAATATTAAAAAAAAAATACTAGCAAAAAAAGGTTTGGAAAAGGGGACTTGGCCCGAATTTCCCCACTTTTTTAGTAATAAGATATGAGAATTTATTAGCAAAAGGTTCCCTTTTCCAAACCTTTTGTTTATGAGTTGCATTGTCAAAAGAAAAATATATTTCATCGACGGGTTTATTTCCATGCTAAAACTGTGAAACGTTGAAACTAAACCGAAGACGTTCATAGGATCATCTCCAAATTTTTGGAAAAGCATAGGATCATCTCCTTATTAAGCAAGAAGTTAACAAAAATAGAACTCACACTCTAAATTCTGAAGAGCAGATATAGATAAAGATGTTCATTTCAGATGCATGTAAAAACTCACATACACCTAATACTGCTGAAACTATCTAAAAACTGAACAGAACCAAGCAATCAACCTTTGTCAACCAATATGAATATTGCATAAATAAACTGAATATGAAAGCCTGTATGCAACTTGCAAATAACTTACTATTCCAAACTTCATCAAAAATCACCATGTAAAAGCAGTTCCAAGTACAATAAACGAACCATACCAGGTAAAGAAACTAGGCAAAATTTGTGAACTTTCAAAATTAAGCAATAATACTTTGTCGGATCCCAACTATAACCATATCAGTTGTGATAATCCGGCTTCTATTAAAACAAATATAGTTTCACTCAAAATGGAAATTAAGCTTCTCATCATTATTGGGTTTTTGTCTTGCTAATCTTCACATACGGAAGCATCCCAAGAAAATGGACGATCTTTGGGTCCCATCCACGTTGTTGAGCACGACAAAACATCAAAAAGGTATTAGCAAAATACGTACTAAAACCCATGAATATATGCCAGACAGCATGTCCCTGCGGATTAAACGCCCAATTCGATATCTCTTGGCATAAAAGTCGATCAGATAGCCAACACAAACTACCAAGAAATAGGGTAACCGCAAACCACTTTGCAACCCTTTTAGCAGATAAATCGTGTGTATATATGTAATATTTGTACATTCTAGGGATGCACAAAAGGCTGAGGATCACATAATGGACCTTAAAGCCAATCCCAAAAGGTAATAAATAGTGAAGAACAGCAAAAGCAGCACCGTAGATAAAGAGAAATGTGGGCATTGTGCTTCGATAATGCCAATCTGGTGAATAGAGAATGTAGACGTAGAGAAGCATTTCCCATACCATTGGAGTTTCATCGCTTTGTTGTTGCCTGAAAATATCTAGATAGTTCAAAATAGGTGTAATACGAAACAAAATGCAAACAAAGTAAAACATAATCCCTCTTGAATGGTGATAAAGTGAATGCAATACAGTATTATAATATTAATATCAGAAGTAATAAACATTTAACCACATTTATGCACTTTAAAAGAAGTTGCACCTACTCTTCTGTGTCTCTACGGTAAAGCTAGTTTGTAACAGCCAAGTGACTCGGGGACGACATCTACTTTAATAAATCATTTACTAATTTGCCTGATCATGCGGTTATTGGTTTAGTAATTCCATATTCATCACTGCTGGAATAGAAATGGCTAGGTATACTCGGTTCTCGATTCAGATGTCCAAGGTAAACATAATTAATTCCCTAAAAAATAGTAATAGGGCAGAAGCTAACAAAATTTATCACAATTTAACCATATACTCTGCTACCTGATTATTACGAGTAGGCAAACATCTCTGAGGAAAATGTACAAAAAGTCTGCATGTAAGAAAATCATGTTGCTGATTTAAAAAAAAAACATGTTGCAAGCAATTATGAACGCCATATTCCCAGAAGTATGAAAATGTTCACACACTAAAAAATTCTGTTTTTTCCAATGTGTGCTTAAAATGGACATACAAGCTGACACTGGTTTGAACTTTTGACATGCCATTACTGTTTTCGGAAAAAAAATGAATGCCCATTTACTTACCCTCGTTGCAATGTGGCATGGAACAACATACTTCCAACAGCTAGTATAATGTTTGATATGTGAAGAACGCTAAATCTCTTCTCAAATCGCTGTCGCAAGGCATTTATTAAGCCTACCAGAGCCAAAAGAATGCAAGGGATGTTTGATAAGGTGTTGTAGAATTCTGCAATATATGACGAAGCTGCATAATTCTTTTCACAAGACTCTATAGTTGATGTGACTGGACCCCAGAAACTCGACATTCCATCTCCCATGCTATTTCACTTGGTATCTATTTGTATCACGAATTGCTTATGTTATAGAGTCCGCAAAATTTGTAAGAAATCTACCTGCAGAAAAATAACCAGAATTTGTTAAACCAACTATGCAAGAACAAGTACTGCAAATCTAAGTCAGGATCCAACAAAAAATAATGTTACCACAATACGCCTTCAATTAAGGTCTTGTCTGGTTCCAAAAAATAATGTTAACCAACTTAAAAACAGAGATTCTGAATAGGCCCCCAAAAAAACTAGAACCTTTAAGATGTCAATGGACCTAGCTTTTTTCGATACTCAGAAACTTGAGCTTATTTGTATAAAGGTTGCAACCATATATTAATTTATTGAATATGACTCTTAATCCTTATAAAGAAACAAAAACGGTACGGATGTTATCCCGCAAGTACATAATTGGCTCTTTCCCAAATAAGCTATTGTTAATATGCTATATGAGGACTAATGAGAAACATAATTATCTCTTTCCCATAGTAGCTAAACTATTATTCAAGCTGCTAAAAAGTCACCAGGCGTGATCGAGACGGGGCTGGAGGCCGAGTCCAAGAAACAAATACTCGTATTTCTTTGATTAGTAATATAGTGACCTATGGAAAAAGTTATTTTAAAAACAAAATCAATCATTGTAAAATACTAAACAAACCTTAACTGATTCAATAATGTAACATACTAAAATCAAGGTATTAAATAGTTACTACGCGTGATCGAGACGAGGGCAAGAGGCCTAAGCGGTGAAACAAAAAAATCACTTCTTTTTTGAATTGTAGTATGGTGACACATCATAAATATCACTTTCTATACTAAATAAACCATTCAAAATCTACAAATTTCTATTATAATAAACTATAATCTTACAAAAAGGCCCAGAAACAACCATAAACAATAATAAGCATGTTCAAAGTCACGATATCTTTTTCTTAGTTAAACACATTTGAACTCACAATATCATCAAAAGACAAAAACACACAGTATTAAATACTAATTAGCCTAATCTTAGTTAAACACTTAAATTTACTCGATAATCGACACCAATCTCATTTTTCTTAAACTTAAAACTCGTCCAGTCTTCGAAGAAGCTAGAAAAACTATATTCAGCATGTAATAATTAATCAATAATCGTCCGATTATAGCATTTTAGGACCCCTAAATACTGCAATCAAGCTATCATTTAATGTTAAAAAAAACATAATTTTATTTACTTATAGCATATGAGAATTTTATTCCAACATACTAACATAGTGAATAACTGAATATAGAACAATTTTATTAAACCCATCTGGATTGATCACGCATTAATTGGAGCCAAATGAGCATAATAAAGTAGACAGGATATATGAGTATAATTGTATAAAATGAATATCATAATTGGATTTAAAAAAACCTACCTTTAAAAACCAAATAAAGGATCCCCTTTTGAAGTTAGCTTAGAAAAAACAACTAGCTAAATTGATCTACAAATGGAGTATTTATTGTATTTGTATGCATTATTGGGATATTATTATTCCAATCGAGCCAAAACTTTTTTTTGTTTGTTTTTAGACCCACCACCTAGGGCAATATATATATATCTATATATCTATATATATATATATATATATATATATATATCATTCTATTATAATATGCAGACAAATAAGTCTGCCCAATTTTGTCCAATTTTTTTAAAAATACCCTCACTATGTTTTAATAATTACCAATATAGTTAATCTAATTAATTAACAAATTGTCTTCACTATATTTTCCTAATTACGGATGTAACCTAAATTAATTAACAATTCGTTTTAACCTACATAACAACAATAAATGATACCAAATCTGAATATTATATTCAAAATAAAATATATTACAAGATTTATGTCATTACGCGTCTCACACGCAACGCGTGAAGTAACTTTTATTAGTATATATATATGTGTATAGTGTACAATAGATTTTATTGCCATTACAAAAAAAAAAGATTTTATTGCAAAAATATCCACTATCATTTCTAATTCTAATAGTATTTATTATTAAATTATATTAGTAAAAGTTACTCACACGTTGCGTGTGAGACGCGTAATGACATAAATATCGTAATATATTTTATTTTGAACATAATATTCATATTTGGTATCATTTATTGTAGTTATGCAGGTTAAAACAAATTGTTAATTAATTTAGGCTACATCTGTAATTATAAAAATATAGTGAGAACAAATTGTTAATTAATTATATTAGGTGCATTGGTAATTATTAAAATAGAATGAGAGTGTTTTTGAAAAAATGGGACAAAATTTGGCAGACTCAATTATTATTGAGTTTGATTATATTAATAGTATTATATAATTAGTTTATAAGTTAGTATACCATATAATAACCCTAACAAGTTTGTTGAAAGAGTAGCACCAAAAAAATCACTCTTGTCAATGTTGTAGAAACTAATTTCAGCTTAACAGTTTTTTCGAATTTATGATTTTAGCAATTTAGGTACGAATCGTTTGGATATCAAAATGCGCGTAATTTCAAAGTGAACAAGTAAAATAGTAAATAAAAGCGGATAGAGTAACTATTTTTTGAGATATATGGATATAAAGAGTCGATTATGGAAGAAGTTTATCGCAAAGAGGAAAAATGTATTATTTGTGTAAGGAACATATAATCAGTCTTCAATGCTATTGATATAATACCTTTTCAGTTATATATACAATATATAATAGTAATTCGGTCTTCGATGTTTATGTTTTTTTTAAGTAGTCGTGAATAAATAGTTTTTAGATTAATCCTTAATACATGTGAAGGGTAACATGAAGCTTAATAATATTTTAAATAGTTTGTTAGGACGTTGACAATTAAATATTCAATTCCATTTCATCATCTTGTGGTTCCAACTATTTTCAAAGCATATGGTAAACTAAGTTAAGCATGGTCGATAATATTGTTTTAGTTTATAAATTGACTTGTTTACTACTACTTGTGTGTATACAGTTTCAACCTTTTATTTGAAACAAGTCAACAACGTATAAAACTACTTGTAAATGTTACTACTGAGAACATGTTATCAACATAAAGTTGATGCAATTGTAATCATTTGGACACAAGATAACTTGACCTTATTAAGTTTACAAAATTTGTCGTTAGTCTTTAATTAAGCCATATATAAAGAAACATAAGCAAGTCCAAGGCAATCCGAAACAAAGTACACATTAAATAATAAAACGAGGCGTATACTCAAAAGGATCACCGACATACATATAAAGCCTAGTGGTAACACGTTGTGCATATTAAATTAGTAATGTATCTATTTATCCTCATCCATATACGGTTAATTATATTAACCAATGTGAGCCGAGAGGCCGAGACAATCATAAAAACGGATAATTTGTTTGTTCCTAGTACATTTCTCTTTAGGAAGTCGAACCATTAATAATTACATGATTGATCATTGAATCATTTATTCAACGACATACCTAAAAAGCGAACTAATACACCCATCCAAAATGCATAATTATATTATTCAAGGACACACCAATAAAGTGTACCCATACACTCATCAAAATGTTACCTAATTAATTTTTATAAATTTATCGTAAAACAAATAAAAAAAGAAGTAAAAAAATAAATCCGGTTAATTTTCCTCTTTAAATGAAATTTCAAACACCAAAAAAGAAAATAGAGAAAAAACTAAAGAGAGAGAGAGAGAGAAACAGAGAAGGGTATTTAGTATTAAAAAAACAAAAATAGATCGGATCCGGTTCGATCGGTTAAAATGGAAGGAGTAGGAGCCCGGTCCGGTCGATCCCGTCACGGTACGGTCCAGACCGCATTCAACGGACCGGTTCGTAAATGGATGAAGAAATGGGTACACGTGGCACCCTCTAAATACCACAACAACAACAATAATAATAATAATAATAATAATAATAACAATCACTCCAATATTAATATTAATATTAATGGTAGTATTAGTAATAATGGTAATTTGGGGACGGGGAGTAATAACAATGGACCTTCTAACCTTTTGTTCTATAAGTGGGCTCCTATCGCTAATGGTGTTATTATTGTTAATAATAATAATAATAATGATAATAATGGTAATAATAAGGATGAAGAGGATGATCAGGAAAATGACGTCGTTGAGCCCGCTCCTAAACGTAAATTCAGATACGTACCGGTATGATTTTTTATTTTTATTTTAATTCTAGTTGTTTTAATTGGCTGATATATGTCTCATTGTGTGTTTAAATGTTTAGTTATGTGTATATTAGGAGATGCTAATTTTAAAAAAGAAAACAATAGTGGGAGATGACTAAATTTTGTTAGTTTAGTTATTTTAATTTGCTGATATTTGTCTCATTATTTGTGTATAAATGTTTAAACTTGGATTATGTGTGTTTAAATGTTTAGTTATGTGTATATTGGGAGCTGTTAATTTTTAAAAGAAAAGAATAGTGGGAGATGACTAGTGAGTGTATGAATGTTGTTATCTTTATTATTGTATTGCATATTTAAATACGGTGATTCGTATTTTGCTTTGCATAAGGTTTTGACAGGTAATTTATAGGTTAAATTTTCATATTTGATGTTTGGTGTTTTTTTGGGTTATTTGGGGGAGTTTAGTTCAAGAAGTAGTAAATATATACGAGGTATTTGATAATGAGCATGGGCATTTATATAGGGACGTAGTGTGCATACGTTTGATTATTAGTGTTTCCCTGTAAAATTGTTTTTTGACTAATTTAAACTTGAATTCTGTGTTTTTTTTTTTTAAAAAGGAGGTATTAAATGTTTATTTGTATGTATATTTATCTGGGCTCACTTTTGTTTCCTGTGTAATTAAGAATATTACGAGCTGTTAATTTTGAAAGAAAAGAAAAGGTGAGAGCTGACTTGTGAACGTATGAATGTCATCTTTATTATTTTAGTTGCCTATTTACATATGATGATTCGTATTTTTGCGTATATAAGGGGTTTTGAGAGGTAATTTATAGGTTAAGTTTTCATATTTGATGTTTGGTATTTTTTCGGGTTCTTTGGGGAGTTTAGGTCAGGAATAAGTAAACAGAGCATTTTATTTTATTATTTTCTCCTTGTGGGCCACTGACTCTTTTTATAAATAAAATGTGGTTAGAATATCAGGGCAGCGATTTCCGAGTTTAACTTAACAATTGTAATCGTGTATGCATACATTATGATTCATGTTTTTCCTGCGCTCGATGGATTCATATGTAGTTTAGTGTAATTTTAGTTAAGGATTGACTTCTTTTCACTTGTGGTTACTTTGATTTTCTGATTGGTTTCATGTGCTGAATTGGTGGGATTCATGTAAGTAAAACCATGTGGTTTCTGTTTACTTATGTGTCGATAAAATATGTATCTAGGCTAATGTAAGCATTTCAAATTATAATGTTGTTGTCAGAATAGTTACGGCTGCCAAGTATTTTGTCAATTTCACTTGAATTTTAAATTATTTCTGCTTCCCTGGGAGTTGATTAGGCTGATGGTGTATATATACTTGTTGATTCAGATCATCATTATATGCCAATAAAAATTTTGTGTCTACGCTTTTGTGAGAATTTTTAACTAGGAAGTGATTTTGGTCTGACTATAATGGTGACTTATTCATGTTTAGATTGGACCTGTATACGTCGTATTGTCTTTTCAAAGACTCTGAGTACATATAATTTTATGATTTAGAAGATAGTGTTCAGTTCTTGGAACATCGGCCTGTATAGGGTAGTGAGAGAATTTTCAGCTGGGAGGTTATGTTTGTGATTGTTAGACTGATTATAATATTTAAAGATGTTGAAGTTTCTAAAATGGTGCTTGTGTTCTTTGAAGAGGACGGTCGCTTTGAATTTTCAACTGTAAAGGAAGTACTATCTAAATAACGTCGTTTTCTTAATCTCAGGAACAATTTTTTTTGTAATTTTACAAGCACAAAGTATTGACGTATTCATTTTTGAATTTCTTCTTGTCGGCCTACAAATGTATCAGTGACTTATGACTAGGAATGGAATATTCTGAGGAACATATTTGAACACTTCCTACTTGTGGTTGCTTTGGTTTTTTGTTAGGTTTATGTGCTGAATTGGTGGGTTTGTGTATGTAGAAATATGTGGTTTCTAATTTCGATGTGTGTCGTTAGGTTTTATATCTAGGGCTCATGAGAGGAGTATAATTTATAATCTCGTTGGGATAATCGTAATGGTTGGCAAGGATTTTATCAACTTCACAAGGATTTTCTCCTTGTTTTTGCTTTCCTGTGAGTTGATTAGCCGAATGGTGTATATATTTATTCATTTTGCTTCATATTATCTTTAAATGAAATAGAATTTCCGTGTCTAGGGTTTTCGAAGAAGTTTAAAGTGATTTTGATTTGAGTATGACGGTGACATATATATGTCTAGATTGGACCTGTATATATCGTTTTGTCTCCACAAAGATCTTGAGTAATCGCATGCCAAGTCTCTAAACTTATGATCTAGAAGATACTGTTCAGGTTATGAAACATCGGTCTATGTAGGTTAGCAACTAGTGAGAGAGATCATAACTGGTAATGGAAAAAGAAGGTTGAATCTTTTTACTGTAAATGAATACGCTTATCCATATTTCTGTCCCAATGGAGGAAGTAATATTTGAGTAAGGTTGGTTTCTTATTTTGGTTAACACTACTTATAATGTTACGAGCACGAGGTATTGATGTCTTCATTTGGACAATATCAGGAGTTTATTGCCTTCAACTCAATATCTATTACTATTAGATTCTCTTTGCTACTACTGTAGTTATGTCAACATCACCTCTCATATAATGTAGGAGTATTGTGAAAATTAGCTTGGTAAATATAGCAGCTGTTAAGGGATTATTTGTATGCCATTTCTTGTGATTAGTTTCCCCATCATATAGAGTGTCGTAGGGGGAGAGGATAATTGGGCACAAATGAATATGTATTTTCTTTTTGCGGTTCCGGGGATTATCTTGTTTATGATTGCAATTACTGTTATTTTCATTCGTGCTTCGTCTTTACTTGTGGTCAATCATATTTAATTTTGAGTATCAAACCAAGTCCCGTTTTATATGGAAACTAGTTCTGTGGGTTTCCTAAATACTTTGAATTTATTATTACAGCTTAACTCTGTATATTTTAAGAGTTGTAGCGAGTACAGTTATGTAGTGCTTTAATGGCGCCAGTGTTTTATCTGCGAATGTATTTTTTAAAGTATATTCTTGGAATATATTCTGACAATGTTTAAAAGTACCTTCCATAAAAGAAGACGATGTCTAAAAGTTCATGATAGGAATTTGAACATTCATCAGGATCCGCTGCTAAGAGAATGGTTGAGTTTCTTGTCAGTTAACTGAACGAATCTTATTGGTGAGCCACCTGACTACCAAACCACTAAGGGAATGATTGAGTTTTAGAGATTTGTTCAGTGGGAAGAGTGTATTAGAGATGAAAACCTTAAAGATGTATTTGAAGAATATCAACAGTAATATTTTATGCATCTACTTAGATTTGTTTTTCTTCATATCCGTTTATAAATGATTAATCCATGTATATGGCCTTAGTAACTAACCTTTAAGAAAAAAAACTAACCTTTAAGAGAGAGGCTAGGTAGGAAACTATATTTTATTGTTTGGTTCGAAAAGTATGCAATAGCCTGTTTCTCTTGTGGCTTTATTATAGTTTGCACCAAGTAATTGACATATGTCTTTTCTCTGTTTGCTTTTATGTGGGTTGTGTTTATCTCTGTCTTCTTAGTTACATTCTACTGACGAGGTCCATATCACTGACATGACCTGAAACAGTGGTGTTCCGCTGCTTATTTGAGTTACAGTTTTTATAGTTTACTAATTAAAGTTCTAACGTGAAAGACGAGGAAAACTAATGATAAATTAAACTGTTGGCAGGTTGAACTTATCAAAGCCTTGTTGTGAACTATCTGGTCATGAAATTAGCGTGTTCTTGTTAGACCAGTTTCGCCCTTTTGCTTGTATTTGATTGTTTAAAAAGCTATGCCTCTACTTCATGAGAGACTTTCTTTACTCTCAAGTTTTTGAAATTCAAATCAGGGTCATATTCTTAGTGTGTGGCTCCTTTGTTGCCTGTTTAATTTTCCAAAGTACTTGATATTCAGGTCGCTCTTTTGGAGGAACAGCAAAATGAGGCTGCAGAAAACGAGGCTGAGGAGAAGGGCGAAGATGAAGTTAAGTTGAATGATGCCAACTCTGATGCAGTTGAGCCAACGTCCAAAAATGAAGTTTTAGATGAAAAACCTGACATAAATGACGTGCCTATGGAAGAAAATCAGGTAAAACGCCTGCCCTTGGAAGTTTCAGTGCCATATGTTAGACGAAAGCTTACTGTTATTTTTTGGGGGAAAGTATATATCGTAATAATTGCTGATGATGTTATTTTGTTGTTGTAGTTTTTATTCTGTGAGCTAATGGGTAGTTATCTCTTGGATTTCTGTTGTCAATTTGTGATTCTTCTTCTTTGTCCTTGTAGGTAGTTGATGTGAAAATACCTTTTTATAGTAAAGAAAAAATGTTGTTTGGGTTCTGGGAGTAAATTTCCTTTACTTTGGTATACTTATGTTGATTTAATTTACCATTAAATTTAACAATGATTAGGATCTAGAACAAATATTATAACGTTCATGCTTACATATTTGCATAACCATTTTTTTACATTGTATTTTGGAATATCAGGATACAGATGAGCCACCATCAACAAGGCAAGATCTGAACAAAAATCTGAGTTTCAACTTGAACTCTAATGATGACGACCCTGAGTCCGATACCAATGTTGATGAACATTGAAGATGATGAGCTGGTTTGGTTGAAATTAGAAGGCAGCTTCTTAATGCAAAAACATTGTTTTTATTTTAAAGAAAAAATTGGAGGAAATTTGAAAGAGACGGCACTTTTGATCAGAGCTGAGTTATACCTTATAGTTTTGACTTACTCCTCTTACAACGTAGGAGAACACCATCAGTTTATACATTAGACTTACAATTTTGATGTACCATCTGGTATTTTCTGAGCTGATTGCAATATGTATTGGAGTCATTTTTATAAGGATAAAAATATAATCAAAGATTGTTTTCGATTGAAATGAAGTGAGATTCTCATTTTCTTCTCCAAATTTTGTTGTTCTGATTAGATGGAAATGGTCAGAGTTGATTTTGTAGTTATAACTTGCCTAAAACATGTCCTAAAAAAGGATCTTGAAATCAGGTCCTGAGAATGGAACCCTTGATTGTACTTTCACATGCAGTCTAATGGAATAATTTTATTATGGACCTCTTCTGTATGAAGCCGGTGCATCATATTACTTTTTCTCGGTTTCAGGTTTGCCAGATTGAGTAGTCGCAATGTGTGACTTTTCTTTCACACTCGGATATACTCTTGATTGATTATAGACACCTAGTGAATAAATGAATAAAATTCTGAACTTTTTCTCTTCATAGTCACACATATATCAATATGCCCAATAAGCCATTTTCTTAGATGATAGAAATACTCCTTAGTTTAACTGAACTAGAAACCTCTCTTTATTTGGAATCTCACCTTCTCTCTCTATATCCTTGGCGATGGAGGCTTGGCGGCTAACTTGTTAGTTTAATGTTTACTGACGTCGTCTATGTAGCATGGATCCGGATTTGGGTGTTGGACACGATACAAGTTGGATACAAAGGTACGGCAAAGTTTGGAAGTAAAAGATTCGACAAAATTGAGATATGACACTACATTAAATTACAAAAGCATGTGTTCAAAAAGTAGTCAACCGAAACAAAAATAAAGTACGGCTTAAGTAACCCCAAACTCGCCAAGCAACTTGCTACCTTGTTGTAAATATAGTACTCCGTATGAATTAGTGACCAATTGTAAATTTTTCAATGTTAAAAAGTACCTAAACTTTATGTGTGCACGAAGTTAGAAGACATCATTGTAATCACTACTAGAAAACAGGTCAATAAGACCGATTTTATTTTTTAACCACCTTAAGTGTAAGAAAACTGCCTTTAAAATCTTTTGAGGCGGTTTATGGATCGCCATTTCCGCAGGCGTGGCTAAAAGATTAAAGGCGGCTTACAACCGCCTCTAAAAAAAAAGGGCGGTTTTCAACGAGTTTATAAGGTGATTGAAACCACCTTCAAAGATATCACCCAGTAAAACTGAGTTATTAACTTGACCTTTGTTGATGGCATATATGGTCTTTTTAAGCCACATTATCTTATAAGCTATGGCGAGCCTGCTTTTCTTTCAAGGCTCGACTTAATCGATTCGCGTCGGCTCCGATCTTCCGAGTTGTCAGTCGTGGATTGTATCTGCTTCGACGACGGGATGCTCTTCGTGCCTGCACAAGAAACGAACATGGGCCCAGGGTTGTAACCAGATTTTCCCTTTCCAACGATCAAGTCAGTATAGGCAAGACTGAAAGTAAGTATGTAATGAAGGGTGAGGGATCGGACCGGTTACAAGTTGTGATGTCGGATGTCTCGGGTTGAGTTCAGGTAGTCCGGGTTGTTTCGGCTTTATCTCTCATCTCTTTCTTTCTGTCCCCTCTCTAAGTAGTATTAGTGAGGGTATTTATAGTATGATCTAAAATCGTAACAGCCCTTGGATCACTGTACTGTTAAGTTCTAATCCAACGGCGTTAGGTCATTTATGACTCTGACAAGAGTACTGTCCTTTTCCGGGGCTCACAGGTGATGGCATGTGATTGGGCCACGTCGATGAAACACCTGGAGGGTCCCTCAAGGGAGCAGCAACATTAATTGAGGAAGTGTACTCAACACGCTTCTTTAGGCCGGCCTAAGCTTAGCTCGGCCTTTCCAGATCTGTGGCGTTACGTCACCCAGGATTGACGGGGCCCGGATTACATGTTGTGGTAGTGGTATTGCCCCGGACGAGGGGGCGCTGACATTCCCTCGCCAAGCTACATGCTCGATGTATACATGAATTCAATATAGATGTGGATAATGTACTGTTTACTATATCGCCGGTAAAAAGTGAAAACCCAAGCCAAACCGGGCCTTCATGAGGTCCGTTGATCATTTGGTCTCTTGCGGAAGAAAATAATTAAGTTGCAAGAAATACAAAAAGCAATTGCTAATTCAACAAATCTTTATACTTAGGGTGTATGATTGCATCGTAAAGGAGTCAAATGACCTTCGTGATGCATATTTCATTAACAGGCATAAAAAATTAGCAACGAAGTTCTGCGTACTTTTTTGCTTCTAGCAGATCAATGGTGAGCTTTTAAATATTCTAACTAGTACTTTACTGCCTGTAATACTTGATTATATTTTGAGACTAAAGTTTTACAAGTTCTATATAATATATGAAAAATTAAACATAGTGGAGAATTTGCCGAAGGATATAACTACATAGATTAGATCATAATTAAAGAGTGAACAAACAACAAAGTACGTAATACAGTAAAACAGGAAGTTGTAAAAAGACCATTTACTTGAAAATACTATTTTTTTCATGGTCTAATAATGCATTGCTGATCAATGTATTGATTCTGCTTCTACTTTAAACATGGTTAATTAGTTTTTTCCATATCTCAAAATAAAAGCAGTTACATATTAGCAAGGGGTGATACCAAACTTATCATCCACATCCACATCCACATCCACATCCATCATTAGTGCTTGGCTTAGTGTAACATAGGGTGTTAAAGGGACAAAACAGGCTAGCACAGTCGGGGCATGCGCCGTATCTAGCCCCAATAATTAATTTCCGATTATGATTTATTTCCTGCTTCATGGGCATATTTTCTTTTGATGTGTTGGCTTCATCTGCCACTCCTTCAGCTGCGAAAAAAATTGCATATTTCGTTTGTGTACTGCATATATAAGTACTTTGCATGATTAGTGATAGCAATATTTCTAACAAAGATTCTGTTAAAGTGTAAACAATTACGAAATAACATGGGAGTATAGAACAAAAGAATAAGTGATGTAATTAATGTACCAGCAGTGATAAGGAGGATTGCAAGAAATAACATCTTGAATGTGATTATATCCATAATATTGTTCTTTGATCTATTTCATCTCTCGTGTTTCATTAACTATATGCATATAAATCATTTTTAGCTTTTTACCTAAACTTAGTAACTTTGCAATTATTTTATAGTACAAGAGTGTATAGTGTCAAGTAACCAAGTGTAAAAAATACATACACAAAAAAAAAATATATATATATAACTGCATTTTTGTTGGGATCGGGTGTATCCAACATCGACAAGATATCAGATAACAAGTGTCCATATTAATAAATACACATGTGGTTTTTTTATATTAAAAAGATCACTATTGTGTTTTTTTTTATATATAAAAATAATTTCTTGTAACATTAACCATCGCATCACAAACATTTATGATAATGTTTACGAAATAATTTTTAATAATTAGATACTTTGGCCCTGCGAGGTTGCCTAAAAAACATGCGGTGTTTTTTCACAGTAGCTTATATATCCACATTCTTTCAGCAAGTGTATTCGTCAAATCCTTCTCTATGTTTTTTCTTGCCAAGTATTGTCTATTTAGATTAACAATATCTTTGTCTAGCCTTTATCCATATCCATATGGATCTTTTGGTATGCACAGTGCATTTCGATCTCCGTGATTGACAATATTGTAGTGTTCATTCTTGATAATTAAGTCTCTTTTATATTATGTAATTTTAGTGTATTTTTAATCTATTTACGGTGTGAGTTCTTAGGGGGTTTTGAGTTATAAGGCTTCTGAGCGTCATTTGTGTTTTTGTATTATTTTCTTTTACTTGGGCATTGAATTATGTAATTCCGCCAGTTATCTTAATAATAATGAGGTTTGATTAAAAAAAATGTCCACTTGCTGCAATAGAGGACATGTTAGACTTGTTGTATAAGTGAATCAGTAACATTAATTATAAGTTGATCCAAACAATGGTCTCCATGGGAAAACACATCCCGGTTTCGATCCCGGAATAATTTGGAATAATTTGGTTGGGTGAAAACCCGAAAATTTCAAGTCAGAATGGTTCTGGGTTGGGTCGGGTTTTAGGGGATTTTTCACACCCCTTTAATAAAATTTGGGCCAACCCCATATAGTAGTCGGCAATTAGTTTTCCAATATGCAGGTCCAGCTTTTAAACTTCTTCAATTAGTTACCCTTTTGTTAAGATGCATGCCATGCATATTGCAGGTCCACCATTGAGTTGCTCGTTTTATTTGCGAAGCCTTTTCTTAGCTATAACATGTTGGGTTCAAGTCTTTTTTATTACCATCATCACATTATAGCAGGTTTATTTGCCTTTAAAATGTTCCACTAATACACCAGTACCGTACATTGTCACGAATATGCATGTGTATGCAATTAAAAGCGACAAGTTACAGTTTTAAGAATAGAATAATGCATGTGAACTTTGAAGATAGAAAATTCAACTACAGTACTGCATCTTCTGTGATCCGAAATGACTGTGAATTTTATTGTTTTATGATAGTGTTTACTTTTTTTTAGTGCACTGTATTAATTTAAGTACTTCTTTATAAAGAATTGTGTTAAAGTTATGCGTTTTATTTTAATTTTTTATTGTTTATAGAGTTTTTTAAAGTACATGCATAATGTATCAAACCGATAATGACTGGCTTGTTTGGTTCACTTCCATTTTTGAATGGCACAAAATGAACTAAAAATATAAAAGAAACAACAATTAAGAAGTGAACACAGAACACACAACAAAGTAATCATAAGAGAGTTGTAATTAAAGACCACTTATTTGACAATACGAAGAGAATAAACTCCATTAATTAATATTCCATGGTCTAGTAAATTTCTTTTATAGCCCCTGGACTAGTTTGGTATTCCTCACTGCAAATATAGTGATTCTGCTTTTACTTCATGAAACTGGCTCTAAATTTTCTTTTCCACGTTTCAAAATAAAAGCAAGTCACATATATATATTAGCAATGGGGTAGTACCAAATCTATCCTCTTAACATCCACATTGGCATCCGTTTGCAGTGCAACATGCAGCGTTTGGATCGAAACAAAAATGATGCTCACAATCAGGACATGCGCCAAACCTACCCCCAATAATTAATTTCCGATGAACTTGTGCTTCCTGCGGCTTCATGTGGTTCTCGTCCTTTAGTGTCGCGGTGCTATCTGTCACTCCCGCAGCTGCTCCTAAAATTGATTTGCATATACACTCGGTTATGTGCATTTACACTTGTATATACTATGGTATATATTTTTTTTTTACCGGAAGAATCATTGATTAGTTCATAAAACATATTTAATTTTCAAAATCCGGATTCTTGAGTATTGTTTAAGATTTGGTACATATATTGTAGCATTAGTCAAAAACAAAGAGTAAAAAGAAGTATAACATATGTAGCAGCATAATATATGTACTAATTTTTAAAAATGTTTTATAATAGAATTTTATTTAATTAAGTATCAATAGTATGTATATTTTCATCATTTTTTTTTTTATTTTTTTATTTTTATCTAGGTTATGATTCAAAAGGTTGATTTCAAGTGCAAAGGCCAAAGAGTTTGATTTGAAGCTGAAAAGGCACATGCATACCTTTACGTTTTGAATGGAGCTCTTGAAAAAAATGCTTTACTTACAGTTTGTCTTGTTATATTAATCCTTGTATTTTTGATGGATTTTTTCTTATAAAGATTATGTTTAATTCATTTTTTTTTTGAGATGCTACACATATTAATAGAATGTAGAGTTGTACCAGTAACTAGGAGGATTGCAAGAAATATGAACTTGAATGAGATGTTATCCATAATCGTGGTATTGTACTTGTTTGCAACTTTGAGTTATAAAATAATGTGGCCTTTCTACTACTACTACTACTGCTATATATATATCATGTGATTCATATTTTATTTTGGATATTTTAATCTGAGATGCAATTTAATAGTATAAGAAAAATTCTAGTTACACACGGAAGCTTTAATTCCTATTGCTATTGTATTTAGTGTCTTGGAGGAATGTAAAAAAGAGGATTGTGTTTCTCTTAAAGAACCTTTTCTCTTCAAAAAGGGGTGAACAACCAATAATCTGCATGTGGTTATCCGAAATTGAAATAGTCCCAACACAAATCTATCAGAAATTTCAAATACAGTAAACAAATTATTGCATGATTGACCGTCTCAATTTTCTTTCTCAGTTAGCATATATTTTCGGATTTATTTACAAAAAGAGCATAAGATTGGCCGTCCGTGTAATTCTTTCTCATGACCTTTTCTAGAATTTTTTGCTCTCTTGTCACAGCTATGCTTGTTTGGCAGATATGCTTGTTTTCTTTTGTTACCTCCTGCAATATACAAATACCAACTCTGGTTGGCCTTCAAGCTCATGATGTGATTCATCAAATTCGTAAAAAAAGATGATTTAAAGATCAAGAATATGAGTGATCAATCAAAAATATTATAACAACCATTGTTTAGATATAATTGGAAACTATTTTTTCTTCCTTTTTTTTTTTACTATTTTCTCAACTTATTTTTTTTCTAATAACGTACTCAACGTGAACTTTCTAAAAAAAAATGAACAGAAAGACAAAAATCAAATTACTTACTCATAAAGTCACCGAAAAGTTATTATTATAACTTACAGTATTACTAACTCGTTTTCGTCTTACAAGTTTAGTGAAAACTGTCAAAAGAAAAAAAGAAAATTGGGGAACTTTATTTTAAAAGTAGTTAACAATGTTCTCTAACGTAACACGACTCCAATTTTCATCCTAAAGTCCTCTGATCCTGTCCCCTGTGGATTCGTTCCATCACGTAAAAGTAATCGACATTTCAAGTTCTTTCAAAACACATGTTAGGCAAGGAAATGCATAATATGTTGCAAGCTCCCAATCATGTTATCACTAATGCATTCGTGCCATGTCTTGAGCTCAAGTGATTGCGGAAGAACCATCTGTCTATATACGTACGGTATCATAAAATCATCGATTAGCAAGAAAATTCACTCTACCCAACTGTAGAGGCACAACCATGATGCCCAATTGTAGGAGAATTTATGTTTATGATATGTCAAGAAAATATGTGTACACGAAGAACTAATATGAGTTCAAATAATTTGATTAATTTGATTAATCAGAAATTCTCCAAAATAATTCGTAACTTTCCGGAATTTAAGTCCGTAGTCCCTGATTGAAATAGCACTTCTACCTCTATACATGTCCATACGATCTAAATTAAATTTCCAGGATTAGGTACAATACATTATTTTCCCAATTTTTTTTACTAACTCTCAAGTACTACTTTTATATATACATTAAAATGTCTATTTTTTTCACTTTCGATAGATTTCAAATTTTTCACTTTTAGTGTTCCCTCAAATAACAAACTAATTAATTAGGAGCTAACTCAATAAAAAAATAAAATTAACTAAACAAATTTAACGAGGTGGGAGTGTATAGTTAAAAGTCAAAAGTGAGGAGTTTAATGTAGATGTATGATCACATGAATAACTTAGATTTGTTGCTGACTTTTTTTGCTAATTAAATGTTATTTAATTATACCCTTGTGAACTAGACACAAATGTGAGCAAAGTGTTTATTCCAAATGGTTAAGCCTTTAATACGCGCTTCATCATAGTTTAATTCATGACACCTCCAAAAGAAAAGGTTATATATATATAGAGTGGATACTTTCCGGAATTGAAACAATTTGACTATTACAGGCTTAGAGGATTATTCTAAAATCTAAATACAGTGCACCGATACGTATAAAAGAGGATTAAACTCCTATGCTAAGAGTCGTGTGATTTAATTAAGTACATCCCATCACTTAAACAAAAGTTACAAAACAGTCTTTATAACATTAGAAAAAAAAACAACAACATAAAACTAACCTTCTAATCCAATAAAAACCCTAATAAAAATAGAGAGTTTTTACCACCCTAAATTTAATTATTAATTAAAACAAAAAAAAACATTATTAATTTTCCATCAAACATTGCAAGGAAAAAAACAAAAACCATAAAACTAACCTTAGTCCAATAAAAAGCCAAATAAAAATGCACAACCCTAGTTGATACCATGCACCTAAATTTAATTATTAATTAAAACAAAAAAAAAACATTATTAATATTTTATTGGGTTGGGTAATATTATATGTCTTGTATCAAATCTTGTTATTTGTCACGATTTGAACGTGGGCATAGGGAGAAAAAGACCTATGAAAAGGATTGAGAGAAAGATTTGGTGTAAATATTCCCATATTAAAATCTTGTTATATTTAATTATTAATGAATCGAATCCATTACACTACAAAATAATGTTTGATTTAGTGAGAGTCAAAAACTGTCACAAGACTGTCATTAATTTAAAAAAACTGTCACAAATCTGTCGCAAACTGACTAAACTGTCACAAAGCCGTCACAAAAACCGTCGCTAATAAGCTCGTAACAAAAAAATACCGTCACTAATCCCGTCGCTATTTGAGTATTTTTTTGCAGTGTTATAAGGATGAATGCATCACATTTTGAACAAAAAAAACTTAAATTTAAATAAGATAGAATGCAAAAGAGATGAACGGAAAAGCTACAACATACAAATGTATGGAAATAAACTTTGTAGAAAACCATAAATTAAACAGCATTAAAAAAGAGCTCTTCATTATTGATTCGCCTATCGGACTAAGGTTGGCATTTGCTCATTACAGATGTAGTAAATGTTCTTCAAGATTTGGTTTAAAATGTAATATTTTTCACACGACACATTAAAAACGGTTACAAATTCGCGACCAGAAATACCAAACTTAAGACTTCAATAAAACTACATTTAACGGATACAATTACACACGCATGCTCCAACTGTAGTGTCACAGGTTTGGGTGCAAATGTTAGGATCTGTGCTGAAACAAGGGTCATTATATGCGCACTGAAAATCGGCGGTGCATGTGATGGATCTCCTTGCAGAAGCATGTGCTTCCTCGCTCATTCCGTTGTTGTATTTTGTTGTCAAGTCGTTTGGTGCCTGTGCAGCTCCTGCTTCATGTAAAATTGATATAAAAGTCAGAATATCACAATCAGCTATGAATATATCCATATCTATCATTAGATATTAGACAGTTTGGGGTGATGAACGTTAAAACTAAATCCGCTCAAGGGGTGAATTTTGACGCAGAAAGATCACATAGAAAATGCCGAGGAAGTCCGAGTCACCTGTATGTCCTATTGCAAAAAGATAATATGGCATGAATTTGCCTTCTTATCGAAGATTTTGGTTGTAAATTTAACCAGGGAATTATAATGAAGCTAGCATGTTTATGTTTTTCTCCGTGAAGCTTTAAGGTTTTCTACTTACGAGTTACGATTGTGGCCTAGTGTGATACCAGAGATATTTTGTTTGTTTGTTTTAAGATGTGAATACAAGGTTAAAAAGCATTATACCCTTTAGCACGGTCGCTACAGATTATGATTACGGCATAGGGTGATCCCCGAAACCAGAGATTTCATGTGCATTCATATGGGTTTGTTCTCCCTTAATTTAACTTAAATGTTATTTGAAAATGTATAAAGTTTATTGTTCATAAGACGGTTGTCAAAGACCAGATTTTTGCACTTCGCCTCCTTATCCGTGTATGTGCGCCGATTGTAAACCCAACTTGTATTTATGTTTAATATAACTAAATTTTGATATAAGATTAACTGATTAAAGGATATCGCATGTTAATCGAAGAGTCTATATAAAAATAAAAAAACGATGAAGAGAAGTAAAAAGTATACTTAGAACAGTAAGTATGGTACCAGATACCACAATAAGAAGAAGCATTATCGCAAGGAACAAAATCTTGAATGGGATTTTATACATACTTCTAATTATTGCTTGGTATTCTGGAGTATGGAATGATGCACTTTTCTAAACTCAAGAGCTCTACTTATATATGCACTTATGAGTATTATGACCATATCTTGTATACTCATAATTATTAACGACATTTAATTATATTTTGCTACGTAATCTCTGATTATTTACTTTTACTCCCTATATGTTAATTTTAATAATATAAAATTTGACACATTATCATTTAATTGAATGTTAAATATCACATATGTAACTTAAATTTAACATTCACATTAGTGTATTAACTTAACAAAGTTATCTAATTTTAATGAAATCTCATTAATTAGTTATTTTGTAAACCCCATTGGCTACTAATATAAGAAATAAAATAGGAGTATTTGAAATATAGTTCATATTTTAATTAATTGTATTTTGCCGTATCATTAATTAACAACGTTAACAACATTGTTATCTTTAACAACTTTTTTAACATCTATAAAGATAACACGTGATTTAACATAACTAATGGAGATAAAAAAATGGATTGCTAGCTAAGTATTTTAGTTAACAATATAGATAATAACACTATCGTAGATGCTCTTATGATTTACTCTTTTCGTTTCAATCCAATCGTCCATGCACGTAAAAAAAAACTAGTAAGCAAATGTCCAAATGAAAATTTGCAAAATCTAATTTATAGACTACATTACTAACTTTTGAAAATTTTATTTTGACACTTTAGTTAGTTTTTTGTAAGTTAAGATTACATGTAATTTTTTAAAGCACGAGTAAATCATGCCAACTTGTCGGCCGATTGGTCTTTCTCTTCCCCGACTGGTCGGCCAACATTTTCAATTTTTTGGGGCTGATCTCTGTCACTGACTGGTCGAGTAGCCCTTTGTTCGGTGTAATCTTTACGGGTCTCGGCCTCATTTATTTAATATATACTATGGTTTACCCTAAAAATAAAAGTAAATTAAAACAGAGGTGGATGATAATGCTATTAAAGTGTTAAATACCGTTTCAAAGTTACAATCCAGTTCCTTTCATCCTTTGATACTTTTTCCAAAAAAAAATCTACTCTAGCTACGTCATTTCATATGGCTCTGAAATTGGTTAGGATTTTAATCCGGCAGCATATTAAAAAAGTTCTACACCATTTTTTTATTATTAGAAATTAAAAGTATTACAATACTTTGGAAAACGATCAATTACAACCGGAAACGGGTAAAAGTTCTACACTTTCTCAATAGGACAGAAGATCGTATTGCTTTGACCCTTTTACCTTCCATTCCATTCCATTGTGTTCAATGTTTAAAATTTCAAACTAGTCTTTTCTAATTGGAAGATGTGATTTTGTTTTCCGGAAAATTATATACCTACTAATCCGGAAAAAATAAAACAATCCTATGTAATATTTTACTCGTCCCATAATAATAGTACAACTAGGTTTTTTACTCCTATAAGTTTGACTTTTTAATAAAAAGTTTTTCTCAAATGCCCAGAATTTCATGTAAGCTATGCATGGGGTGCTGGAAGGTTAAAACATGTAATATTTTTGTTAATATACAATATTAAAAATCAATTTTTTCTTAATGTAGGATGCTATATATAGTCACTCTACTTCTAGGTCTTCTCCAATTTTATGATGGTGAATATGAGGGGAAATGTAACCATTTAGAATTTGCACCTGATTCTTATTTTTTCTTTTATAGATTTCCAAGTTTTCAGATAGTGTAACTCTTCTGGATGAAAACCGGTATATATGCTTATTCTAAGTGCATTTTTTATTTTTTGTAACCTTGGTCAAGAATTAATAATTTAATTTTCCACCACGTCTCATGTCTCATGATAAGAGCAATTACATGTCTCACAATAATTGGTATCATTTATCTGAGAAATCATATTACTTTCCCTCTATTTAAGTGATTTGACAACAAAAAATGATTCACCCTAAACCAAACATAGTACCTTACTCATTATTTTTTTAAAATTTAACAAAAAATTACACTTTTTCTATTTTACGTAGCACTTCTACATTAATACAAAACATCAGCTTACTTATAAACTTTCTTATTTTCATTTTATATTTCTTTCGTAATTTAATGTACATTCATGTGGATTTTTACATTTATTAGTCTCTCTCGCATACCCAAATTCCTCAAACCCTAGCTACAGCCGCCGCTGCGCAAGCCTGGGTGGAGGGAGGGGCTCCTCCTCCTCCTGCCCTCAACCCCAACCGCCACTTTCTCTCTCATCCCATGTTCTCTCTCTTTTTTCCTATCTAACTCGCCTCTCACCCCCTTTTTCCCATCCGGCTCTCCTCCTCTTTCACCTCTACCGTCTTTTCTCCGATCTCTTTTCTCACCCCTAGCATCTTCTCTCGCCTGTTGTCAAACCCCGAGATCTTGCGTGCTTGACCTTCCCCGTCTCTTCCTTTGACCAAGTCTCAGATTTGTTTGCGAATCAATTTTGACTTATTTGGGTATAACTTTTTGCCACTCAAATCTTCCTAGACATGGTAATTTAACTGTACCGTGGGTAACCGTCTTTTGCTTTTTACGCTTCCGTCTTTGTAGGTCTGCTTAGATCGGGCTCTTTCGCGTATAGGCCCCCGGTTGTGCTAAATACTAGATATGGACTGGGATTATTTCACACCATGTGGCTCCCCTTTTCCTGCAGTTCGGTAGGTATCTCGCTTGTCTTAATTGTGAGGTTGTGGACCTAGTTTATTCCAAAAAAGACTTTGATTTTTCAATCAAATTTGGGTATCGTTTTTATGGTTGTACCCAATTTGTGCTGTTTGTATGACTTGATCTAGTCTCGACAGTTTTATAAATGCTGACGGTGCTTGTCGTGTTAGTTGTCATTTTTGTTTGCTAGGATAATGTAGTTTGGACTGATCGGTCCCTAGCTATTCCTGACATGGGAACAATCAGTGGATTTATGCTTGGTTGGGTTGTAGACTGTTTGGTGTAGTGGGTTGCTGGGATATTCTGTCTGGTTTTTCTTGTTTGATTTGGGTTGTCTGTGTGCTGACACCCCGATGATTTTTACTGCGTCATTTGGCTTACCCGCGTCTTGCCTTCAGTCTACATAATTCCTCGCAAAGTATGCCATCTCTACCTATATCGGCTGATTTTGGCACGATCGACAATATTTTAAATTTTCCTGATAGCTGAGATTATTTCATATTCAAATTTTACAGCTGCTTTTGTGTACTTTGTTTTTTATCAGGGGCGGAGCCAGCATAAAATGTTTGCGGTGCCAAAATCGAAGTACTTAATCTTTTTCCAAATTATGAAAAACGGAAAAGTCAGATTTGTGCACCTTCGTTTCTTCATTTTTTACCTTTTTTAATTTTTTTTTTCACCCTCTTTTCTCTTTATTTACTTTTTTGGTCAATTTTGACTTTATTTTTCAAAGTCTAAAAAAGAAAACGTAGCAATAAAGCCACATGGTGGCAAAAGGTAAAATTAATAAAACAAGGTACAAAAAGAAAAAAATATGAAAACGAAGGTATAAAAATATAAAAAAACCCCGGAAATCCAAACGTATATTAAATATTCAAGTTCACATATACTCATTTTGCATAGATATCTACGAACAACCAAATATTTGTTAAACTATTTAATTATACTCACTTTGCTACAAACCCCCAAAAGTTCAATTAAAAATTTTATTTGCACCCACCAGTATATGTTATTATAATTATTTTTTTAGTTTATTTTTTACAAATTAAGATGGGCATGTATCAACATGTTATGTTAGTCTCACTTTTTTTTAATCAGTATCAGGCCATTACAATATATAAGTAGTAGTACTATTATTAGCACATAAAAATCATACTACATTAATGTAGCAACAATATATAATTTAAAAGCGGTTGTCAAAAAAAATATTTAATTGTTTGCGAGAATACTTTATAGTTAAAATATTTTGAAAAAGAGTACTAAAAAAAAATTATTTTTTGAAATTCTGGGTTTGTCATGGCAACCACTTGTCACATACATTCATATATGATAAAGTGAAAAAGCAGAAGAGAAAGGGAATTTGAGTAAACTATTTAGTTCATTTTATTTGAGTAAGACTTTGATACTTCATAATTTGAGTAACGTTGTAAGTAATGCTAATGAAACAAAATCGAGTTTTTTTTTTGTTAAGTTCCTCAAATTGTAAAGAAAATGAGTTTATGAGGTTCATATAATGCTTGCTCTAGATATGAAATGTACATTTTTTAACATTTTCTAACATATTTTCTAACATATTTTCAAAGAGCAATTGCATCATATTTTCTAACATTTTCCCTAGATATGAAATGTACATTTTTTAAGATTTTAGGAAACAGTTTAACTTTGTACAATTTATCAAGTTTTTTTTTATATATAAATTGTGGAGAAATAACCCATATTTTTATTAATAGAAATGATTCCAAGTATCATTACACTAAATTAACAAGAAATGAAACTTTGAAAGTTAACAGCTTAACTTTACAACTTGATAGACTGCTATTTAATTAAACTAAAACTTGAAGGACCAAATATGCACTGGCCTGTGATAAAACTCAGACCAGATTTAGTGTAATAAAATCCCCATTTCATTTCCTTAGAATGAAAATCGTCACTGTGAGGAGAGAGACTCTCCTCTTCTTCGCCTGATTATCTTCTTTTGTAACTCTCTTTCTTCCATCAAAATCTGAGGTTTGATAGCCCTTTGCCTTCCAAATCGATGATGTTCTTCATCTGTTGGGTCAGATCTTTCCTTTTAAAAAATTCTTTGAAACCCTCTTTGCATCCAGTGTTTGCAAGATTATCTGCAGTACAATTAGCCTCTCGAACTACATGCTTCATCAGGTAATTTCTTCTCTCTAATTTGCTTTTGATCGCATCTATAACAATTCTAATATGCCAAGGAGCTGATATATTTTTGAGTCCAAATCTTCTATCCCCTATTCTCTACCCCCTTCGGTGCCCCCTTGCTTATTTTCACTCAAATTTTAATTTTTCACAACTTATAACGCAACTTTATAAACTTTTATATTATATTGTATTCAAATTTTAAAACATTTGAACATAATATTGTTTTAGATAATTTTTTTAATATTCAATGTTTAATTTACACTAATTTATACATTTATTCCAAAATAAATTTTGTGCGGATTTTCTTTTAAAAATAATTATTGGAATGTATTGATACATGTATTATAGTAATTGTACAATTTTTTTCAAGTTTTTTAGAATTTTTTTTGGATAAAATAAGCAAGGGGGCACCGAAGGGGATAGAGAATAGGAGGTAGAAGATTTGGACTCTATATTTTTAGTTATAATATTGACCAATTGAAACGAATCAGTTTCCAAAATAAAAGCCTGCATATTCGTTAATTTGTCAGGTTTACTACCTACTTACATATAATAACCATATATTATTATCAAATGCTAATTTAGTTTCTATTTATAAAAATTTCAATATACATGTGGGGTCCTATTAATATTAACTAAATTAAAAAGCAATGACAGGTTCACTTTACTGGTATGGGAACGATCAAAATTTGGAAGCCCTAAATTTTAAGGACTACAAGAGGAAGCTGGTGCAAGGAGATTTTTGTGTGTGAAATCAGTAAAACTAAGGAATCTGAGTATTTTAAAGCTTCACATGCATTTGTTCTTAACCTCAAAAATGAAGAAGTCTAAATCTCCCCTATATACAAGGTAAGATCTTCTTACCCCGTAAAGAATATATTATTATATTATTAACCTTTTCTTCCCATCAAAAACAAAATACAAAATACAAACAAATTTGTTAACCTATTGAAAATTTTCAATAATATGAATATTTCTCAAATATTAACAGGAACATGAATCATCATCAGCTATACTATAACTCTTATTTTTTGTCATTTTTTTTTAGTTGAAAAGTACTATTACAATTTATTAAAGTTCTAATGATATTAATAAAGAAATCAAACTTGCTTTAATAAATCGAACCCACCTTAATTTTAAAATTTTGGTAAACAAATAAAAAAGGTTAATAAATATTAACAAACAATAGTATATCTTATATAAATAGAAAGAATTATAGGGAGACTGTGATAACCGTGTAAAGTGTAGGGGACACCTTAAATTGCAAAAATCGAGATTTTCACCTCAAATATAAGGAGGATCGGAGAGAAGCCGGTTGCTGGAATCGAAATATATCAAAAACCATAAATGCGACATAAACCAAATAACTTCATCACTGATTAAAGAGTTAACTAATGACAAAATACTGAAGGAAAAATTGCAAGAGACCATTTATTCGACAATTTTTACGAGAATAATCTCTTTTACTTTCATGGCCTGGGAATTTTTAGTAGATCCTTACGATAAGTTTGGAATTGCTCATTGCAAAATATAGCGATTTTACTTCTATGCTTTGAGATGGTTTAACAATGCACGATTCTTTCCTCGAGTCCCAAGATAAAAGCAATCACACATTTGCAATGGGTCCGACCAAACTTATTATTAACAAATACATTTGCATCGTCTTCCAACACATGCACTGCATTGATTGCCGGAAAAACAGAAGTCTATGCAACCAGCAATAGAGTTGCATGTTTTCCGGCTCGCAATGACTGGATTCGTTTTATCAATTGTTCCAGCTAGCTTGTATGGAATGCCCTCGGTCAATCCTGATGCAGCTAGAAAAAAAAAAAGTCTGCACACTCAAAATTTGTATCATTTGATGTTACAAAGGAGCTCTAACCTAAATTGTTGGGGAATATAAATTAATAAAGAGATCAACAGTAAAGGGCAGTAAGATGTAGGTGAAAGTTGTACAAGCTCATCTTGGCTCTTGCAACAAGTCATAGTAGGTGAAGTATATTTCAAGTTAGCCACACTATAGCAAGTAATTACGTATATGAATATTTGTATTATGAATTATAAGATGCCACAAAGGAACTCTAACCAATTCTTTTTAAGTATAATTTGACTAATTAAAATTAATTAATAATGGAACTATTAGCTAGAAGCCACCTTTTTATAAGATTTTTTGAGTCTAAGTGCTGGGCCGAAACTAATTTAATTTTCAGTCACCTGGCCCAATAAAAAAAAGCTTAAAAAATGTTTTAATTAAGCTGTTTTTAAGCTTAAAAAATAACTTATAATCTATATAGAAAAGATATTAAAATATAAAAAAAAAGTTTAAAATTTATTTTTAAGCTTAAAAAAGATATTATAATCTACACGATAAAGATATTAAAGTGTAAAAAACAGCTTAAAAGTTATTTTTTTAGTTTTTTTTTAGTTTTTGTTTGAATTATTAAGTAAAAAAAAGATAACAAAAAGTTACGAAAATAATATCTTTTTTTATCACTTGTAAGGTGGCCTAAACTTAAAAATCGTATAATAATATATAGTGACATATAAACAAAAATCTTATTAAAAGTTGACCGGCTATCAAAGAGCTCAGGGACAATTAGTTGCAGGTATTACTTATTAGACTTATTTTGAAAAGAAGTCGTAGTGGTTGAACTCTAATTCAAATTTAACATAGTATATATATAGTACTTAATTCTATAGATTGCCGATTATTTTACGTGTCTATGCGTAATTGCAGTACTATCATTTTTGTACGTGTTTGGGTGGTTATTTGTAAGCCAAAGTGGGTACGTTGCGAATACCATGCGAAATTGTTTATACGGTGACTATAAAATAATCAATTTGAAATAGGTTGATCGGTACTACTACTTTCATTGCTTAATAAGTTTAACGGTTTGGCTAACTAGTGCTTCCGGGCAATCGCGTAACCATTTAATATTACGTCTAATTTTTATATTCTACCATAAGATTACAGCATTACCAACATTATGTATTTAATCTACCTAAATAAAGAAAATGTTATTAAATCATTACTATACAAAACTTTTTAAAACATAAATCAAACATGTTTATGCCTAGGGAGCATTGGTTAGCTTTTTGTTAAGTTATTAGCTTTTCGTTAAGTTTAATACTTGTAACAAACAAAAACTTTCCTAGAAAAATTACTGAAGATCGATGAAGAGCGAATTGTACCGGACACTGTGATAAGAAGGATGGTAAGAACCAGCATCTTGATTGAAAATTTGTCCATACTTCAATTAATTGGTTGAAAACTCAAAAGTAAAGAATTATGAACTACCTCTAAACCGAAAAATCCTTTATATAGAAAGATTAGGCTACTTATTATATTCAAAATTATTAATTTAAATCTCTTTCATTTATTTAAATAAGTGTCTCCATGCAGGCCAATTATATTGATTAAAAATGTGATCGGCAAAACAATACATATACATACAAATATATGAGTACCGCATAGTGATAATATCGGACTTTGATATATTTTTGTTTCTGTGTTTCCGGACGGGGGATCCGTTTTGTAGCATGTCGTTTGGTTTCAAAATTATTAATTCATCAGATACGTTCTTCAAAAGAATCAATTTTATAGCATAGTACGTACTTAATTAAGGACCCTGTATCAGAGGAGACATTATTATTTCTTGAAGTGCTCCTTCAACACCTGTTATCACCATATTTATTGTATTTTATTATGACATATTCGAGTCCTAAACATTGAGCGATGTTAAATGGTGTTGGATGATTCCTTTTGAAAGTTTGACCGATTGACACTAATTTGTGTGTTTCTCATGCCATCATGCGATTGTTTTGCTATGAAAATTGATGACCCTATACTAATTTAGAAAAAGTTGCAATTTTAATTTCTTAATTTAAATCAATAGAACTGTGCAACTTTGTTCTAGTTCAACAGAATGGTTTGGGGTCAAATATAAACTTCAAACTATTAATTGACTTCAAATTTTAGACGACCTTAATTAAAATAATTATGAAATAGTATAATTTATGAACCTAGGAAGGCCTATGGTTAATTTGATCGGTTCTTTGATTGGCAATCTGAACATCTCACAGTGTCTTTTTAAATTTAGATTCTTGTGAATTTGGTAGTATTTTTTCTTGAATTTGGTAGTATTTTTTCTTGAATTTGGTAATATTTTTGTTAAATAATATAGTAGTAATATTTTTCTTGAATTTGATAGTATTTTTGTTTAATTTGGTAGTATTTTAAATAAATATTTGGTAGTATTAATCTTAGTGAAAGAAATATTTTAACCTGACTGAAAGAAATATCGAACACTTTTGAATTTGTTTTTACTCAAACATATACCAATTGATGTACAATTTTTAACACTTTTGAAAGACACCTTTTGAAGGACATAACTATTCTATGCATGTAAAAAAAATAAATGAGAATCCACTTTAAGAAAAAAATGCTACGTCGTTTTTCAATAAGAAAAGGTGTACACCTTGAGAAGTGTATACTTGTGTTTGTGAAGTTTAAAAATTTTGTATGCATTTAATTGAAAAGAATTATAAACTATTCTATAAAGAGTTTTTTGCGGTTTTGTATAGTTAACTATCCAATTTATGTCATTTTGTAACCTGATCCAATGGTCTGGGAAGCAGAGCAACCCTGACTCAGAGTCAGGTATTCTGCCTCCAACAAATAGGCTGTTCAGATGAACCCAACCTTGTATATTGAAGTGTCACCTTAATACAAAAATGACATATTTATTGAAAATATTAATGTGCATATGACGATGACGATGATTATTGCGGACAAGATGGTTGTTCGTGTAGTTGAACACCAGATATAAACTTTTCAAACAAAAATGCATGGTAAAAAATGAATTATTATTAAAATTTTGTTAAAATATGAAGTTCAATAACCCCGCCCCATGTCAACCATACACGCAAAACATTCCAAAAAAACATACACACAAGCACAATAAAAAAAATAAAAAAATATATATATATGTTGTGAGTCTTATTAGCTCAGTATATATATTATATAGGGGATATAGAGAGAACATAGAGAGAGGGAACAGTAGGTCTTTATTAATCAGAATGTGTGTATATAAGAGGACCCTAACCTTCTTTATATAGTAGAGGTTAGGGTTATACAAGATATAAAGCTCAACTTAGGCCCACTATGAGTAAGGCTCAATAGTCCAATAATATCATACAACACTCCCCCTTTGGACGCCTTGAATTCTTCGTCTTCATGCAGTCGATTTGAGTCGAGTACATTCGCAGTGCTAAACACATAAAAACCTTATGGCCGGAAAACCCAGTGTGGGACAAAACCGGTACCTAGGAGAAACTGTGTAGCCGAATGATATAGGCCGAAATATAATGTAAGTAACTAACCACAAAACAGTGTGCCTCATCAAAACCTTGCCGGAGCAAACCCAATGGGAAAATCTCTGATCGAAGGAAAAAGAGTGCAACAGTGGTAGTAGTAGGGGATCGACAACAAAATAGGTGCCTCATCAAAACCTTGCTAGAGTAAACCCAATGAAAAAAACCTCTAGTCGAAGGACAAAAGAGTACACAGTGGTAAGAAGTATACAACAGGATACTCCCCCTAATTTCGGCAATCTTAAGTGAGGTATGATGGGAACGTGTCTCGCTAAAAACCTTGCCAAGGAAAAGCCAGTGGGAAAAAACCTTGGTCTAAAGACAAAAAGAGTACACGAGCATGCGACTGGATGCTCCCCCTCACTTGCACACGACAGTGTGCGAGGATTTCGACTAAGTAGTAATTAGTGCAATAAGCATTCACATGGATGCTCCCCCTCATTTGCACACGACAGGGTGCAATGATTTCATATTTCAATAAAGAGTACAAGCATTCGACTGGATGCTTCATTTACTTGCACACGACTGGATGCAAGAAAATCTAACATAGAATAGAACGAGCATTCAACTAGATGCTCTTAAACTTCATATGTGAAGATTTATTTCGGCAAAAAAAATGCTAAATAGCATAATCTAGTCATGTCTCTCTTGATCGATAATAACAAGTTGTCCTCAAATAAGACAAGTGTTTTATCTAGATCGTGACACAGAGCATATGCAATTCAAATATGGCTAATACGAGCTCGAAGCCATATACACTCTCTAGTCGTCTCATAGAGCACGAGTAGATCAGAGTGATTCGTTTGGAGTCATTCCAAGACCTCCAAGATATTGCCTTATTCCTAATGGTAAAGACAGACCATGTTAGGGATATCCCTTATGCGGGTCTGATAAGTAACCGGCATCGGTATAACCTAAAAAGGGTTGCGTTAATTCGAGTACCGAAGGGGATAGGTACACTCGATGACGCAAATGGGATAAACTAGCCCACTTCCAAAATTACCATAAGGTAAGGGAATGTGTCTTTAGTGCCATTTCGATGGCAGCGTGTTAGCGCGATGTTGTGTCGAGCTATACCATTCACAGCAGACAAGATGTTCGTCCTAGTACATTAGACCAAGTACAATGATGCGCTTATTGTACTTAGATATGAACATGATGGTTCAATATCTCTTCATCGTCTCATCAGGGACGGACTGAGTCTATATCAATGTCTAGTGATCGAACGATCATGGGAGAATCTGACGACCTAGCGTCATAATGACTAAAACGTCATAACACCTTCTTGGTGTAGTCTGAATCATGAACTTAGATTCAATCTTTACAGGACTCGATCATCAGGCCGAGTCACTACCGTTTCTTCCCAAGATCCTTCATCTCGAAGGCAAATCCAAAAGTGGATCGCATAATAAAACACGCAAGGGCATAATACTTGTTCAAGTATCCCAAGCTAATCAAGTACTCACTTAGGCGGTATACCACATCCGCTCGGATTATATTAATCCATATAGTGAACGTCTCAGTCAATTGAGATCGTGTTCCGTGGTTAGGAACTACTTGATTTAAGCACATGAAGTCACACAGGGACCTTCATCTATATCTCTTTGTCTAAATCCCCATAGAGATATAACCGTGACCATAATCGCATGCTGCATAATCAGTTTTTCGGAAACTACTAAACTGATAAAGTAGGGGACTGTTATAGCGTCCATTATGAGGAAATCAACCATCTCGTAATCAATTCCAAGGTGTGAGAGAAGCCTTGCGCTACTAGGCGAGCATTCTACAATCTCATTATTCTCATCAATTTTCCTTACGAATAACCAAATAAACGAACTCGTTTAACATTGGTGGTGTTGGAGCTACAGGTCCGAACACACTTTCGCTAAGGAGTCTACTTGGATTGCAAGTTTCCATTAGTACAGTCTATTCTCCGTTGACTTCAGGCAACGGTACATGGTTCCCTGTCATAATTTGTTCATATTATCAGTCGTCACCGAATATATGAACAAGTAATCAATGACAGTCTCGTTTCGCTTCAATATCGTCTAAGATATCATGATCGACAGATATTTCGAGATTATTAGGATGAGGAGGAAATCACACATCTCCTTGATCCTTTATAATCTCGTGCGACAAACGAGTTTCAGTTCACCACCTCTGGGGCTGAACGAATTAAGAACCGGTCAACTTCCTCATATCTTGGGAAGGATGACAGACTGACGGCCGACGACAGCGTCGTTTGCTTGGCGGGTTCGGCCAAAGCAACATGTTACGACAGGAACACGGCGTCCGACAGGGACGTCTATCCTTGCAAGCATTTTGCAGCAGGTATAAATGATCTCGTGACATCTCATAAAGTCATTAAATGCGTTTGGCATTTAGTTAGACTTGAGGGAGTCTATGCACTTACTTATCACTAAGTACAGTTTTGGGGATCAAGCTAAGACTGAGTGGGTTATGTCACGTTATTTCACGTCGTTCCTTATCAACGGTAACGTGCAAATCTCCCCCTAACGACGGGGAGAACAGTCTTAGCGATGTCACTTTCGCATATCATGCGGTAAAGAGATCGCTTGCCAAGGTTACTCTATCAAATGATAGGCAGGAGATTCATAATCGACTTATCTCCCCTTCAGAGGTCCATATTTTGAACGCTAGAGCGGATCAATCAAAATTGTTGGCCCGTGTGCGGCTAACCTTAGAGGGGGGGGTGAATAAGGTTTTGGCGATTTTCGCCTAATTAAAAATTCTAAACAACTAACACCCAACTTATGCAAATTCTAAACTTAGGCGTTTAATAAACTTAATGAAATGCTAGAAATCATAAACGCAAGCAAGAAATATAAGCAATAATAAAGTTGCGGAAAGTAAAAGTTTAGGGAAAGAAGATGACACCAAGATTTATAGAGGTTCGGCAAACGGCCTACGTCCTCTCCTCGGTACTACCGAGTAATTCACTATAATTCTTCTTTCGGATTTTACAAACCCTATCGAGCTCAATCGACCGATTGGCTCACCCTCTACCCGAGGTTCCTAACTCTTGATACAAGTGCAAGCGTACACGTCTAATGAGTCAACGACTCCCCCTCAATTTATGAGTACCCGAATGAAAAACCTAGAGCTTTTAAGCTTCACTTGCTTACAAAGCCTCTACCCGTTCACTCGCTCACAATTGAGTTTATAAAACACTCGATACAATTTTTGTTACGAAACGTAACTACACTCACTATTCTAATTGCTTCTTAAAAAGCTAATTGGTGAGTTGTTGATGAAGATCGAGCTTGAATCTCTTTCTCTTTGATTTTCCTCTTTCTCGAATATATATATACACCAAAATGGCGATATTAGGGTTTTTAATTGAGAGAGGTTTTAAGGATGATGATGGTTAAGCTTGGTGACTTTGGAGAGATGATTGGGCTGGTTAATATAACAGCAAAGTCTGTTTTTCTGGGTTATGACCGTTGAAAGGTTTTAACAGCTATTTTCCAGAAATTGCTGAAAAGCTGTTTTCGAAAACTGCAGAAAACGATCGGTCGTTTTCTACAGACGATCGGTCGTTTTCAGACAGACGATCGGTCGTTTTCTGAAAACGATCGGTCGTTTTTATACTGGACTCTCTGGAAGAAATTGGATCAAAAACGATCGGTCGTTTTTGTCCAGTCGATCGGTCGACTGTAATCCTGGTCCCGTAAATCTTCGAATGCTCATAACTCCTTCGTTTTAGCTCCGATTTTGGTTCCGCTTGAACCTATGGCTTCGTTATCGAATGCTCTATCATTTAAAGACCTGAAAAATACGTTTTCTATTTTTGGACAAGACAAGTATTATATCATCGAAATTGTAAAATCATTAAACACATAATCAAAGTAATAATCAAAATCATTATTGAACTCTATGTTCAACAAAAATATTAATTAATCACTCTAAACACGCGTTAATATGAGACTTCTGGCTTATAACCAGTAAACAGCTAGTACGCATATGGTGTTTGAGTGTCTATGGGCCTCATAACGGACCAATGCAGCAAAATAGCATAACCCCACACGAAAATATAAATCTTGGTGCGCAAAACCAAGAAATGCGTGCAATCATTTGTAGTAGCATCATCAAACTTTCCGTGAGTCCATTTGGGTCTGAACATAATCGACAGGATGTTCAATTTCAATTTCCAAATTCAAGTAATTCAAATCGAAATTTCGATTATTACTCTTCGGAATTATCAAGTCAACTAGACTTTTCAGGATAATCCGAATCATGAGCCATCAACTTAATGATAGGGCTAATAGTTTGGAAAGTGCTGCATTTATGTGCACAACATTAAAATGTGACCATATTGTCGATGCATCAACCATAACCATTTATATTTATGGTCCGTCTTATGGTTGGATAAGTCCACAATAACTCCTTCAATTCTTTGCAAGAATTCTACGAGTTCATTTCGTGATCTTTACACATACTAGTCTTTCAAATTTGAGCATTAATGGCATGAATTTCGGATTAATCGCGAAATATATTCTCAGAGAGAATCCAAATGCTATGTGATTATAAATCAAGCATCGTCTTTTGACCCGGGAATATCTCATCCGGTCAATGCCACAATATCAAAATGCTCTTATCAATCGACGACAGGCGAATGATAGTACAGACAATCATGTCTTAGCATCTAAATCATTTATCATTCGACGACAGGCGAAATGATAAGGTAACTTTGAATGCTTTAAAGAATGTGGTAGCAACCACTTGAAAGACATTTCAACTCCTCTAAAATACGTTTTTGAGTGGAGGCTATGTAAAGAAATTTCATTTCTTTCATGAGCTATTACCAGATAACACTGGTTTTCTCGAATATTTTATAACTCAACAAGGTACGACAGGACCTGCATGAGTATAACGCCTCATATTTGACAAATCAATTTGGTTTTACCAAAGATTTCGATTTTGGAACGACAGGTCCAGAATCGTTGTCACTGAGTGCTCTTTTAGGCAAGTAGTTGGTGAAATTATATGGTACACTGTTACCCACTATTTCCAAAAAACCAACTACACCACAAGTATTGCCTAAAATTTCATAATTTAAACTTTGGTCACATTTTTTAAAGGAATTTGCTCAATAACACTTTAAATTATTTCGAGATATTTCGTAAACAGTCAAACCATAATCCAAAAGTATGGTCCAAATGGAAAAATAATATTTCAAATGGAAAACATAATCCAGATTAGCGAAAAAATGGCTCAATGATTTATCAAAATCTAAAGAAAGGTATCAACCTCATTTGAGCCACAAAATCGGGGGTCTCAAGAGTTTACTTTCAGTTAGCTTTAACCACATTAGCATCGGTTTTTCCACCTTTATAATAGTTGTGAACTATTTAAGGAGTAACCGTGCATGACCTTTGTCTATATAGCATAGAGTTGGCTACTTGAGCATTATCTCTTGTTTTGTGACAACGAGCCATATTGTTCCTTTCAATTACTGTCTTGGAGCCACAGGTTTCGATTTCGACGATTGGCTAAGCGATTCATCGGGATCGTGACAGTTCGAGACAAATAACACTTGTCTCGGTTCTCGATTCGTGAATTTTTTTTTAGCAAAACCCTAAAATCCGGATAAACCTCAAGGTTTATAAATACCCAATATCCACCCGTTTACCAAAAATCTCCAATATCCGTGAGCGTATATCCTATTCTTCGCGAGCAAAGTGCCGATAACGTGTTGTGAGTCTTATTAGCTCAGTATATATATTATATAGGAGATATAGAGAGAACATAGAGAGAGCGAACAGTAGGTCTTTATTAATCAGAATGTGTGTATATAAGAGGACCCTAACCTTCTTTATATAGTAGAGGTTAGGGTTATACAAGATATAAAGCTCAACTTAGGCCCACTATGAGTAAGGCCCAATAGTCCAATAATATCATACAACAATATATATATAAAGAGAAATAATAATACTATATAAAGTAGTACGGAGTAACGTGAGTAAAATGCCTGGGGACGCGAAATTTGTACCATATCACCATTTAATTTAGAAAGAAAGAGACGACTCGATGACAACAGTATCTGTGAATGAAATAAAGATATACTCGTCCGTCCCACTGTATAAGTGTTATGCGAAAGCACGTCCAACTTTTATCAGATTTGAACATGTAACTAAATTACCGAAACGAAATTTTCTACACGGTTCAAATGTTAAACTATATGATAGAATTTAAATAAATAAAAAATCAATAACTTAGATACAAGTTATTTACCGGTCAAAATTGCACGTGATTTCGTATAATGCTTATAATGTGGGACGGAGAGTAATAGTTTTTCTGTGTTAAGTAATATAGCCTGAATAATTTCCTCGCGTGTGCAATTGCACAAGGAATTACAGCGTTTAACTCGCAAAAAATATGGCTTTGATAAAAAGTAAATGTAATTTTGCTTTACAGCCTATGAAGACTTGACGAAGGAAATAAAACAAAATTACTACACATTTGCAAGTAATTATTTCAAAGAGTCACACTAGTGTTTAGATAGAAGAGCAGCAAGATCAGATACAAGTAACAATTAACACGACTTGTTTCAGTCATGTCCTTAGAAATTCAGTTAGTGATGAAACAAATGATGGAAAGGTTAAACACAATGAACTAATTATCGGGAACGTATTTAAGACTAAAATTACAATATTAACTAGTTACATGTCTTAACTATAGCTAGGAATTAGGCACGAAGAGAAATAGTCGAGGCCATAGATACACAACCTTTCAAACGCTCAAGAAGGAAATTATTCTTTACAAGGCTTGAGTGAGAGGTAATTGGTAGCCCTTCCTTAATGCACTCGTCGTATTTCTCCAGAGTGGACACAATGTAACTAAAATCTGGTCGTTTTGAAGGGTTAATTGCCCAACAACGCTTTATGAGATGAGCAAGCGCAGGCTGGCAACTAGCAGGAAGTGGTGGTCGTTCATTCTGCAATTGTAAATAGATTTGTAATTCAGACTTTTTGCGTATATGAGAATGTAAATTATGATTAGAAAATCTGAGGGATCCTATTATACATAAACTCTGCGAAAACTGTAAGTAATGAACCTATCAGAAAATTTTATTTTAAGGGGTGACTAATGTACAATATTAACAAATTAAGGCGTTGTCAGGTTGCAGCTTTGAAGCTACTTTTTTCTTTTTGACAGCATTTGGTTAGTCGAGCTTTTCTGGCCTTTTGGCCTGATAGCTCTAGAGGTTTTAAGCTGGATGAACTCGCTCTTTTTTTTTTCAATCTAAAAAGTCAGCTATTTGCTTAAAAGATGCAACCAAGCGAGTCCTAAATCAATTTTCTCAAAGGAGACCCTTATAAGAAACGATCTAAAGTATTTTGATGCACAAAATTACTTTATAGAAATTTCATGTTTATCGTGAGAACAATGCAATGTGATCCATACACAGATTACTCCACGGAAAGTATAGTACTCTTATTGCTTTGTTGTTTGAAAAGTTATTCCTATGACTTATATCACCCAAGAAATCTGCATACATATCTTTATAAATACTTGCGAGTAAATGCTACTTAGCTAATTATGCTACTTCTCGGCCACTGCAAAGGCAGCCATAGAGATTATTGTTACCTACACACATTGATACAGATTACTTAGGTGATTGTGGGACTAGAAAGAATATTTTAGGGCGACCAGTTTGTTGATTAACAGATCCTTGTGTTGCCTACTATCACCTAAGCAATATGTTTACACATTTGCATTAATACTGGCGATAAGATTTTTAATTTTATTAGTATATCATTTTTTTCTTTTTTTGCAAGACGATGCTAACCTTCTCGGCGACAGCAAAGGCAGCCTGCACAGGTGTCATCCCTTGAAAAGGAAGCAAAGCCGTCGTAAGCTCCCATAACACAATACCAAAGCTATAAACATCAACTTTGCGAGTGTAAGGCTTCTCTTTGATCATCTCAGGCGCCATCCAACGGTACGTCCCTTTATTCCCTTTGGATTCGTGGCTTTGTGTTTCCAAACACGAAGTGCCGAAATCAGCGACTTTTACGCGCATTTCATCGTTTAGTAACAAATTGTTTGTTTTAAGATCCCGGTGGATCACTCCTTGTGAATGGAGATATTCCATTCCACGAGATATGTCGAGGGCTAATCGTAAAATGGTCTCGGTTGAGAGAGAATAAGGCTCTTTCTTGTTGAGATACATCCTTAGATTTCCTTGTGACATGTATTCGGTTATGATGCAATAAACAGGTGGCTTTTTGCAAGCTGCGATGAACTGAAGACGATGAAAGTTACAGATGGTTAAGAAGTCATCGAAACAAATTAACAAAATATCGGCCCACAGAATGCATATGGCTAAAAACAAAACAAATCGACTGGACACGTGATTATAAATGATAAAATTTATGAAGTGCTTTATGACTTGACAAAATGGAGAAGCTGGTTATCAAAAATGTATTTGCTTGTTAACTAGTGCGGAAAATTACTAACTAGTGCTTAGTGTGGAAGACATGGTCATAACTCATAAACACCTTACATAACCTTTTAATACTCTAAACCAAAAGGCCTGATAACAACTTAATCATATCACTTTTTTGTAGAGGCGCTGCTTATATAACTCAAAGCTCAGTTTTTTGGGTCATTTGTAATCCTGAAGGCTGAAGATGCTTTCTCGTAAAATAACAGTTAATGATCATGAATATTACTTATTAGGTTACATGCTAGAAATGAACACCAAACATGGAGTGAACTTCTAACCACTAGCAAAACATTTTGGTCTTCCTAACCACTAGTTGCAACATTCGAATCAAATGATCTTAGACCAATAGCAAATCTGACAGAAACCTGGGCAGGAAAAATATTCTAAAAGAGCCTCAGATATGCATTTATCTCATACTCCTAATAGTAGCTTTTAAGCCAGAAAAAGCAGTACACCTCAGTTACAATCTGGTCAACTAAATAAGGCCCAAGTGTACAAGGAAACAAATAAAAAGAATGACATGTCTCTCAATTCTAACCTGCACTATGTTCGGATGATATAGACGAGAAAGCAATTCAACTTCACTCTTAAACTGTTGTTCGAGCAAAACCCTTGTCTCCTCCTTATGAGTCGGTATTCTAACCATTTTCACCGCAACGGCCCTCTGCTTATATATACCGCGATAGATACGGCTATGAGCTCCAGAAGCAAACTTGTTTCCAATAAAAAGCTGAGAAAGATCAGCTGTCCATTCCTCCTTCGACGCCTCCCATGTCTCGACATTTTCTGATTCTAGAATCATCGACCACGATTCCAAACTATCGAATCTTTTCCTCTCCATGTTTTCTAAATCGTAATTCAACCTTAGCCTAGTAGATGAAGGGGCTTCCTTTGGTTTTCTGAGTTTAAATGGACGAAAACACGAGATTGACATTGAAAACACAATCCTTTTCAAGCTTGAAAGCGCTCAAATGATACAAGACATACAACTATCACTAGGAGCTTCCTTTAAAATCCCGTAAATTGATTCTGAAACATGACTCCTGAAGTTAAGTGTTGAATAGGCTAGTGTTTCCATGTCGTGTTCGAAAAAATCACAAAAGTAGTGGAGGAAATTTATCGAAAACATGGGTTCTGGAGATAAATATAAACTAGTGATGGGTTTTCATGTGTTCATGAAAGCATGAAGAAAAATATTTGCTCCACGGCTAGAATGAAGTGAAAGAGTTTCGTATTAAAGTATTATATTATCTAGGGATAAGATAAGCCAGATGAAAGACTCTACTTGAAAATTTTATCCATACAGAAATAGAAAAAAAGAGGTTTATAAGCATGACAAGTTATGAGAACAATTGAATATTAGATTCTACACAAACTCAAGCCTGATAAATAGAAAACCAAAGGGTGCAGTTTAAGTCACGGCTTTAACACAAAATGTTAAAAGGGTATTGAAAAATTGAACTTAGAGAGAAAATTTCAAGGTTATCTCGTGAAAAAGTAGAAATAAAGTGTTTTTTTTTCTAATAGAATCCGTTTCATCTCCTGTTTTATTTTGCATCATTCAATGCTAAAGTGGGAGGTAAAGCTCAACTGATTTTGGGATAATTACAAATATAATCCCCATAAATTCAATAAAAAATAATCTAATAAGGTCTTTGAACCTTCATTGGCCATTGTTACTTTCAAAATTAATGGACGTCAAATTAGTAGACCCGTGTGGGGTTTATTTCAAATATTATTACACTGTAACCTCTATAAATTAATACTTACTAAATTAATAAATTTTTTAAAATAATATTTTTTTTCGGTCCCGACTTGGACAAATGTAAAAAATCATCAATTTCGATAAATTAATAAATTTTCTAAAATTCTTTATATAAATATTGGTTCCGACAAAATTATAAATTAACAATTTTTTAAAATGATAAACATTACTAAGACGACTTAGTGAAATATAAATCTACTTGTGTAATTTAAATCATCATAATTTTTCTAATTACATCTAAAAGCTCTGGTGTAGTCTTTTCGAACTGCATCAAAAAAGTGTGAAGAGTTCTAGACCCGATAAATGGTTCGTTTTGTGTTATTCGTTCCTAATATAGTGTATCATCTTCAATTTCATAATCTTTATTGCTTCCAAAAACGGTATCCATAATTTTTTCTAAAGTCTATACATGTTAACATGTATCAATTTTACTAATCGAACAAACCATTGGCATCCATTTTATTATGATAACCGAGCCCATCAATCATTTTCTCAAGCTTATGAATACCTTCGTCAATGTATGGGTGGTCTTTTTGTGCCGACTTGTACCAACCGACCGCTTTTCGAGTCGAACCAATCAAGTCAGTACCAAAAGTTTGGTATACTGACATTACGGTACGGTACAACCGAACCGATATTTAAAAGTCGGTTCGGTTTCGGTATTCGTTTGGTGAGTTCGGTATGGTACCGATTCAAACCGAAATATTAAAATACACTATATAGACAAATAAACTAAAAGACTTATATACACTTAATTATTAATATTGTCATAATATACTTATATTACTTTTGCTACTGAATACTTATAATATTTTCTTTTATTTATAATCTTTACTAGAAATATCTGGTAGTGTTTACTCTTTTATGCAAAAAAATAAGAAATGTAACAATAATACAAATAAATATATATTTTTTAATCTACTACTTTTAAAACTTTATACTATGTTTTTTCCCAATGCGCACCATTTTTCTATCATTACTTGTAAACTCTAAAGTTTCGTATAAAAACAAAAACGAACCGAACCGAACGAACCGAATAGTTTGGTATTCCGAAAGTTCGGTATACCGAATTTTTTGGTTCGGTAATGGTATAAAAATTCTCAAGCCCAACTAGTTTGGTATGGTATCGGTATGTAGTCAAAAAATTCGGTACCGAACCGATGTCACCCCTAATCAATAGCGGTTTCATCTAAATTAATTGAAAGTTCGTTGACATAACGAATTTTGCATTGTTGAAAACAATTTGTTATTGTCTCTTATTGAATATTAATCGTTCAATACTCCCATCAATTAAAACCTCTCTAAAATAATTATTATTAATTTATCAATTAATTAATAACTCTCTAAATTAATAAATTTCTACGTTTCCGACATTATTAATTTATAGAGGTTTTATCGTTCATTGATGTAGTTATTTTTTGCTTATATGAGCCCTGTTAGACTTTAGACACTCAAAAAATACTAGAACGTAATGAAGCTAGTCTTTTGTAAAATCTCGAATAATGTTTTGAAAACCAAAATTTTAGCTGTAGAAATTTTGCAAGAAATATGCCAAAAGCGTGAAAAGAGTCTTTTAGCTGCATGGCTCCTGTGCAAGGATGACACGCACAAACCTTAACGGACAAAATCAAGCTTTTAAACTTTTTTTAAGCTTTGAATCGAGTTTTTATCAAGTTTTCAATCGATATTTATTACTACGAAGCGCACTTTATAAAACACTGATCTCGTAACATACTCCGTAGGTTTCTCGGGACAAAAAGTGTTTCATTTGTAACTATGGTGACGTAATAGAACTTTTATACAAATATCCTAAAATTTAGGCACTTGTTATCATTGGGAGTAGTTGATATGGAAAACGGCTGCAACAGTAAAAAGTTCACTTAATTTTTTTCGCTTTTGAATATGTCACTTGCGCTTTATGACTGGACATTGGATTCAATTACTGGTATAATCTCGTTTTTCTGTTTATTGTGATATTACTTGGTAAAGTATTGATACACGTGTATGTAATGTTTATCACAAACAATAGAAAAGTTTCTGCCACTTAATTGGAGAGTTGCTCCAATGCCATAGAAATTGTGGCAGCGTACTCAAGTCAATATTTAAAATTAAACTATTAGAAATAAAACAAATATAATTTCAATGTAACCAATAAATGCACCTATAGGCTATATTATAATTACACTCAAAGTAGAAAACCAACTTTGGAGAAATAAAAACAATGTCAACTTCTTAATTTAATATCGTATTGAGTTTTGGTATCAGGGTTACACTAGGAAATCAGGTTATTAAATGGACTTTCACACCCACGTATACAAGTACATTGATCCTTTTCTTCCACCTTATTATACCATATGCATATTTATGAGCTCAAGCAAGGTATACAAGTACATTGATCCTTTTCTTCTACCTTATTATACCATATGCATATTTATGAGCTCAAGCAAGGAGACAGAACTTTGAAAATAAGAAAAATGGAAAAGAAAATAAAGGGACATGGGGGCTTAAAGTCTGGCGTGCATTCCGCCAGCCACGAGGAGAGTTTCTCCAGTAATGTAAGCAGCGTCATCGGAAGCAAGAAACACAACTGCTGCAGCTATTTCTTCCGTTTTCCCAAGTCTTTTCAGTAAAGTCTTATCTTCGATTCCCTCTCTCTGAAAACATAAACAAAAATATAAAAAACAATAAAATAGCAAGACTTTAAGAGCTTCAAGTTTTCGTGTTTGTGTGTATGTGTCGCAAAAGAGAAACAGGAGCTACGGCTGGTTAGTGAATAGCCAATCTTAGTCTATTGTGCTGTGAAAATTGGACTAAATAAAAAAGAGAAATGCTTTTGCTCGATGTACTTTCTACGCAAAAACTTTGGCAGTGACATAGATGCACACGTCAATCAATCATGTATTTATATTTTAATTTTCATATATACTTAATGCAGGATTATCCCACATTAGATCTGTAGGTTAGTTTTGTATGAGAAAACATGACCAACTTTAATCAGAGAAAGCAACCACAACAAATAAATTTTATTGGGGTGGATTAAGTTGACGTTCTTTAAACATGTCGTATTTTTGGATCCAGTTTTACAGCTTGTTTTTTAGCAGTACCTTGTTTTTCAGAAAACTCTCTTGATTCTGAAATGCTACAACCAATAGCAACGAAAGATTACAATTATAGAAGACACTATTTGCTACATAAAAAGAAAATTAGGATCCTGTTTGCTATTGCCTAGTTTGTGGATGCCTCTGTTAATTTTAATTCTATATTTTTCTTCTTTTTCTAAATCTTTTTAAGTGCTTCTCAATTCTCAGAGGCGTGTTTAAAGGGAAAAACTGTAAACAACATGGTCCAATTCAAACGCATATAGGCAGAGTCTTGCCTCCTTATTTGGTAAACATGGTTATGTTGCAATTTTGGATATGTGCCATGCCATATGATTTACTTATGTTAAATATCATTCAATGTATTAGTAATATACAGAAGCAACTGCTTATCAAAAAAATATATACAAAAGCAACCTAATAAAAATGATGACCCATGCCAACTGGAACTATATATATATACTTACAATTGCATCGCTCTTCGTTAAGAATTCGGCAAAGTGGGTTGGTACAAAACCAGGAGCAATACAATTTACGCGTGTATTTGGCGCCATTGTAGATGCCAAAGCCTGAAAGAAAATCAAGAAATTAAAACACACTCCAAAAAGGGGCAAAGAATAAAAAGAAACATAATAACCACTAATTGAGAAATTAAAACACACTCCAAAAAGGGACAAAGGATAAAAAGAAACATAATAACCACTAATTGAGTTTATATAAGTACCTTCGTAAGCCCAAGAAGAGCTGTTTTTGTAACCCCATACATAGCTAAGGTAGGATCTGGTGTGTAACCAGCGATAGAGGATATCAAAACAACGGATGAATTTGTTGTCATTTGAGGAGCTGCATCCTAAAAAAGCAACAGTACTCAAATTTTAAAAAAGCTGCATTTATAATTCCCGATAAAGATAAATACTGAAGAATAATAGGACGACTTTGGTAGCTACTTGAGAAGTATAAAATCATGCACATGTACTAACTAGAAAGGGGTAACTCTTACATAGATGCAAAAGCTAAGTAGCCATAATAGCCATTGAAGAATGAGTATTCTAGTTATGCGTAGATATGTATATGATGTAATTGAACGCAGAAAAGAAGGTGGAGATTTGTTCATACTACCCAAATGATTTATCGGATATAAAACGAGGATTGTAACTTTGACTGTCAATTTATCGAGAAAAAAAGAAGAAACAAGATATTTTTGTGTGTATAATACTAGATATTTATTAGTTATGAATAGAGCTATAAGGATGGTATATGCAAATCAAGTTGACAGAAGCACCGGTGTTCTTCACTTGTACAAAATGTTCTAAAAGGCGCAAGGCAGGTTCTAGGTGGAAATAGGTCGCCTAGCACCTAATTCCGCTTAATCACCGCCTAATCGGCATAATCCCGTCTAATCTGCTAGGCTCCGCCAACCGCCTAATGTCCGTCTAGGCTCACTTTTTAGAACACTGCTTGTACCCATCGTAAGTAAAGTAGTAAAGTCCATAGCTGTGCACAAGCAAATCTCGACATGTTTTATGAGCCATGCATCTAATGCGCTTTTTTAACAAGTCAAACAAATATCTGCACCGGTAACTACAGACATGAACTCAAGTACAAACTTGGTATAGCAAATATCTACCCAAACTCAGTACCATAAGCCAGCCTTCTGGCCTTCATTGTGGTAATGAGGGAGGGAGAGGGAGAGATTTAAGGGACTCGCCTGCAGAAGAAGTATAGCAGCTTTGACATTGATTTCCCATAACTTGTCGAGGGCGGATTCTTTAATTTCCAATATGGAATCAACTGATGGATTCACTGCAGCGTTGGATACAACCACGTCTATTTTCCCATATTTCTGCAATCAAATCAATTACCAAATTACCTACGTTCACCAAAGACTCCATCATTGAGTGAAAAATATAAAATTTTAAGGACAGTTTTTTTAGCTCTTTTATTTTTCCCTTTTTAGCTCTTTTAATTTAATACACTCTAAAAAAATCTAAATTGTCGGAAAAATACCACTGCTTCATGCGCAGTGGCCACTTAACAATAATTCAAGAGATTCCTTACCAATTGAGAAATATTAAGTTTGTATTTGGCTGTAATCAAATAAAAGTTGGCTTGAATCAAAATGAACTAACATACTATTCACATACAAAATATGTTTTTGACATTGCTCAGGCTACAATGTCTATACAAAGTTAAGTTTTTTCTAATAAAACTTGTAGTATTTTCATTCCAAAGTGTAAAAAAGAAGATCTTCTATCCTTTGGTGATTCTTATTTTTTTCATTAGCGACAATATAACATTTTTACATGTTTCAAAACTGACAATGTATAGATGCCATACTATTTCTAGTGGTGTTATATTCTCACCTCAACAGTTTTATCAATAAGAGCCTTTCTTTGTTGTGCATTTGACACATGGCAAACAACTCCAAACACTTCAAGTCCTTTACCTTTAAGCTTCTCGACAGCCTCATCAACATTTTTCTGCAGAAAACAATTTGTTTGTTCAGTTGAATTACCTAAGCAACAAATAAAGGAAATGTCTAGTTTGTCTCTGATATGAATAATATCAAAGATTATCCTAGACGGAGTTAAAGAACTTAAGCATACCCTCTTCATATAATAATATATAATCCCAGAACGATAACTACACAGGGTTTCAAGAGCTGCTATGTAAAACCATTTTCTTATTATTTGTAAAGGAAACTGATTAACTTCTAATTACTAATTAGACACAAAAATTAAGTTTGATATCCAGTAAAACTTGACACCAAGAACAAGTCTAAGAAGATTTTTTTTCACTGTCCTCGTGGGAAATTTAACATAATAAAAAAAATATTTGATAGTAAGTCTAAAATAGTTTATCTTTGTTTCCCTTAAAAACGTATATACTTGAAAAAAAACGCAAAATAAGGATTTCGTGTGATCAAATCTGAATATATTGCAACATTCAGACACCTCGAAACATCAAATATTGGCAAACAATTAACAAAATCTTGTATAACTGCATAAAATAAAATTAAACAAAAACACCCAACAAATTGAGGCCAAGATAAAGGGAACCAAACTACTTCCCAGCTTCATGATGGATCACAATAGTTCATATCTCAGCCTGAAATAAATCTAGTTTTTGTTATTTGTTTTCAGCTTAAAAGCTGCAACCAGAACAGCATGAAGAAAAAGCAGTCTGAACCCATCTTCAACCAGAACAGGATGAAGAAGCAGAAACTCTCTACTTCAAAGATGGACAAGTCAAACCAGCACCAGCTTCGAAAACGGGAAAAATAAAAGAGCTAAAAAAATTGTCCTTAAGAGTTCCAATTAGAAAATTCAGAGTGATTGGAGAGCCAGTTTATTTGTGGCCCAGCTTTGAGCTGAATTGTACTCCTACAACTTTAGTATAGCTTTTTTTGTCTTTCTTAAAACTACAACCAACAAGTATTAAAGAAAAATATTGACAATCCGGCTTAAAATCCTTGCTTATCTAAGGCATCATACTCATAATATATATACGTCCATCCAGCTTAAAATTCTAGCTCGCTTAAGACGTAAGATCTGAAAATAGGCTAACCAAGTTCAGCTAAAAAACATGCTTATTGAGGATAAAAAAAATGTTTACAACCAACGACGGAGAAGCCCAGTGAATAGGGCCTTAAAAAACCAAGGGAAAATTATAGTTAAAGTAAATTTAAGACAGAATTAAAATAAGCCAGGCTCCTTTTTTCCCCGGTAAGTTGAAACCAGGCTCCTTGATGCTACAATAAAGATGCTCAATAGATAACTACATAGCGAGGCCGACCCAAACTCGATGTAAACAGTCCAAGCGTACCGTGCATCCCACCCAACGGAAAAAAAAACATAACAAAATATTCTCTTATACAGTTATACTATGTATTTCTATTTTATTTTTCATTTGTAGGCAAAAAAATCATGTTTTTCGGATTAGGCGAAGCACCCCAAGCAGAAAAAATGGCGGCTCCGTCGCTATATGAAAAAAAGACAAAGACGAGATTTTTACCATAAAGTCCGAAAATACGTACTAAACTTAAAATACCCAAAACAAGAACAGAAAGAACTGAGGCTCCCTTATGACTTCCAAATCCGACACTTATTTACAACTGATCATGATTCATAATTGACTTTTTTTAGTCAAAAAGAAACAGTATTTAAGTACGCAGGGTATAAATTTTTTAGGACAAAATTATAAAGGCACCTAAGAAAATGTAGGGCTTACGTGTAGAAAGGCGCCGGACTTAAAATACCCAAAACAAGAACAAAAAAACCCGAGGCTAAAACTGTGTCCAAAGAGTCCAAAACCGACCTCTTATGAGTTATGACCTCCACATCCGAAGCTTATTTACAACTGATCATAATTCACAATTGACTTTTTTTATTTAGAAAGTAACAATATCTAAAAATACAGTGAATATCGGGGATCATACTACCTTCTTACGAGAGGAGATGACGACGGAGGCGCCTTCGTCGGCGAGCCTCTCGGCGATGCTGTATCCGATCCCTTGAGTTGAAGCGGTTACAATCGCCACTTTCCCCACCATTCTTCGGCACTTACTCTTATTACTATTCGCCATTTCCACACACAGGCCGGCAGAATAAAAAATATAAAAGATATAAATATATGTATGTATGTATACGTATAGAGAGAGAGAGAGAGAGATGATCAAGTTAGTCAGCACAGGACAATGTGAGGAAAATGTAGTGTGTTTCTAAGTGGATATATACATGTTTCGTCCTTTTAAGTACAGTTGCTTTCCGTCCGGTACGGTTCGTTTTTTGGCAAAATCGAAACCAAAATCGAGCATATTTTTCTGTTCCGTTTTTTTCGGTTTCAGTATTTTTATTTTTTGGACCGAATCAGACCGGTTTTTTCGGTGCAGTTTCGGTTTTTTTCGGTTATTTTTCGGTTTTATTTTTTATTTTTCGGTCTTTTTCGGTTCGGTTTTACTGAAAACCGAAACCGACCCGAATTTTTTTCGGTTTTTCGGTTTCGGTTTTTTTCGGTTCGGTTATCGGTTCGGTTCGGTTTTTTCGGTTTTTCGCCCAACACTACCTTTAAGCATCTTTTTAATTTCAATTTGGACCTCTATATAACTATAATTGGTTAATTGTGGTACATCGATTACCTTTTCATTTCTTCTTTCTTTATTAATTAGTAACCACATAATTCTTGAGGTAACCATGTTTTGGATGTTAACATTGAAGCCATGATGATGAACATCGGCGTCTCAGTTACTTTATCCGGCTCGTCTTCTTATTTGGATTTACGAAGGTTTAACTGGGGCACATATTGTATTTCCCGTCTTTTGCTTCTTGGCAGTTATAAGGCATTGGACGTTTTGGGATCTCGGAATTTTTACAGGAAATCCCGTTTTGGATTTGTCCAAAATCTTTGGAATTCATTTATTTGTTGCAGGGTTGGCTTGTTTTGATTTTGGTGTATTTCATGTAACACGCTTATATGGTACTGGAATATGGGTATTCGATCCTTATGGACTAACATGAAAAGTAGAACCTGTAAATCCAGTGTGGGTGTGGAATGTTTTGATCCGTTTGTTTCGGGAGGAATAGCCTCTCATCATATTGCAGCAGGAACATTGCGCATATTAGCGGGCCTATTTCATCTAAAAAAATACCAAGCGTTTAATTTAGTAAACATAAAATAAAAAACAGTTGTAGCACTTTTTGCATTTCTTAACGAATTAAAGAATCCATACACACAAGTTTTCGGTTAATTCTAAAACGAATCTAGTATTTTACAAAATCGTCATCGACCTTTATTCTATGAAGACATCTAAATATACTGCTTTTACACATTGCTTTTTCTCGTTGTCAATCATCGCCTTCTTTAATAAACTTTCCCACATATAGATGATATTTTTTTAATGCCACGCTCTCATCAACATAGTTAATTTGAACAGTGTAGTAATTTGTTGCACTATGCAAAAATTATTTCGAAAACGAAAATGGAGTGTGCATACGGTTAGTAAGACGATTTAATCAAAATTCTAATATTTTTTTCTATTTAATTAAAATGTAGGAACTAAAGAATTCAAGACTGGAGTTAGAAAAATACTACAACAAGTGAACATCATCTACTTTCACCTTTTGCAAATCATGGAATAAAACCAAATAACATTTGTAAAGTAAAAGAAATACGAATGCTCTGGACAACATAGACAACCAAACAAAGTTTGGGTTCAAATTATGGAATTATTAGTTTAATTGGCTTTAATAATAAAAATAATAAAGTGGCTTGGAATTGTAACTAATTTAATATTCTCTCATTTTCTAAAATTTAAAATTTAAATTTTTTATCATATAGTTATAACCCTGATTAACTTTTAAAAATATTTTTTTTCGACAATTTATATATATATAAATTATCGATTAATGCTCCATCCATTTTAATAAAGTATATTTGATTATATAGAGATGTAGTATTTGCTACACGTATAAACAATTTGAAAAATGGCCTATAAGGATTACCGCCGTAGATTCAAAAGCTTGTTTGTACATTCTTTAACATTCTTTGACCCATTATCCAACTGTGCCAACTGGCCAAAAATTGCATCATTTCTTGTTTCAAGTTGTTAACAAGTTACTCACTCTAATTAAAAAGTTTGGAAAAAAAAAAACTCTACTAAAAAGTTAGGCATAATGTTTTAAAAGAAACAAAACGGAATTTAGGTCTAACTTGATCGTTTAACGCTTAATCATGCCTAATTCCGTTTAATTATCGACTTATCCATCTAATGTCATCTTATGTGTTAGACTTCTAGACTCTACCTAATTTATGTCTAACCACGTGTTTTTGAATACTTATTAGTCATCTTGCTTAAATGTAGTAAGTACTACTTATAAACAATTGGTCAATAGATGTAGATAATACTAGCGAACGTGTGCACGCGTTGCATGGTGTAATTGGTGTATTTTTAAAAAAATTCAAACATTAATTATATATAAAAATACAACAAAATTGAAAGAAATGATACTAACCTATGATGCCACGGTTTCATCATGGTAAAAATTTGCTCCATATTTTTAATATTTGTCTACTTTATACTTTATAGAGAATGAGATAGAAAGAAAAGAGCATACTAAACCATACTAAACCATATGGTGAGTAATGAGATAAACGAATTTAATTGATCATAGTATAGAAACGATTACTTCATGAAAGTTATATTTTTTAAATGAAAAAAAACTAGTCTGACTTTTTTTATAAATTCGATAATTAGTTAGATATTTTTATAAATATATATTTCAATTACTCATAAGCACTCGTCACATAAACTATCGGTATAGACCCTACATTACTTGTTACATGGATGTGGGATGTTTTTGTGACCAAAAGAGTCCTATTTTGGTAAAGTGACACTCAAAACACAATTAAAGCAAACAAATGGACCCATAGCCACTACCTATATACTAGGGTTCTTATGACTCAATTGATAAACCCCAATCTCTCTCTCTCTCTCTCTTACATAATATCTCATCCAAAACCCAATTTCACTATCTGGGTTTTAGCTCAATATTCCATTTGGTAAGCTTCTCTTTCAATTTCTCTTTATATATCTATCCATCTATTTATATATATATATCTATATCAGTTAGCAGTCTTCAATTCACCTTCTGGATATTCACAATTTAATCTCAAAACACTCACAAAAATACCCTTTTGCCCTAATTCATTATATCACTGTTTATCAACTGAATTTAGCTCTAAATGTTCAATCTTTACTTAGTTTTTTAGCTTAATTCCCAAAATACCCCATAAAAATACCCTTTTGCTCTAATTCATTATATCAGTCTCTATTACTGTTTATCAACTAAATCTAGCTCTAAAGGTTCAATCTTTACTCAGTTTTTTTAGCTTAATTCCCAAAATACCCCATAAAAACACCTTTTTGCCCTAATTCATTATATCACTCTCTATCTCTGTATAATCTACTGAATTTAGCCCTAAAGATTCAATCTTTATTTAGTTTTTGAGCTTAATTTTACAAATGGGAAAATCCGGTGGAAAAAAGAAGAAAACCCAACAATCAGCAACAACCACCACCCAAACCCCTAACCCTAACGGCGAAACAAACCCTTCTATTTTGCTGAAAAAGGCACAGGAGCTCAAGGAGGAAGGAAACAGGAACTTCCAGAACAAGAATTACCAAAACGCCCTCGAACAGTATGAAAACGCCCTCAAACTGACCCCAAAAACCCACCCTGACCGCGCAGTCTTCCACAGCAACCGTGCCGCCTGCTTAATGCAAATGAAACCCATCGATTACAATTCCGTTATTCAAGAATGCTCTTTAGCCCTACAGGCCCAGCCCAAGTTCGCTAGGGCCTTGCTTAGGCGTGCTAAAGCCTACGAGGCGTTGGGAAAGTTTGACTTAGCTATACAGGACGTGGACGCTATTTTAGCCCCTGACCCGAACCATGGGGATGCCGTTGAGATGGGGAGGAGGCTGCGGGCCCTTAACGGGCCTCGTGGTGGGCCTGAGGCCCGTCCCTCAGCGGCTGCTTTAGGGGCATCTGCTGTTGGCCCTCCGGTTTCTGGACTTGGGCCTTGCCTTCCTGCTAGGCCTGTTCCCAAGAAGGCGTCGTTTAATTCTCCTAAACCGTCGCAACAAGTGGTGCCCCAACAAGTTAGTAAGCCCGTTGTTGAGAACGGGCCTAGGCCGAAAACCCAGTTCGCTACCCCGGTCTTGAAGCCTTTGAGTGGTGGTACGAAGCCTGATGTTGTGAAAAATGTGGAAAAGGAGAAGGTTTCGGAGGTTCCAGCTCCAGTTAGATATAGGCCGTTGAAGTTTGTTTATGACCATGATATTAGGCTAGGTCAAATGCCGGTGAACTGTAGGTTTAAGGTTTTGAGGGAAATTGTGCAGAGTCGTTTTCCGTCTTCGAAGTCAGTACTGGTTAAGTACAAGGACAGCGATGGAGATTTGGTGACGATAACAAGCACTGATGAGCTCCGTTTAGCTGAATCTTTCATTGATAGCCACAAAGAGGCTGAAACGGGAAAAAATGACTCTGTGGTACCGATGCTGAGGCTGCACATTGTTGAGGTCGGTCCTGAACAAGAGCCGCCTATACCTGAAGAAGAAGAGGTAGAAGAGAAGCCTCTCATGAGTGAGGAGAACTCTTCTTTGGGTGACTCGGGAGTTGAAATTTCTGATACGGATAAGCCGGAGAAGGAAAAATCGGATCTTTTGCCGGAAAAATCGAGTCTTTTGACAGATCCTGAGTGTAAGGAGGTGGAAATGGATGATTGGTTGTTTGAGTTTGCTCAAATGTTTCGTACCCATGTTGGTATTGACCCGGACGCCCATATTGACTTACATGATCTGGGTATGGAGCTTTGCTCCGAAGCCCTTGAAGAAACAGTGACGAGCGAAGAATCCCAACCCCTTTTTGAAAAAGCTGCTTTTAAGTTTCAAGAAGTAGCGGCTTTGGCTTATTTTAATTGGGGAAATGTCCATATGTGCGCGGCTCGCAAACGTATTCCTATCGATGATTCTTCTGAAAAGGGGATACTCGAAGAGAAGCTTAAGTTGGCCTACGATTGGGTGAATGATAAGTACACGTTAGCTAAGGAAAAATATGAAGAGGCGCTTAAAATTAAGCCTGATTTCTACGAGGGCTTGCTCGCTTTAGGTCAACAGCAGTTTGAGATGGCGAAGTTACATTGGTCTTATGTTATTGCAAAGAAAGAGGACCTATCAAAGTGGGACCCTGTTGAGACTATCAAATTGTTTGATAGTGCTGAGGAGAAGATGAAAGCTGCGACCTTAATGTGGGAGAAACTAGAAGCCGAGAGAGAGAGAGAGGTGAAAGACCCGAAGATGAGCAAAAGAGAGGAGATGTTGAGGAAAAGGAACAAACAAGAAGAGGTTTCAAGTGAGGAGTTAGCTGAGCAAGCAAATGTTATGAGATCGCAGATACATTTGTTTTGGGGTAATATGCTTTTCGAGAGGTCTCAAGTGGAGTGTAAGTTGGGGTTTGAGGGGTGGAAAGAGAAGATGGATGGAGCCGTTGAGAGGTTTAAGCTTGCAGGGGCTTCGGAAAGTGATATATCAGCGGTTTTGAAGAACCATTGCTCAAATTTGGATGAGAAAAATGTCGAAATCGAGAATGGTGATGTGGGAGATAAAGGGGCCGAGTTGGCTCAGGTGTCGGAGGATTGAGAATTGCTTGATACTTTCTTTAATTTTACGAGTTTAGATTAATTTCGATGATGATGATATTTTCTTTTTCGTTTTGGACCTTTTTTGTTTTCTTGGTAGCGTATTCGCTTGTCGAATTTTATGTTTCAGTATTTGCAATTTTGTGCTTCTTTTCAAGGTTATTTATCCCAATCTCCGTAATGAAGGAAAATTCCATCTGTTGTGAAGAATGAGTATCTTTATCATTGGAGCAAATTTAAGCTCTTATGATGTGATTTTTTGGTTATGAACTTCGCTGGGATTAAGATTTTGGCTTACATGTTTTGATTATCACTGGTTTTAAAAGCTTTAGAGTTTATTTAGAAAAAAAATTGTTCATATTTGTTTTGTTTCGAAATATAGCTACGGCTTATTCTCCAACAGTTAAATATGTGTGTGGCTGAGCTGAACCTGTTCCATGAACAGATCTGCTATTTAGTCGGTGTTGTGCGTTTCTTTTTTTACTTTTTTCCATTATAGTGTAAGCTCGAATTGTGCTGCTTATTCATCATTGAGCAAAGTTTGATTTTACCTGGTCTCCATTTTAAAGAAAAGCTCTTATCTGTAGTGATAATAAGTTTATTTTCTATTGGACCAGTCATAAGTGCTTTATGGTGTATTTTTTTCCATTGTAAACTGTATGTGAAGTAAGGTTTGGCTTCCGAGTTGTCGATAGTCACTTGGTTTTTAGAAGTTTTATGTTTATAATTGGATTTTTTTTAGCCATTTTGTTTCATTTTCATATACTATATATTACTTGTTCTCAGAAACATAACCACGTGTGTGGCTGAACTAAGCTAGACCTTGGATGTTTTTCGCTATTTCATGATTTTGTGCGTTTCTTCTCCTTCCAGAATTTTGGTGTTATGGTGCAACCTCTAGTTATGGCCCCATATTAATAGATTGAGCAATGTTTATTAGTGTCTGTTTTCCAGATGTTGCATATTTATCCTCTTGTATAACATGGTAAGAAATTTCATGTTCTTACTTCCCCAGTTTGATGAACCGGTGTACTTTTTTGAGAGAGAGTTTCTATGTTCATGGAAACGACACCTAAGGTCGGCAATTTACTGTGGGGAGGTTCTATGAAAATTAGTAATTTTACCTGACATCAAGGGTGTATTTGTATGAACAATAAATTGAAATCAATTGGACAATACTTATGGTAGACTACGTAGTTATTAGCTCCCAGAAGTGTCCCCATAGCAAGTCGTTGTCTTCTGAAGATTGAAAATAGTGGTTTGGCATTCATTTAAAACCAGCGAAAAACACAATCTGGTGGAAACCACCAATATTTGTTACTTCTGGTGTCGAAAAATTGAAAATTGCTTCGATGTTGATAAAAAAATTCTTCTTCTGCTTTGGAATCTTTTCTTTTTCTTCTTCTTAGCAGCGCACTGGGTTGAAGAACTTTTTTTTGTTGTAATTTTGTGCCAGTGCCTAGAAGAAGTTTTTTACTCGGATCCAAAATATCAAATCTTTTACTTTTGGTCTTTGAAATGGAAAAGGAACGAGTTTTCATACTATTTGAGCAATTTTAAAAATGAGTTTACATACTGTTTGACCAATTTTAAGTGCTTGATGTGTTTTCTTGGGTATGAACTAAACTTGAAATATTGATTTGGTTTATGTATTTCTTGATTGTCAATGGTTTTAGAAGCTTCAAGTTCATAAGATAAGTTTTTTCCTTCACCTTTTTTGTTTGCAAGGTATATTGATACGTCTTTGTCGCAGAAGAAGTTACCATGTCTTGGACTGAAATAAACCAGGGCCTCAGACAGCTCTTGCTTTTCCATTGAATGTGTGTTTTTTCCCTTCAAAATTTAACGCTTTATGGTGTAAATATTCATATATAATTTTTCCCAGGTTGATAGCGGTTCTTTCCCACAGATAATCTGTGTATTCATAGGGTAAAAACGACTGGGCCTAAAAGTTTATAGTGGTTTTGTTTAGGTTATCAGAATTTGATGAGTAGCAACAGATAAAGGTCCTGAGCGCTAATCTTTGATTATATTGTGCAACAGCATTTGAATTTTTTTAAAAGGTTGTAAAACTTATTTGTAGACCGACGCTTGTTGATTTATGTATCGTTAAACAGTATATTCTGGAAGCCAATATGGACAACCTTGTTCAATGGTTTGTTTCTTAAAATGTTACAAGCACACACAGCTTGATCAAATCTTAGTGCAGCCCCAATTTATGATTGCCAATAAACATGGTGAGATAATTCATGTATTTACAGCTCCAATTTGATGAACTCGACTTGTGTTTTCTCCCCCACAGATAATCTTTATGTTCTAGGGGGGAAATCCAAGCAAATCAGCCTGAAACCGCAAATTTTACCCGTGGTTTTGTTGTTGTTTATCAGTTACCTTATGCAATAACAAATTCTACAGCATCGCAACCACATACTATTTTTAGCATTTGGATGATGGAAACTCGATGATTTAGTTTTTAGACCTTCGAAACAATACGGGGAAACTAGTCTTGTTACACGACATCAATGAGCACATTAAGCAGTAACTGAAGTAAACTGTGTTTTATATTTACACCCCTTTTTTATTCTGTTTTACTCTGTTGGTCAAGCTGGAAACCGAATATTAGCAAATTAACTTTAAATATAACATCCCATGAATTGATTTTATACGAGAATGACTTTTTCTCTAATCATGAGGGGAAAAAACACGTTCGTAAGATAAAGTCACACGAGTAACATGAGAAATCTTCGTGCAAATTGGAATAACAAAGATAAATCTCAACCAACAAGACGATAAATAACTTCTTCGATAATTTACAAAAGAAGGAAAATGTAAAGAGCAACAAAGATGCGAAACGTGAAAATTTGTTGTACATTTTAAACGAACAAATAGATTCTAAAGTTTACTTTCACCAAATAATCACTTAATTCTGGCGACATTATATACATTTTAATCTTCCGCTAAGATGCCGCAACACAACAAACTGAAGTGTCAAAGTTTATTTTCGTTAATTAATTAACAGTTGCGTAGAAAAAAGTGTCTAAACACATCATTTACAGCTTAATTTATTATTTCGAATGAAAAAATTGTAAAAATTTAATAGATTATTCTTGGACATATCCTACAATTTGAGACTGAGAAATCATGTAAGATGATCCACAATGGTTTTATTAAGTTTTTATTATTAAATAGTGTCACAAATATGTGTTAAATGCCATATATGTATTTTAATCATAACCACCATTTAAGTATCACATTAGTGAAAATATAATACATTTAGTAAAACTAATAATACTATTGAAAATAGAAATGAAATAGATAGTAGTTAATTTAACAATAAAGTTAACAATGTTAAATCGTTAAATTGCTTGTTAAATTTAAAAATAGAGTTAACAACATTAAATTTAACGGGATAGGATAACAATACCATTGTTACTTAATTAACATTGTTACATCACAAGTCGTATAATATTTCTATGAGTGTTGTTATAACAATCCAAATATCTTTAAAAAAAAACGTTATCCACTGATGTGACGGATTATGTATACCAATGATGTATTAAGTGAAATTTATTTTTGTAAAGTCTTTTTATTCAAATTTTGGTGGTAAAAATAATTTTAATATTACTATTGCGCTAATTGTTATGTTTAAAATTGATATACCGGAATTGACACTTTTAACCTTTCTTCTCAACCAAGAAATTAGAACATATATACAAAATATATATATATATATATATATATATAGAGAGAGAGAGAGAGAGAGAGAGAGAGAATGGCAGCCATGAGGCGTGTGGTGAAAGCTATAAATTCGTATCGTACGACAAAAACGACGCAGTTTTCTTCTGCTAAATTCCTTTTTCAAGGTACCTCCCTTTTTATTCTTTTATTTATTTTTATTTGATCTTATAGTAGAATATAATACTTGTACTATCTATATTCTTTATATCCATAGAGTTTGTATCTTTTGATATTTGGTATTTATCTAATTGAGGAAGCTTAATTTCTTCACTGATTAGAAAAATTTACACTCTAGTCCACACTTAACTATGTTTGATTTAGTAGGTTTTTGTTGTAGAATAATTGAATCTAGTTCACCAATGTTTGGTACATAATTTTACATTTTGGTTTGGGGAATTATAATATATTTACCAGTTTTGCTGGTTTACTGATAGTTGTCTGCTATATAATGTCTGAATGTTTATCGGGAAACTCAATACTTTTTTACTTTACTATCAAAAACCCGAATATGTGTTTTTTGTTTTATAATTGGTACTATCAGTCTATATAGCATCATTGAGAATCGACGATAAAAACAGAGAAAAAATAGGGATCACCGTTCCTGATCTTAAAAGAGAATATAGCTTGGGTTTTGGATAGTTAAGTCTCTTTTTTCCTTTTCCTTTTTTTTTTTTACTAAAATGATCGTTTTTCCATGTTTATAAATGTCGAGTTGAGTATTAGAATGTTAGCTATGTACTTTTTTAGTATCTTAAAGTTCATCAATGTTTTTAATGGAGAATTTGACTGGTTAGCGAGGAAAAAATTTGTTCAAGCTTTAATGGATTTCTTATATGTGAACTCATATGACTTGTTAATGAGCTTTTTATGGGATTGATTTGGAAAGAAAACATCTCAGTTCTCTTTTTAATGATTTTTTCGCAGTTAGTTTTGTGAAAATTTCTTATTTTTCATGATTATATCCGATTGCCTGTTCTGTTATTTGGGACAAAGATTACCCCATAGGGCTTATTGCGGGTCGAGTGTCCGATTTTAAGTTGATTTCAAACAAATTTGTGATCAGGCACTAACTTGATAGTTCTATGCACTAATAGACACCAGGGCCTTAAACTGAATATGTGTAGACGTTGGGATCTTATTTAGTGTTGCTGAAAGGTTGGACCACTAACTTAAGATTTTCCCTTTAAATTTATCGCTATAACAATGACTGTGTTCGTTACGCGTGTAAGGTTCGAATGATCAACACTACAAGACCAGCAATTCCTTGCAAAAACTATTAGATTTGGATTGAAAAATCATTAAAATGGAGGAATCTCTAAGTTGTTATGTACTATGGGGAAATTGGAAAATGGGGATCCTGACAAAATGTATTATGTGATTGAGAATAAAATTTAATTTTATCTACTCTTCAGTTGGTTCCTAAATGAGTAAATAAACTATAACTAGTGCTGCTATTGGAGACAGATTTGAAGGATTTTAAGTTACTTGGCCTTTGCTTTCGCAGCTTTAAGAAAACAAGCTGGCTTATTCAAGGCCTGTGAAATTTGAGCTCATTCATTTTCAAAACTTAATACTTTTTTTAGGCTAGGAAACCAAACAAACACAGCCTTTAAGCTAACCAGCAAGCTAAATATATTTTCTTTTTATAAGAGAAAAAGATGAGTTCCCATAAGAGAACATGGGGATCCTGACAAAATGTATTATGTGATTGAGAATAAAATTTATTTTATCTACTCTTTAGTTGGTTCCTAAATGAGTAAATAAACTATAACCAGTGTTGCTATTGGAGACAGATTTGAAGGATTTTAAGCTACTTGGCCTTTGCGTTCACAGCTTTAAGAAAACAAGCTTGCTTATTCAAGGCCGGTGAAATTTGAGCTCATTCATTTTCAAAACTTATACTTTTTTTAGGCTAGGAAACCAAACAAACTCAGCCTTTAAGCTAACCAACCAATATATTTTCTTTTTAAGAGAAAAATATGAGTTCCTATAAGAGAAAATGGGGATCCTGACAAAATGTATTATGTGATTCAGAATAAAATTTAATTTTATCTACTCTTTAGTTGGTTCCTAAATGAGTAAATAAACTATAACCAGTGTTGCTATTGGAGACAGATTTGAAAGATTTTAAGCTACTTGGCCTTTGCTTTCGCAGCTTTAAGAAAACAAGCTTGGCTTATTCAAGGCCGGTGAAATTTGAGCTCATTCATTTTCAAAACTTTTTTTAGGCTAGGAAACCAAACAAACTCAGCCTTTAAGCTAACCAACCAAATATATATTTTTTTATAAGAGAAAAAGATGAGTTCCCATAAATGTTTAAACTTTCAAAATAAAAAACTCAAATGTGGTTCTTTCAGGATCGTCCATTAGACCCATTCATCTTTATGCACCCGAAGGTCAGCGTATAACCTCAGTTTCTGAAGGCCCTCGGTCGTTTGGTATTCAAGCTATATTAGTCGGATTATTTGGAGCTGGGCTATTAGAGGTGGCCTATGCTGATGCTAATGAGGTTTGTATGTGATTTCTTTTAGCTTTCCGAACATTCCTTGTGAAATTTCTTCTATTTAAATCATTTTTTCTCGCTGAACACAGTTTTCTCTCTCCAAATTTCTGTCAGTGTCGCGACTACTGAAATTTTTATTCACTTTGTTGCCACCTGATAGAACATGAACCATCTGTTATATGAGGTTTCTTTTGGAAATGGTTCCGACTGCAGGCACTACAGTCTGGGAAAAGTTTTTAGCATATTTGATGTTTTCAAAACAATTTTCTTCAGAAGTTCCTTTACAGATATTGAATTCAACGAGAATCAAGTAGAGTTCTCAAAAGTTCATGTTTTATGGGAGCTGAAACAACTGAGAACGAAAGTAGACCATGAAAAAAAAAGTAGAGAAATACGAGAGAGAAAAATCGATTTGTCAATTGATTGCTTATTCAATCATGTACATGCTCATATTTAAACAAAAGCTATAAGGAATTAAATTTAGAATGTTACGATTAGATTTCCGTGAGTATGAATAAAGCAATGGAGATATGGCTGCAGATTTAGCCTTACCCTAGCTGTCTTGATTTGGTTGAAGATAAAAATACTGACATAGTCAATATTTACTTGCATGATTTTAAATTGGTATGCTTTTGGATTGTATTTTGTATAGGGCTCCCCTAAAAGTTCGTTGCCATCCGAATCTCTTTCTAGTCATGTTAATTTAGAGGAAATCGCAAGAAAAGAACGACAACGATTAGAAGAGCTTCTCAACAGCAAAGGAATGCAATATGGTTCTTATCCCAAGTTCAGTGTTGCTGTTAAGGGGCAGAAGGTTACTTTATCTACTTCTCCAACAAGCATCCACTACTTTAATTGGTTTTGGTTTTAAAATATATTTATACACTAACTTATCAGGTGGTGTTGATTTCGTACATAAACCAACAAAAATCAATGATTAATACACGAAGCTGCCCTTTTTGGTAATTTAGTACGCGTAGTGTACCAAATAGTAGGGCTGGGCGAAAAACCGGAAAAACCAAACCGGACCGATAACCGAACCGAAAAAGACCGAAAACCCCCGAAAATACCCGGAAAAAAACCCGAAACTGGACCGAAAAAACCCGGTCCGGTTCGGTCCAAAAAATAAAAAGACCAAAACCGAAAAAAACCGAACCGAAAAATACGGGAATCGGACCGAACTCAGCCCTACCAAATAGAAAAAATAGCATATGCTGAATTATAATTAATAAACCGCATATTTTCTACACCATCGTATTACGCTTCTCGCGTTTATACACTATTATTACAAACAAGTCCTATTTTAATTACCAAACTATGGTTTTTGTTTCTTTACACTGTAAACGAGGAAATGTTAAGTTAGGTACTAATTGCTAACTTTATAGATTGGTATGTAAAACAGCAATCTGATGATAGCTAGTACAAAGATTATGATTAACCCCTTATTTTGCTCTTTACCTCTGTGAGATGTACTTTGGTTTACTTTAATTTCATCCTTTCTGCTAGGTGATGTTTTTAAGTTGGGGTAGGTTCCACAGGATACTTTGAAGTTTCAACTTTAGAATGTGATTTTCATCTACTTCACACGTTCAATCTTGGTGGTGTATTTAGCATAGAGTATGGTTCTTATGTAACTTTGAACTTTTGGGAAGAGCTGGAAATTGGATTTTTTTCTATTTCCCTTCATATTAAATTTACTTTAATTAGTTTGTTGGTTAAAAATTTCCCCATACCAATGGCTATATGACCTTGGTGGGAGAGGCTAAATTCCTTGGTCCATTTCCATGAGTGGGTTGCTTCCTTACTGAGTCACTGACATGTTGATCTTTTTGTAAAGATTGTTTATTTTTTCTTTTTGGACCTACCTTACAGGTCACAATTAAGTTTCAGGTTCCCCCAACCTGTGAAATTCCACTCTTACTTGCTAACCTTGCATCAAATCTTGGAGTAAAGGTCAAAGGCGGTGGTGCTGGATCCGATATGGTATTACGGGCTTGGGATAAGTAAGTTTCCCTTATTAACCTTAACAAAATAAAGTTAATGTACTGTCTTTGCACTAACTAACAATTCTTGGTCCTGCTTTGAATCTTATCTCTTAGTGCAGCTGCCTGGCAACTGACACTGAGTCGTCCCGCAAAAGAGAAAGGTGTTGGCGGTGCGCAAGAACAATTAGATGACACAAATACAAAGGAGGGAGATTTGTGCATTCTCATATTCCGACCTCTCATTAGCAATGATAGACCGGTATGTTTTGTTCTTCTGTTGTTAAAATAAATAAATAAATTTATGTTTTCTTTTGTAATAACGCTAAATCAGCGATTATCTTTACTTCTTGAAAGGAAATTGAGTTTATTAAGCAAGGGAGCTTCAGTTCAACAGAACTCGATGCCTTGGTTTCCGCGTTACAATTAGCAGGGAAAAATAGAGCGTCGGACAGAGCTAGAGGAAATAATTCACAAAAGCAATCTACAGAAAAATCAGTGTCTAGCTTAGAGGCAATGGGAGTGAGAATTTATGGACTAGATGAGCCGAATCTTGATTTTGCCAAGTCAGAGATATCATGGGACAATATTGCTGGTTATGATCAGCAAAAGAGGTATGAGTTTCAAGTTTTTAATTGTTTTTTGTATTCGGATACAGTCACCGTAAACTTGGAAGTAAAAAGTGATACTCAATCCTATTGTTTTAATACATCAAAAAAGCTATTTAGTTTCCAAGTTTGGTTATTCCTTGCTTCTGTTTACCATTTTCTTTTTGTAGGATTTACATTAAGAAGGGTATAGAGCTGATGTTGACCAACTTTAGGAGCCCAAGTAACAGTATCTCTGTGAAGCTTGACAAAAATATACCGCTTATAGATGTTCTAAATGTATTGGAAAATTAAAAACATGAGGAATTTTTCTAATGTTATTCTTGACCTTTTAAATAAAACTCACCTTTTCTAGTTGACCATTGATAAGTTATAGGTTTTCTGGTCATCTCATATAACGTGTTTTGCATATTACAAGTGCTTAACACAAGGGCACCTTCTGATAAACTTTCCGTAAAACGGTGTCTACATTGTAAACTTTATTACAGCAACTCCCATAGCCAACCTTTTGCAATTAGTACTGCCTGGACAAACATGGCTGGTACTATCTTCTATTCATTCTGAATCCAGCTACTGCTTTTTGTTAAGACTTGTGGTTTCCTAACTACACTTGTGCTTTATCTTATTATTTACCTAGGGATATAGAAGATACAATACTGTTAGCCCTTCAAAGCCCTGAAGTCTATGATGATATCGCTCGTGCAACCCGTTGTAAATTCGAGACAAACAGACCCCGGGCAGTACTTTTTGAAGGTCCACCAGGTTGGAGTTCGTTAAATAACAATATATATACACCAAGGCACGGCTAATTCTGTTACTTGGGTATTTAAATGGATTAAGATTAAGCTAATTTGATTCCTTGTCATGAATATCTAACTTCAGGAACAGGGAAGACATCTTGTGCTCGAGTAATAGCTAATCAAGCGGTAACCCAATACTAATCTTTTTCTCTATTTTTTGGGTGAATTCCATTGTTTACTTTTCAACAGTTTCTCCGAAAACAAAAACTGTCTTTTCATTTGCTTTTTTGAGCACATTCACATGAGAAATTAATACAAAGTTTGTACTTGGTTGTGAAACATGTCTTCTTGCTTGTCTAATTTCTTCTACAAAAGTTGGTCATTATATTGGCGAAGTGTGTACTGAAACTATATTAAAGGTACCTTTCTTATAAATATTACCATGTTGTGGCAGGGTGTCCCGCTGTTGTATCTACCTTTGGAGGTTCTTATGTCAAAGTATTATGGTGAAAGTGAACGCTTGTTAGGAAAAGTTTTTTCCCTGGCCAATGAGATACCCAATGGTGCTATTATTTTCCTTGATGAGGTGACTACGTGTTTCAGCCCTTTTTGTCTATTGCGGTATCCTGACATTATATGGTCTCCTCATTTCTGTAATAACTTTGATGAGGTGGTTCTAACCTAATCTGGATCTTTTTGTAGTTTCATTATTCTGATATTATATATTGTTTGACTACCCAGGTTGATTCATTGGCTATTTCTCGTGATAGTGAGATGCATGAGGCTACTCGGAGAATTTTATCAGTACTACTGCGACAGGTACCATTGGAAATTTGTCTTCCACTGAGTTTAATATTTCTGCTTAATTGTAAGTAGTAACGAATACCTGAGTTGGAAATAGAAACACAGAGATGATGCAGTTTCTCTAAAAACTAAACCACTTGTTTCTGGTGATTTGTTACGATATATTTGTGAAATCTTACTGCTTTGCCTTCCGCATATTACCAACATACTTCTGTAACAGTGTAACTAACATCCGTTTCTGCCAACCTTTTCCTTCACACCTTAATTCCATTTCTACCAACATAATTATGTACCTAACGTCTGTTTCTTCCAACTTTATTCCGTAACTAACATCTGTTTCTGCTAACTTTTTCCTTCACACAGTAGATTTCTTTTCTCTAAGCAGCTTAATGGTTTTTCCAGTTACCTTTTTTCTGGTTCTAAAACCATAAACAGTGTCTTTTCTAGTTCGGAAAACTGATTGAGAAATATATCCGTCATTTGTCTTCAAATCAAAAGGCGTATGAACACTAGTTAAACTTAAACAACGATTAATTTCATTATTTGCCTGGTATTGTACACTCTTATGTTGCAGATTGATGGTTTTGAACAAGAGAAGAAAGTAATTGTCATAGGTGCAACCAATAGAAAGCAAGACCTTGATCCTGCTTTAATCAGGTCCATGGTTAATACTAGTTTACACCATATATACATTATGAAGAAAAGTTTCCTTTAGTTTCTAACGTCTTTTATCTTATAATTCCAGTCGGTTTGATTCTGTGATCACTTTTGACTTACCCGATCAACAGACACGCCAGGACATAGCAGCTCAATACGCAAAGCACTTGACAAAACAAGAATTGGCTGAGTTCGCCAGAGCTACTGAAGGGTAAGTTCTATCATGTCATTTGTTATCCGTCTCTCTCTCTCTCTCATATGATCTTATTTCAATTTGCCATCTTCTGGATTCAGAATGGCAGGACGTGATATCAAGGATGTGTGTCAACAAGCAGAGAGACGATGGGCATCTAAGGTATCACATTCTTTGTCCTCGTATTTGATAAATCAATAGTTAGTCACTGTCTTCCTATAAAATCACGATGACAATAGGGAGTGGATTGTAATGCCCTTGGTAGGAGCACCCCACACTAATTGAACAAGGCATGGTTTTTAGCTATAAGGAATTTATTGGCATTGCTCTTCCTTCCATGTTTTATGTGTGTGTGTCTTTTTATTTGGTTATCACGAATGGAAGATGATTCGCACAAAAATCTAAAAGGAAGCAGTATTAGAACCAGCTATGAGTTTTTTTTTTCTGATTATGTTCTATTACTGGAATACAATTTATCTTAAGAATAGTACACATACTGACAGGTTATTCGAGGCCACGCACAGAAAAACGCAGAAAATGTAGCACTCCCTCCTATCCAGGAATATATTGAGAGTGCTGCGAATAGGCGGAAGTCTCGTCTTAATGTAGTGACAGAGGAGAGAGAACGAACTATGTCTATAAGAAAACAACAGCTGGACTTGGCCTAAGGTACATTATTATTATCCCATTACCGTGTCAAGGTTTTTTCTTTCAAGTTCAGGTGATACAAATACAATGCACTAGCGCACTAAAACGTCAGATTTTCATGAGATGTGGGTTAATACGACTGATACATACAAAGATAGGTATGGATAACTTGTAGGAGGATTAATGAAATGGGATTGGTCATTGGACTAATAGCCGAATGAGTCACCAACTTTGGTATCTTTGGCCAAAAACAGGCGGAATAGTTGGGACAAACAGTTCTATGGAAGCCTTGTTAGGAAGCATTTGGTTGACCAGCTAAAAAGCTGAGTTTTATGAAATTTTGGCCTGAAAAAACTATAAATTTTAAGCTGGATGAACCTAATTTATTTTGATAAAGTCAAGCTTATTTGCTTAAAAGTTGTGGGGGCAAAACAACCTAAGTTGGGGACCCTGGGTGATTAGTTTTTCCGGAATCAGTACCATTTGTCCTTGGGTAGCTTGTTCGTTCATTATAGTTGTACTGCTTGTATTTTATTGATGTATGGTTCTAATTGAAAAAAAAACATGGTGCTATTCTGGTATATATTGTTAAATTATAAATTAATTTTTCTACAGGCATCAGGATTCCGACAATACAATTGAGCTAGAGCAAAAATGCACAACACAGAGCTTGTCACCTGCAGCTGTGGGTTTTTTTGGTTTACATTTATGAACACCAGCGGAGTTATAGTAGCAATGTAACATGGCCGATGTCCATACTTTTGTACAAGTACAGCATGTCTTAGGATAGAATGGTACAATTTTGAGCTTTCGATAAAACTAAACTGATGGTATAGTCATACTAACATCGTTAGTTTCCGTTATGTGCCAATTTACCTGCGAAAAAAGTAGCTCATAATTTCTGGGAATAAATTGGGAATTTTTTTAATGAGAATTTAGTCATTGAGCAAGTGCATGTCAATTTTGACGGAATAGACTTTTCCCTTCATATATTATTACTTTATGGAAATTGCTCAGGTATATTTGACCGGCAGACGGTAAAATTAATACCATTTCCAGTTGCAAACTAGTAGGTAATCAACAAGGTAGTTGCTTTTGGTTCCTTTATTTTACACTTAGCAAAGTACTAGTGAGGCTCTTCATCAAAAATCTGAATGGAGCCCTATACGATCATATTACCCTGGAGAAGATTCAGAAGCACCACTTTTTCCCTGCATTGCAAAACTGGACTCATCAAATATAGAAATACATTCCACGTTAAAATGCAACATTAGTGTCAATACTTTTTGTACTTTGAGAGTACATAGATTTATAATTAACAGAAACCTGTGTTTTTGGTTGCAAAAACAATAGAGCATCCGATTATCTCTGGATATACACACAGAAAATTCCTGCCATATTTATGTATTTTGCATCGAAACAAAAATGAACACTCTCCTTATATTAGTGTGTGAAAACTGTGTATTACTGTAAATGAAAAAGATAACGACAGTGTCAAATTTTGACATACATCGAGTGCTAATAGGGACACTTCAAATTCAGAACGGCACTCCATTTGATGAGTGAACTACATCTTGTTCAATTGGAGCTATGTTACTGACATTGAACAATGAGAGATTTTGTAAAAAGCTCTGGATTTTTTTCTTGGGGTTGGTCCGTCCTAGTATGAGCCAAAACATCTATTCCGCCGAAGTGTCGATGGTTCAAAAGGCATATATGATAAAAAAACACATTTTTATATATTTCTACGTTTGTTTTTAGAAGGTAAGGTATATTTATCTAAAAAATGTCCGAGCTTTGTTTAATATTTATATTCCAAGAGAAACTTTTGTTATATACATTTCAGTAAAAGCAAAAATTAACTTTTTTATGTAAAATTGTTATTTTATTCTGGGATAAAGGTAAATTGGTGTCGAAACTCTTTTGAGCTCAGTTGTGAAATAGTTAAGAGCAGCCTATATCCAACTTAAAACTGTACACAGATATGAAATGACAATTAGATGTTCATAATTTCCTAATGTCCACTATTTACATGAGAAAAATGAGGTAAACTAGTAATAAGCCTATTTTCTCTGGGCTCGCTTATTAAACTGCTAGTAATTCCTTGCCCGGTTGCGTACCAGGTTCAATTGGGTATTTTTTTCTTGTTTTAAAATTTTACAAACAGTAAGTAGTTTTTTTTTAAATAATTAAATTGCATTTTTTTGAATTTCAGAAAATATTAGTATTTAAAAAAATATGGGTAAAATTTGACAAGCCGCTTGAGAACCACGTTTTACCGGGCTCAATTATTATAATAGAAGTATAATGACACTATTGTAAATGAAATTGACATTTCATAAAACAAATAATAACAATAGTAAAAAATAATAAACGTACTCCATTTCTGACTTCACATCCAAGTCACCACTCTCGGCACCCGGTCTCTTCCTCTTCTGCCCCGACCCCCCTTTCGCAACAAACTCCGCTATCTTCAACTGAGTATGTGCAACAATCCGAGTCAGCTCGGTGTCCAGCTCAGCTCTCTTTAACTCCGCTCTCGCTCTTGCTAACTCCCTCGACCTAGCCATCTCTGCCTCTGTCCTTGCTAATGACTCGGTGAAGACTCGGAAGCTTGCTTCTGCCACATCGGATAACTCGGAGTCCGAGTTGGTAGTGAGTCGAGACGCGGATTGCTTTGGGCTTGCTGCTGGCATAGCGTAACGTTGTATGTCTTCTTTTGTTGAGTGAAATGGAATGTTTAGTCCGAGTGAGTAAATGTATAGTGTTGAATAAAATAAAGATTGTTTCTAGAGTTATTCGTCGGGTTATAAAAACGCTACTAATAATTACTAAATAATATAAATATTTAAAACGAAAAAATAAAATAGACATCACATATAACGTAATTCGGCGTTTCTATATGCCAGGTTGACCCCTACTCTACGGTAAAATATCGTTAACTTATATATATATATATATATATATATATATGAAATAGGAATTTACAAAATGTAAAATATCGTGAACTTATATATATATATATATGAAATAGGAATTTACAAAATGTAAATATGGTGTCATCGCTATTTTTCTCACTGTTTTTACTTACTATTTTCTAGTGAATATAAATGTATGACATGAGATATTTATAGTAAATTTTTAGGGTTGTAAATGTATACCATGGTGACACATGTACATACGCTTGTCACATGTATAAAACACATATGTTAGTAAAATTGGCATATGTATAGGTGTCATCACAACATTATTGGTGAATTAACGATATAGGGTTAGAGTATCTACAAATAATTGTGTTAAGTCAATTGTTAAATAATTTTTTTAATTAACACACAAAATTACATTCACATTAGTCATGTTAAAATAACCGTTATATTTAATATTGTTAAAAAACTTGTTATATTTAACAAATTTTATAATTGATGAGATGTGAATATGGTTTGACCCACTACTTAAAATTAACATCTAACAAATCAAATACGTTATGTACCCCTTTTGTAGGGTAACTTCCAAATCATGAATAAATTATTAAAATACAAGGAAGTGGACGATAACAAATCTAACAAATCAAATACGTTCTCTACCTCTTTTCTAGGGCTAACTTCCAAATCATGAATAAATTATTAAAATACAAGGAAGTGGACGATAACAAATCTAACAAATCAAATACGTTCTCTACCCCTTTTATAAGGGTAACTTTCAAATCATAATAAATTATTAAAATACAAGGAAGTGAACGATTAAAAACATAGTAGTGGACTATTAATAAATTATTAATTCAAATTGGGACTTCCAAATCATGAATAAATTATTAAAATAGGAGGAAGTGGACGATTAAAAATGGGACTGGTAAAAAAATTCTGAAATCCCGACCCGATCCGTGTCTCAACCCGCACCCAATTCGAAATTTCTCGATCTGAGAATCTCAGAGTCCCGACCCGAAAACGTCGGCTTTTGTCCCGACCCAACAAACTTCGGGATCGGATGACAATTTTGATTTCGTCGGTTGTCCCGACCCGACTCGAATTTCTAGTTAATTTTTTTTTATTTTATATTATAAAGCATGATATTTTTATTTTAACATTAAAATGTAAATTAATCTATATCAAATGGAAGTGATAGGAATCGAAACTTATACCTCTAGAATGTAATGTAATCACTCTGTTATATGAATTACAATTTTTTTTCTTCATATATTAGTTATAATTAGATAACTATAATATAAATTTGTATTTTTGAATATATGAAACTATTAAAATAAAAAATATACTTAATTTAAAAAATTTGATTGTTAATTAAAAAAGATAAGTGATCATTATTTTCTGAATGAAATTATTAAAATAAAAAATATACTTAATTTAAAAAGTTTAATTGTTACTTAAAAAAGATAAGTGATTATTATTTTCTGATTATAAATATTATAATGATAATGTATCTCATTTAGTATGATAATTGTTGTTTATGTGAATAAAACTAAATAATAAAAGAATATGATAAAAAACTTATCAATTTTTTTTTATCTACTGCGTTATTTATAGTTTCACACTATTTTTTCTAATACATGTTAATTTACTTTTGCATTACGAGTGTTATTTTCAAACTCGTATTATGTTTGGTATTAATAACATTTTTAGACTTATGAAATGAAAATTGTTAATAAAAAAATGAACTTGTCGTAAAATAAAAAAATATGTCGGGAGATTCTGGATAAACCTATCCCGACCCTATGGGATCCCGAAAATTCGGGTACCGAAAAAGTCGAGTCCCGATACTTTCAAAAGTAATCGGACCGGGATACGGGTTGAATGTTTACGAGTCGGGTCCCGACCCTAACATACCCCTAATTAAAAACATAGTAATGGACTATTAATAAATTATTAATTCAAATTAAAAAGTAGATAGCATTGTCAAAAATATAACTAATGTGAGTCTTAAACTTTATAGATATATGTGTCATTTAAAATATATTTAATTGATGATGTGTCAATATTTAATACGAAAAAATCAACAAAAGTATGGTAGATTCTCTTCTGAGTCATCAACGTAACATTTATAATAAGTCACTTGTTTATGTTGAAATAATGAAAAATAACATATTTTAGACCTGTCTTCGTATGAAAGTGGAGTTGGTGAAAAACAATGTTTAATCTCAGTTTTTGTTTTTTGTATTTCTTTCATGTTAAAGTGAATCATTCAATGTTCAAATCGTTTGGGTAATGTATGTTTGTGATAAAGCCATAACTTTGGTCGGTCGCGTTAGACTTTTCAACAATAGAATAATGATAAATTAACTGCAAGTAATGAACACCTCGTGGTCTTTATTATTGATCGGGTCATTACACTTGTTCGGATTATTATCAACTTGCTACAATTGCGCTTGATTTAAATATTTAAGCTCTTATCTTGATCGTTCTCTTTCTTCTTCGATGTTCGGTTCTTTCTCTGTTCGGTTTGTTTCCTCACTGGGTAAGCTTTGATTAATTTTTCTCTTTTCTCAACTTCTCACTATAATTTTTGGATAGATTTTTCGATCTGTGTTCGTGTCCCCTTTTCTGGGAGGGGTAGTTGGCTATTTATAAGCAACTATGCCTTCTAGGATGTTGACAAATGTCTTCATCTCAGGGGTTTTTTCAGATATGGGTCCCTAGTTAAGTGGGCTTGGGCTTTTAGCAATAACAGCCTTATTTCATGATGAAAAGGGCATGGGATGACCCATTTAAGCGTTGGGTATCCCTTTATAAAGTGGATTGATTATTACCCGAATAGAATATTCGGGTCCAATTTTCATGTTCTATCAAGTGCTCCCTGACTTCATCGGCATGGTTTTCCATGTCGATGGAGTCATGCTCGGTCTGTCGAGGAAATTACTTCGGTCTTGTCGTTCCCAATGCTTCATCGAGAAGTGCAATAGACTCATGACGGTTCCCAAGGGAGGGGGGGGTCCCATTTGTAGTTACTCATCTTAATATCTTTTTTCGCGGGAAACTCCTATAAAGGGGTGTGCCCCCTTCATAATCATGCATTTTACTACTACTTTGCTTGTGACATAATGGCCTCCTCTGATTCTACTGGTGAGAGCTCGTTTAACTATATTTCTTATTTAGAAACTGAGGTCACGAAATCTCGCACCGCGAATAAGAAACTCGTGGCCAAGGTTTCAAACTATAAGAAAAGGTTGTCTGACATGGATTCCGCTCATCATGCGATGATGGCCGATCGGGATTGGGCCTTCGAGCGTATAAAGCGGCTCGAGGCTTGTCTGGCTAAGCAGAAGGCAGCAAAAAGGGCCTATAAGCTTGCCTTCAAAGAGTTGCATGCTCGGTCTATACCGAGTTCGGATGAAGATGAAGAAGGCTCTTCCTCGAAATAATTAGTTTTTTTTTTTTGTGATTTTTGTTGTAATTTCTTTTGAATGGGGAGTCCTCTCCTTAGTTGTAATCGAAGTTTCTTGAAACTAATAAAATATTTCCCTATCCTTGTTCTTGTCTGTTTATCTTCTTGATATCTTTTTTGGATGACTTCAATTGGATTTGAACTGCTATAGGTAGACATGAATGCTCTTGGGAAGTTCAAGAGGTTGTCTTTCTTCGAGATGACCTTTGATCTACCTCTTGTTTCTTCCTATAAAAGGGGAACGTCTCTATATTCTTTGTGCAACTCATTCTTTCTTGACGAACAAATGGCCTCCCCTTATGAAACGAACGGTGACAACCTTCCTGAATACATCGCTCATCTTGAGGAGGAAGTGAAGAGGGTGCGTTACCTCGAAAAGAGGGTTGCCCGGCTGTCGGTGGGAGCTCGTCTGGCCGTCGAACTGGATGAGCGGTTAGACGCCATGGAGAGGGAGCATCAGAGGTCTTTGCTCGACAATATACGTGCTCGTGCTCGGATCAAAGAGCTTGAGGCCTCTAGAGATAGGCATATCGCTTCTAAGAGGGCTTATAAACTGGCCCTTAAAGAAGTGTATGCTCGGACGAAAAGGAAGCGGGATGACGAAGAGGGCCCTTCTACGAAATGATTTTATTATTTATGTTTACTGCTTTATCTGTAATGAAGCATCAATCAATCAATAAAGATTTCTTTTTCTTATTTATATCTGAATTACTTTCCCAACGCAATTAATTTTGACTGCGCACGCTTGTGGCCTCATTAAAGCTTTTTCTTGGGCCATGTGTTTGACCTTATCCATTGAACCTTCTTAATCTCTGTATCTAGGGACCACTGAGGTTTCTTGAGCCCTGTGCACAAAAATCTTATTCATCAGAGCTTTCTTGAGCTTTGTGCAAAAGATCTTAGATATTTTATTTGAACTGCTTCCCTTCCCCAAAATGACGCGTGTTTCGCCGCCATTATGACTTACCCTCTTTAAATATTGGTAAGAACCCAAGCGTTTTTTGAACAAGAGTGGCTTTTAATTTCCCACGCCTTTTTAGAGCCTTGTTGGGGAATCCAAACGTTTTTTTCTTGAACAGACACCTCTTTTAATTGCCATCACTTCTTGGAACCCATTGGCGAACGGTTGCGACTCTCCATACTAGCCCTCATCTAATTGGCCTATAAATACCTTCTTAAAGCATACCTTCTTAAAGCATGGTTACATCCACAACCCTTATCATATTATCTTCCCCTACATACGAATCTTCATCTTATAATCTTTTTTCAATGGCCAGTTCTTTCACCAAATCTGCATTGGTTTTGCAAGTGGAGGCTTTTGAAGCTTCCTATGGCCATGCACTGAAACTGTTGAAGGGGGCCGAGGAGGAGTTAAAGGTGATGCGTTATCACCATACCGAGATGGTTCGGGAATTAACTTGGCTAAGATCCGAACTAGATTATTGCCGACGTGCTCGTCAGGCCCTAGTTGAAGAGAATGAGGTGCTAAGGGGAAACTCGGCGCTTCGAGACAGGGATGTCTCTGCCGGGCCCTCTCATCGATACCGATCGACCTCCCCCTAACCTCTCCATTTTCCTTTTCTTCTTTTTTTTTTCTTTTGATTTGTTTCAATTTTCTTCATTTCTTCCTCTTCCTCTTTTTTGCACTCTTCTTCTTTTCTATTTTATTGTTTTGTTTCGTTCATCTCTTCCTCCTCCATTTTCTTTTCACTATCTCTTCCCTTCTGTTTTCTTTTTCGTTTTTGTTCTCTCTACTTTTTCCCTTTTTCTCTTTCTTTCTCTTCTTTCTCACCATTACGACGTAACAATCAATCCTGTGATCCTAAGGATTTTGTGTTACTTCTAGGATTTTTGTCATTGTTCTTTTTGACTCTTCTTTCTTTTCACTTTATGTTCCTCTTCATCTTTTTCTTCCCTTTTTGTTTTCTTTTTATGTTTCTTTCCTTCGTCTCATGCTGTTCGCCTGATCCGCTGATGCTGTCGATCTTCTTTGGCCATTCTGTCTACTCATTTGGTTCTACCATTGAACACACGATGTAGTAGATTTTCTTTTAATGTAATCCTCGGATGTAATAGACCCCAATGTAATAGATTGTCTCTTGATGTAATGAGCAATGATGTAATCCATCTTTATTAATGAGAAACTTTTGCCCCTTTTATTTTGGCACTTCTTTTTATGTTGTACTTGTGGTTTGTCGTTTTTCCGAAATCCAGATCTTTGAATATCTTTTCTATTTTCTGCTGTACTGCGATATCAAATATATGTGGGTGTACTGTCGATCATAGGTGTATTGTCAGGAAATATGCTTGCTCCCAAGTATGTCAGGAAATACGCCAGTTCCCAAGCACTGTCATAAAATACCATACTATATTTTCTCTATAAATACTCATCTTCTTTTCTTTATTAGCTACCCTCTCTCCTTTTATTTTTACTGTTTGCTCTTTTCTCTACCCCTACTTTCTCTTGTACTATAGCAATTTCCCATAATGTCTGAACCTGTGGGGAGATATCATGCTCAGATGAAGGGTTTGGATGCGGAGGTATCTCGCGTCCGACGTCGAATGGGAAGGCTTGAGAAGGAGTACGGCATTCTGGCCTTGAGTCTGTTCGGCTCTCACCCCGAAGAGACAGTGAAATGGACCGAGATTTCTGCCTTGAGTCGTCAGCTCGTTCACTTGTTGCTTCAGAGAAATCGTCTGGCTAACTCCTGGTATGATGCCGAGGAAATTTGGGACCATGCTCAAGACGAGTTCGATAACTCCCCTCAAGGCCTGGCTAACATGATGGTTAGGAATGCTCGGCTGGGGGAGCGCGTCATGGTTCTTACTAGGGAGAAATCTGAACTCTCCGCGGAGAACGAAAATTTGATTGCCATGAATGATTCCTACCAAGCTCGGTTGAACTGCTCTGCTCGTTTTGCTTTCTCTCGGTCTGGTAGTTCGGTTTTTCCACCCATTGGTCCTTAGTTAGATTGGGCCGGTTTTCTTATGTATTTCCTGTTTTGGAACTTGTATCTTTTTCTCTTTTTTTTTTGTATTTGAATCAGATGTGTCTGTTCGTATCTCGTGCTTTTGTTCTGTGTCGCGCTTTGTGCCCTTTGACTCTCTATAAATGCTCCCTACTGCTTGTTCTCCATTATCCAATCTTCTTTTCTCTCTCTTGTTGATAATTTTTGTTTCCTCTAACTTGCTTTTGTTTTGAGATGGCTCCCATTACTAGATCTGTCTCCAAAAAGAAAACCCTTCTGGAAGAGGAGCCTACTTTCTTGCTACCCCGTCCCCCTGGTTTTGGGGAGGAGGATTTGACTCCTCTTCAGCTAAAAGAGATTGAGATGTCGTGGCTGAAGTATGATCTCAAATGTGCTCAGACTGAAGCGAGGAGGTTTAAACAATATTGGGATGCGGAGGGCCTTGCTCGTTTCAAAGCCGAGCAGAAATGCAAGTCTCAATCTTACTCCTTGCAGCAGGCCGAGATGGCGATTGCTCGTTTGATTAGGGAGAGAGAGCATCTGGAGGAGCTCTTGGCGAAGAAGGATGCCGATATGGGGGGTAGTTCTAAGAAGTAGGATAGTGTATTTTCTTGTAAAAATTTTCTCTTTGGTTGTATTTTTGTGTTTTCCCCCCTTGTGGATGAATAAACTTTTGCTTCACGCTTGATTCTGTCTATTCTGTTTTATTTCTTGTTCACTTTGCCTTTATGTTAATACAGTCGAGGATGTTTCATTACACACCGAGCAATGTGCCCGGTTATCCCTCCGGAGAGCGTTTTTAGACTTGATGCTTAATGCCGTCAAGCTAGAAACGGTCTCCGTCCATCTTGTTCGGTGTGCCCTTTTGGTAAGGAATGGTTGGGCGTCGAGGATCTTAATCGGGGATATTATTGGTAGCGTATGCTGGAAGCTTTTCGTGGTAGGGTCCACTGGCCGTTTATTTGGGTGTAATGATGTGAATTGCTTTGGGTAGTGGGATATGCGCTGACGTGGCGAAATCTGGAGCGTTTATAAGTTAAAAATAGCAGCGGTTGTTGACTTATCTATGGTTGGGAAAAAGGTAAACCTCTGTCACACGAAAAGATGGTTATTATTCTATTCTTTTTGTGACTCCACTCCTTTTTTTACTGTGCCAAGCAATCCCTTTTGTTTTACCACATAATGTGATGAAGAAAATATATGTCTCTCTAAAGTATACTCTTCCCGCCAAAAAGGAAAAACGTGATGCCGCTCCATCTAGGGTTTCGTTGTATTGTCGATATATTTGCTGCTGTTTCGAACGTATCCGCTCAGAATGGCAACTGTAAGTGATTTGTTATTATTATGTTCTTTTTGTTTGAGGACTGGTATTTGATTTGCTGTTGTGGTCGTAGATATGGTGTTGGTAACATGTCGTGGTTGTCTATATATGTCTGGCGATATTGAGTTATGTACTGGATTTAAACTGATGGGAAAAGGAGTGAAACGTAGGGTTGTTGGTTAATTGTTAGCAGGGGGTTTTCTTTATGTTGATGTTATTGTGGGTTGTGTATTAGTATATTGATGGATTTTTGGTGATGTTTGGATAGGAAATTTTGACCCAGTGCCTGGCCCAAGTGGGCCCATTCGTGGAAAAGGATTTTAAGAGGCTTGCCGGAATACCCGATAAGATACATGTTCGGCTTCCGATATCGGACGACGAGGTGTTGGGGTTTGTTCCCGCCGGCGAGGTAGCTGTACTTTCCTCTGCCTTCTTTACTGGGGGTTTAAGACTTCCTTTCAGCCAGTGGGTGGCTTCATTCTTTGAGGCCGTTCAGATTGCTCCGGCCCAACTGGCCCTGAATGGTTACCGTACCCTAAACGGTATTCAAAGGCTATCGGAGTTGGCCGGAATCCCGATCGAACTAAAGGATGTGTTCGGGATTTATACTTTGAGTTTTGATCGCCGTAGCTCGTATCTGAAGACCATGCGTGCCTTCTGTCGGCTTGTTTTTGGTCTGCCGGATACCAACAAGGGGGAGAATCTTGGTGTTGTGATCGTTTCTGGTGATTGGGGTTGCGTTGGACACCAAATTCCCAGCCCTGCTACGAAGGCGCCCATGATGCCAGACCTCGGTGCTCCCAATGTCGAGGCTCTCTTAGCTCTGTGGAAATGGTGGGGGCCTGGATCAACGAGGGATCCTGCTAGTCGAACCGCTCCCGTGCTTCTCGGATACCCGGCGGGGCCAGTGACAAAAGGGAATCCTGTCCCCGAGATTCCGAGAGAGTCCGAGGAGGAGTTTTTGAAGGTGGTCCGAGCTCGAAGTGCTGCTCGGGTAGGGAAAAAGACCGTTCGCTCGAAGCGTCGTGGATCTGACCCCGTCGTTGGAACAACGAAGAGGGCTAGGGGGACCGATGCATCGAGCACCGAGGAGGCTACTTCCCAAGGGAATATCCCCGAAGATGTCCCTGCAACTGGCGAGGTATGCGTATATTTATATGGACTCTCTTGTCTGTTGATTGTTGTGTTGTTCTCTAGTTCTTTGCTTCATTGGTTATCTTGTTGCAGCTACTGACTTCTCCATTGGTTATCCCCGCTCTTGCCCGGGCTATGGGTATTATTGTGTTTCAGGGGTCTATGGATAACATATTCGAACATCTCAACCTCATGGTGAACATGGGCAAGAGTACGATGACTCTGCCTGCGATATCGCCTATTCATACTGAGGAGATGATGGACTCGCTTGTTGTCTCGCCCACCCGTATGGAGGGTGTGGGCGAGCACAGGGCCCCTGAGACTGGCCTTTCGGAGAAGAAGGTGACGGAGGAAGTGGAGGAAGCCGGTAAAGAGGTTGCCGAGGATGTAGTGGTGGGCGTCGAGGATGAGGTTCTCGAGCTACCTGAAGAGGTGTTGGTAGACGGGGTCGCGATGACCCGTTACATTGATCGGTGTAAGGGGAAATTGCTAGGGCAGCCCCAGGCTGTAAGGATGGGGTATACTGCTCTGAAGCCCCTTGTCTTCAAGGATGCGGAGGAAATTGCTGCTCTTCCGTTAGCGTCGTTAATTGAGCAAGCCAGCCGTGGTGCGCTTCGGGTATGTTTAGCATGTATTTAGTTATATAAGTCGTCATACCTTTAGTGGGAGGGTGTCTGATGTTGCATGTCTATTTGTTTTTTGTTTTTTTTGTGATGGCAAGGCTTTCGTGGGTTCCGTTGCTCTGAGGGATCAGTGGAAGGCGCTCGAGGCTGAGAAAGAGAAGCTCGTGACCGAGAAGAAGGACCTGCTGGCGGCCTTTGAGGAGGAGCAAAAGAAACTGGTCGCCGAGAATAAAATCCTGGGCGAGAACTATGACAAGGTGTCGGGGGACTTTCTGCTCGCGACCGAGGAGGCGGTAAATTGGAGGCGGAAAAAGAGAGTATGGTCGAAAAGTACAACCAACTAGAGGAGGAGAGCTTGCTCTTGGCGGAGGACGTGGAAGCTGAGAAGGCGGAGGTTGCGGCTCTAAAAGCAGCGCATGCTGAGGAGCGGAAAAAGTACGCTATGACGGCGAATTTCGCCGTCTATTGCGCTCATGTGCGCGCGCTTAATTTCGCGAAGGTTCCTTTGTCGGATCCGGCATGGTCGGAATTGGTGTACCCCTGTCCTCATGGTGCACCTCCGAAACCTCAGGATTGGGCCAACCTCCGAGATGAGGAGCTCCCACGGCTGCCGGGACATACTACTTCGACAGCGCCGCGTCCCCATTCCGGGTCTGCTCCAACGACTCCTCGGTCTGCTCCCGCCGTCACTCCCCCACCCACATCCCCTCAGGTGGAGCCTTGACCATTTTCTTGTAGTATTTTCTGTATAGCTTATTGTAAAGTCTTTGGGTACCCGAAATGTGGGTCGCTTTTGTATCTAGAAACATATTTGTTTAGAGAAGTGGTAATATAGGTGGTGTTGGTTGTTTTGTTTGGCTTGTCCGAATTGATTTTCCCTTTTCTAGGGTCATCATATTTTGAAGTATGTGAAAACAAAATATTGTCAGGTACCCCATAACCCTCTGGCCATGGTGGTCTGGGCCTCGCCTAGTCGTGGTCTTGAAAGGTCTAAGGCTTTCCTAACTGCTGAATTGAAGGCTGCTCGTCGTAAAATCGAGGATCTGAATGTTCATATTTCAAACGTGTCGACTCGGTTACGTGACTTGGGAGAGAAATTCAGCAAAAAGACCGCCTATTATAAGGCGAACAAGGGTAAGGCGAAAGAACTCCTCGGTGCACTTCGGCGATCTCGTGATGAAGCCCGAGGCCGTGTGACGAGCCTGAACTTAGTGCTAGGTGCCGTTTTCGAGGATGCGGACCTACTGCTAACCTTTGTGAAAGCGTATTGGGCCCGAGTTCGCGCTTTAGAGGTGCTTGAGCATGTGAAAAGGAGGAGTGGTGTCGCCCGGGCAGAACGCATGGTTGATGCGACGGCCGGGGTAACAGAGACCACGGCGGCCTTGAACCGAGTAGATGCAGTCATTCGTGAGCGTTTGGGAACTCAAATTGTTTCATTACGAGATATTCATTTCGCTGATGTAGTAGAGACCTCAGTGTCCGTTGAGGGGCTATCGGATTAATAATTGAGTTGTTTGTTTTGCCGTAGATATATAGAGATTTTTTTATTTTTTTATTTTTTTTATTTTTTTTATTTTTTTTTGTAATGAGTATTCATCTTTTCCCTTCTTCCCATTTTTTTTTTTTTTAGGCACATGATACTATGTCGCACCAGGCTGGCTCTCCAAGTCTAGTTAGTCCGGGGCCAGGACCTACTTATGCCGCCCGAGACGAGGCCCCATCTGGTGTGGCTAGTGATGATCATGTCAAGGTTCCTTATATCTTTTTATTGGGTAAGAATGTCGAGTTGCTCAATTTATGTGCCGACTTAGGGCCAAGTTGAAAACTCAGGCTTCTTCTTTTCGTGAGTATGCTCGGCGTTCCGAGCATGTTGTCAAGGTTCAGGAGCGTCGTTTAGATCGGTATTGGCGGGTAAAGGAAAAATACTTCAGTAAACTAAAGTCGTTGGTAACCCATGCGAACATGCTGGTGAAGTATTTCCGTTTGTCCCGATCTAGATACGATGCCTCTGCAGCTATGATCGAAGCTCGCAACCTTCCTTTCGACGATGCTCGTCGGAAAGCGGTCTCGGATGCTCACGAGGTCGCTAAAGGAGCCGAATTCTCTGCGCGGCTTAAGACGTTGACATGCGTTGGCGCACATACGACCAACTTTGATGCCCTTATTTCGGAGGATCGTTTTGATGGCGAGGAAACTGATGGAGATACATCGACGGATGACGAAGAAGTGTCACTTGGTCAGTTACCGTCATGTTCCTCATGTAGTAGCTCTTGAATAAATTTCTTTATTTGTTGGTTGTATCCTGTTGCCTCCGTAACGCGGGCGAGGACTATTTGTTTTACTTCTGTTCTCCCGTTTTCGGATCTTCTCATTGTTGTACGGATATTTCATTGATTGGATTGATTTTCCTTTGTTGATTTCTTCGTTTGGCAATTGTGTTGCCTCCATAATGTGGACCTTTATTATCTGCTTTATTTCGTTATACGTGTATTGGACATTCCCGTTGCTGCTATTTCATTGTTTTGATGGATTTCTTTTCGTCTCCTCATTGCTGTATTTCTTTTCGTCTCCTCATTGTTGTATTTCTTTTCGTCTCCTCATTGCTGTATTTCTTTTCGTCTCCTTATTGGGTCAACGTGTACCTGCATATACATAAGTATTCATTCCTAGGCATTCTTTAAGACATGCCATGTCGGGAATTTCGCAGTATTCCTAGGCTCTTCGGCCATGTTGGGAATTTCACAGTATTCCTAGGCTCTTCGGCCATGTTGGGAATTTCGCAGTATTCCTAGGCTCTTTGGCCATGTTGGGAATTTCACAGTATTCCTAGGCTCTTTGGCCATGTTGGGAATTTCACAGTATTCCTAGGCTCTTCGGCCATGTTGGGAATTTCATAGTATTCCTAGGCTCTTCGGCCATGTTGGGAATTTCACAGTATTCCTAGGCTCTTCGGCCATGTTGGGAATTTCACAGTATTCCTAGGCTCTTCGGCCATGTTGGGAATTTCACAGTATTCCTAGGCTCTTCGGCCATGTTGGGAATTTCACAGTATTCCTAGGCTCTTCGGCCATGTTGGGAATTTCAGCTGCATTGGTTAGACTGCATGATATGACACTTTATTTATTCAAAAGGCAAAGGTATTAGTTAGAGAGATAAGGCGGCACCTGTATTTGTACTGACGGTCTGGCTTATATGTAGTACTTCTTTAGGTTAGCCACGTTCCAAGAATTTTTCTCCCCTCTGCTATTTTCGAACAGAACGCTTTTGAGTTTGTAGGTAACTGGGCTTGTTCTTTTGACGATCTCGTATGGTCCCTCCCAGGTGGGGCTCAATTTACCATGTATTTCATTTCGGGTATATACCGTTACTCGTCGTAGCACCAGTTCTCCGACTATGAACTCTTTGGTCCCTTTTATCCTCTTGTCATATGCTTGTTTGACACCTTGTTGATATTTTGCGAGTGTAAGAGCTGCTATCTCTCGTTTCTCGTCTATCATGTCAAGCTCTTCTCTCATTCTTTGTTCATTGTTTCCCTGCTCGACTAAAGTTGTTCGGAGCGTGGGTAGCCCAATTTCTGTTGGTATGACAGCCTCAACACCGTATGCTAAGCTAAATGGGGTTTCCTTGGTGCCCGTCTTCGGCGTGGTTCGGCATGACCACAAGACGTTAAGTAGCCGTTCGGGCCATCTCCCCTTCGCTTGCTCAAGGGTTGTCTTGATGCCGTCAAGTATTGTTCGGTTCGATACCTCTGCCTGGCCGTTACCCTGTGGGTATGTCGGCGTCGAATAGAACTTTCGGATCCCTAGTTCCTCGTACCACAGTTGTAATTGTGCATCTTTGAACTGGGTTCCGTTGTCGGCGACAATAGCGTACGGTATTCCGAACCTGGTTATGATGTATTCCCAGATAAATTGTTTGACGTTGCTCGCTTTGATTTCTCGGAGGGGCTTAGCTTCAACCCATTTGGTGAAATAATCCGTCGCGACGATCAGGTATTCCATGCTCCCCGGGGCCTTTGGGAGTTTTCCGATCAGATCTACTGCCCATTGTGCAAACGGCCATGGAGACGATACGGGGGCCATTAGAGATGAGGGGAGTCGTGGTATTTTGGCGAATCGTTGGCACTTATCACAACGTTGTACATATACATCAGCATCTCGCTTGATATAGGGCCACCAATACCCTTGAGTAATTGCCTTGTTTGCAAGGGATCGCCCTTTGATATGTGCGCCGCAAGATCCTTCATGGAGTTCCTCCAGGACCGGCAATTGTAGCTCGGGAGACACGCACAGTAGGTGGGGTCCCCGGTAACGGGATTTGTACAGTTTGTCGTCCTCGGATAGCCAGAATCGAGGAGCTTTTCTCGTAATTTTCAGCGCTTTTATCTTGTCGGCTGGGAGCGTCCCACTTCGCAGATAATGAGTCATGTCGTCCATCCAACCTAGTTCGTACTGTACTGAAGTCACTCGGTCTATCCTTTTAGATATGCTAGGGGTCATCAGTAGTTCTACTGTAATCGACCGGGTATCGGTTAATGTTAAGGTCGAGGCTAGGGTGGCCAAGGCATCGGCATGTGCATTTTCGGTGCGATTGATCCTGACTAACTCGCATTGTTCAAAGGTGGCCATCAAGTTTTGGATTTTCTCCTGATAGAGGATCATCCTGTCATCTTTGGCTTGGTACTCGCCGAGGGCTTGATTGACAATGAGCATGGAGTCTGAACTCGCAACTAAGTGGGAGCATCCTAGGGAACGGGCGACGAGCATACCATTGATCATGGATTCGTATTCTGCCTCATTATTGGTAGCTCGGAACCCCAGTTTTATCCTTTTTTCGATGATTGCTCCTTCTCCAGACTTTAGGACGATCCCTGCTCCGGATCCGTCCTTTGTGGCTGATCCGTCGACATGTATCTGCCAGTGTGACTGTGGAGAGATTGCCAATGGCTCATCATAGCCTTCGGTAAACTCCGCGACGAAATCGGCCAAGACTTGTCCTTTTACGGCATGTCGGGGTACAAACTCGATATGAAATTGGGATAGTTCGACCCCCCAGGCGGCAACTCGACCGCTTATGTCTGTCCGTCGAAGTGACTCTTTGATACGAAACTTCGTGTATAACCGGACCTCATGAGCAATAAAATAGTGTGGCAGCTTCCTGGTGGCGACGACCAAGGCCAGACACAGCTTTTCCAAGGGGAGGTAACGTGTTTCGGCTTCGACCAGAGTTTTGCTGACGAAGTAGATCGGATATTGCTCGCGACCCTCTTCTCTGAGGATGACTGCACTCACAGCTGTAGTGGAAACTGCTAGGTAGCATGCCAGAATATCTCCTTTGCTCGGCCTTACCAGCAGTGGTAGCGTCCTCAAGTACTCTTTGAGAGTGTTGAATGAAGCCTCGCATTCCGGGTCCCACACGAATTTTCTATCTTTCTTGAGTGATTCGAAAAACGGTCGTCCCTTATCTGCGGATCGACTGATGAACCTGCTCAAAGCGGCCATCATTCCAGTGAGCTCTTGTACCTGTTTCTTATTCTTGGGCGCTGCCAGGTTCTGCAGAGCTGTGATCTGGTCGGGATTTGCCTCTATTCCTCGTCGGCTGACCATGTGCCCCAGAAATTTTCCTTTGCTAACTCCGAAGGCACACTTGCTCGCATTGAGCTTCAATTTGTGCTTGCCCAGCATGCTGAAGACATCTCTGATATCTTGGAGGTGGGACGTAGCCCTTTCGCTTTTGACGACCATGTCGTCTATGTAAACCTCCATCGTCTTCCCTATATGATCTCTGCATACCTTCGTTATCATCCTTTGGTATGTTGCTCCTGCATTGCGCAGGCCGAAAGGCATTACCGTGTAGCAATAATTTCTCAAAGGTGATATAAAGGACGTTTTTTATTGATCTTCGTGGGCTAGAGGAATTTGGTGGTATCCTGAATATGCGTCGAGGAAGGTCATTCTTTCTGCTCCCGCCGTCGCATCCACCAGTTGATCTATCCTCGGGAGGGGAAAGTGGTCCCTCGGACAGGCTTTGTTGAGATTGGTGAAGTCTATACAGACTCTCTCCTTTCCGTTCTTTTTTGGGACTACGACTGGATTGGATAACCATTTCGGATAGAAAACCTCCCTTATGGCTCCAGCCTCCAATAGCTTTTGTACTTCGGCGATTATAGCTGCTCTGTGCTGTACAGACATTTTCCTGCTCCTTTGAGCTACCGGCTTGTATTCGGCATTAACACTTAGGTGGTGGCATGCCGTTTCGGGGTCTAGGCCTGGCATGTCTTTGGGACTCCAGGCGAACTTATCAACGTTGCTGAAGAGGAATGCTTCCAGCTCTTCGGATTCCCGTTTTGGAAGGTTATTTCCGAGGAGGAAGTAGTGCTCCTCGTCCATATCCGGGATATACACCTTCCTAAGTGTTTCTCCTACTTGTTCTTCAACAACCCTCTCGGTTCTGGATATTTGGTTGATCAGCTTCTTGGTGCTGGTGGGTTGTTCGACAACGATCAACTGTTTTTGTAGGGCTGCGGTAATGTCTTCACAACGTCTTGAATCTTCTTGATACCCCCTGGCTGTCTCGATCTCTCCCCTGTCATTTGGGTATTTGACTTTTTGGTGGTAGGTCGAGGGTATGGCCCGCATGGCGTGCAGCCAAGGTCGGCCTAAGATTGCGTTGTGGCCGGAGCTGTCGTTGACTACTAAGAACTCCACGGGAACCGAAACGGATCCAGTTGTTACGTTGAGGACGATCTTACCCAAAGGTTTGGTCGTCTCGGAGATGAACCCGATCAATGTGACATCGGTAGGTTGGAGATCTTGTGTCTTGAGTTCCATTTTGTCGAAAAGCTCTCTGTACATGATGTCACAAGAGGCTCCTTGGTCGACTAGCACCCTGCTGACCGTGTCGCGGCCAATTTGAACACGGAGATTAATGGCGTCCCCGTGGGGATATATCACCCCTTCCTCGTCGTGACCCGAGAAGGAAATGGGTGGACATCGTCGGGACGTGCATTGCCTTTTAGAGGTCGACGCTTGTGACGCCTTGGCTACCTGGCCAAAGTGCGCCAATTGCCGCTGTCGTGATCGTTCTCCGCCTGTTCCCTTGGGTCGTGACATGTGAACGACGTTGATCGTTTTGCCCTGCCGGTTGCCGGCTCCCTCGATGGCTAGTTGTTTGCCTTTGTTCCCTGCGCCTGTGATGAACTTAGCTAGGTATCCCGCATCACCCCACAGGTTCATCTTCCACCGCAGGTGACGGCAATGTTCGGTGAGGTGGCCGTGATCCTCATGATATGTGCAAAAAAGTTTGGAGTCTCTCATATTGGGGGGAGAATTGATCGGTTGTGGTCGAGAATACCAACTTTCCCTGCATATATCTTTTAGGATATCGTCAGCGGACATGTTGAAAGTGTATCGTAGTTCGACCGGTCCGAAGTTATTTCGGCGCTCCCTATCTTGGAACCGATCTTGTTGGATCGGTTTGGGGGGCATCGGATAAGTGAGCTGGAGTGGTTTAGGCTCGTTGATCGGGGGGGGTATGCGATCTGGAGCGGTTTAGGCTCAGGTTCTCGTTGTCGCTCGCCTCTCCCGTGGACCTCGGGACCTTTGTCCTTCCTGGTCGGTTTGAAAGCTTCTTCATGGTTGTTCCTGGCTCTTTTGCGACCCACCTGTGCTTCCCGAACTGTTTCCCTTCTTGGTAGTGTTCGGTTTAGGAAACGAATTTCATCATTCTTATCGGTGAGGTGGGTACAGTAGGCCAGTAGAGAATCTGTGGTCGGGAAGTCTTTGCCTATGAACTTCCTTCTCGCCCAATAGCCATTAGGGATGGAATTGATAAAGTTCTGGATGGCTATATTATTGGCATATTGTGGAATCTGGTTTGCTACGTCGATGAAGCGTATGCAATAGTCGTTGAGCCTCTCATTCGGCATCATAGTCATTTTCAAAAGGGTTTCGATGCTAATCTTCTTTTTCCTATGGGTGGCGTATCGAGTGGAGTACGCTCTTAGCAGCTCTGCCCAGTCTCTTATGGAGCCCCGTGGTAGGTTGTGATACCACGACGAAGCCTCTTGGCCCAAGCTGTTTTTGAAAAATTTGCACATAAGTGCCTGGTCATCGCTCCACAATTCCATCTTCGTCTTGTAGTGCCTTAGGTGGTCGATAGGACAACTCTTTCCATCATAAAGCCTGAACTCAGGGATGACGAACCCCGCCGGATTGCGATACCTCGTGATCTGTTCGGCGCATGGGGTTTCTTGGCATACGTTCCATGCTTGTTGGAACGCGTCATCCGAGGCTTGGTAGGGGGGGTATCCCCGCTGATGTGGTGGTGGTCCATAACTTTCCCCGATCATGTGTTCGGGATATCTACCGTCCTTCGCGTGCGTATCGAGGACACGTTCCCCACGCGTGTTTGGGTGGATGACCATCGGAGGGATTATCTCGGGGGGACTGTTCCCTTGATGGGGCGGTCTTGTGTTGGTTCGTCGCCCTGCTGTTTCCAGGGCGGCCCTGTAAGCTGAATCTTCCGCTTCACGGCGTAGATCTTTATCTGTATTTGCGAACTGGGTAATTGGCAATGCGATGCCGGCAGCTGTCATGGCCGTCATACATGCCGCCAGTTGAGCTTGCAGCTGGGCATAGTTCCTTTCATTGGCTGGTAGAACAACGTGTTGTACTTCTACCGTGGATGGTGTAATTATCCTCGGCGGAAGAGTCGGTGGTCGGGACAACTGTTCAAGTACATGACCCCCGGGCATACCATAGCGGCGATCTTCGTTCGTTTGGAGACGAGCGCCGGAATTGACCGAGGCTGTTGGCAAAGGGACTCTTGAGCTCGGCCCTGCTTGGAATCCGGGTTGGCGTCTTCGTGCTCGCCTTAATACGGGCATGACTTGTTCTCCATCCGAGGACGAGGTGGGTTCGTCCACAATCCCTTCAATTCGCTGGGGTGGTTCTTGGTTGACATAGGAGGTTGTTGGTTGATTTCCGGGCTGGATAGCGTCATTTCTATCACGGATTTCGAGTAGATCGTCGAGGTCTTGTTGGCTGAATTGTACGTTTTGGTTATTGGTTTCTACTATCTCGGGATGGGTTTCTTCTACATTGGTCTCCATTGTCGCTCGTCTGGTAGAGGATTGGTATTCGAATTCTAAACTAGTTGGGGACTAGATGATTCCCGGAGACGGCGCCATTTGATAAAGCCATAACTTTGGTCGGTCGCGTTAGACTTTTCAACAATAGAATAATGATAAATTAACTGCAAGTAATGAACACCTCGTGGTCTTTATTATTGATCGGGTCATTACACTTGTTCGGATTATTATCAACTTGCTACAATTGCGCTTGATTTAAATATTTAAGCTCTTATCTTGATCGTTCTCTTTCTTCTTCGATGTTCGGTTCTTTCTCTGTTCGGTTTGTTTCCTCACTGGGTAATCTTTGATTAATTTTTCTCTTTTCTCAACTTCTCACTATAATTTTTGGATAGATTTTTCGATCTGTGTTCGTGTCCCCTTTTCTGGGAGGGGTAGTTGGCTATTTATAAGCAACTATGCCTTCTAGGATGTTGACAAATGTCTTCATCTCAGGGGTTTTTTCAGATATGGGTCCCTAGTTAAGTGGGCTTGGGCTTTTAGCAATAACAACCTTATTTCATGATGAAAAGGGCATGGGATGACCCATTTAAGCGTTGGGTACCCCTTTATAAAGTGGATTGATTATTACCCGAATAGAATATTCGGGTCCAATTTTCATGTTCTATCAGTTTGACAACAATTTTTTTTTTCAACAACTTTTTTTTTCAAGTCTTTTTAGCCTTTTGATAAATAAAAAAAACTATGAATGTTTAGTATGAAAGTTTTTCTAACTTTAAAAAAACTAACTTTTGGATAAAATAAACACTAAAACATCTCAAAATTAGAGAAGTTAGAAATTTAAGATTTTTTCTAGTTTTTTCACATAAAATAACTAAAATTAGTAATTTTCCACTTAAGTCATTTGGTTTATTTACAAGTTACTTACAACTTAAAATAAATAAATAAATAACATATTTTTGTTATGAATTAAAAAATAAATTGTACTTATTTTCGTAGCGTTTTTGAGTAAACATATACTCGGATAAAACAATCTCTCTCTATATACATATATCAATATCGTCTCCTTTATTTGCCAGTCTCTCTCTAGAAGTAAAGAAAAGATGACCTCCCGGGACAAGAAACCTGTAAAACCCACGTCGACGAGCAGGCCCGGTGGAATCCGTACACTTTCCGATCTCAACCGTCCTTCCTCCGCCGATCACGATTCCGATTCCGACGATGCCCCCAACGAATACTACACCGGCGGACACAAAAGGTATCTTACTATCTATACATACTTACACTTATTTATATGTATATATATATATATATATACATA